>CM066042.1:238738479-239208479 GCA_033557465.1 Ichthyophis bannanicus | reverse complement strand
ATATGAGTTATTGTGGCTAAAATAAAATGCTTAACTGCAAAAGGACAAAAGTGTTGTGTGCCTTTTTTGTTAGACTCTGAGAGCTCCTTAGAGATACTTGAGTTTATCAACCATCTCCTAACCACAGTCGACCCTAACAAAATACGATGATCTGCATAGGTATTTTACAGTTTGATAATAATATGGTATCTGTATGTGATAAATCACATGGTTCCAAGGAGATTATAAACTAGAGTCGAGGATGAGTGGTTTTGGATCATGTGGTGCCTGGCAGATGCGGGAGGGTGGGGTGTGAACCTGGGCCTTCTGGTTTTTACAGGCTTGTTCTCTAACAACTCAGCCAGTCTTAAAGTAACAATTGTTATCTGGTGTTAAGTTTGTTCAAAGACCACTAGTCAGCAAAGTTCAGTAAGGCGTTAAAATTTTTTACTTACAAACTTGAACAAAATGCACTAGGTAATACAGCAAATTATTAACAGTATTTGAATTTAGAACAAATGTGTTTCTCTTTATCAAGATATACAAAACTACATTGATAATTTTTCAAACCTTGTAATGGGGACTTTTCAATGGCAGACAATAGTCAAAGCTTCCCATTTCATTTATTTCCATGCACATACCGTATTTCTTAGAACAACCTCAAAAAGGTTTATAATGCAAAGTACAATCAGTAACAAGTATAATTTATAATTTCACAGGACATAAAATAAAAATAGACAAAACAAAGTTCCCCAACTAGTCCTCTTTACCCTAAAAAATTCTCCTTCCCACCCATTTCATAACACCTGTGAAGTGGTATTTTAGAGGGGACGTCTAGTAAGAATCTGCTACATCCAGAGTAGAATGTCCAGAATTCGGGCGGGGAGGGCGGGGAGGGGGGTGGCAGCAGTGAAGGGAGGCACATATAGATGCCTTCTGAAGTTGCTTCATCTCCACCTCGGAAAATAAACACTCTTATAACCGGTTAAGGAGGCAGGTATATGCATGAGTGCAGGCCATTTCACAAATGTGGGCGTCCCTGAATTGCACCACTTCAGAACCAGGCTCTTGGACCAGGGGTATTTCAGAAAGGGGGTGACTATGCTGAGACTTGCACAACCCGGCCTGCCATTTCAGATACTCAGACATGCAAAAGCAGGCCAATAATAGGTTTGAGTATGTATTTATACTCAGGTTTCTTCAGGCAGGAAATATTAACTGTGGCAATGTAAGCATACTATACTTTCCCCCTGGATGGTTTACATTTATATATTTATTTAAGATTCAGAGCGGTTTTCATATAACACAAATAAAATAAAGGTAATGAAATGAGCATTCTTTCCACTTGATTCTTGGTCAGGAGCAGGTCTAGGCATGGATGTCTCACAGATGTGCTTGCGCCATTCTGAAATCGCACCATTTATTTATTTATTTTATTTATTTATCTGTATTTATATCCCGCTTTTCACCGGGCCATGATGTGCATCTCCCTTGCTCCACACAGGCCATGCCTCTATCACACCCCTGTGGTATATGGACATACTTGCACTGGGGATGTCGATACACCCAGCTTCTAAAATGGCACAGGACATCTCCATGCTTTGCACATCCACTAGCCCATTTTCAGATGTCCGACTCGCGAATAGGTTTCTAAAATACCCCCGATAGTATCCAGAGCCTTGGAAAAGTCACACTTGTCCGTTTTTCGCAGTATGCTATCTAAAACACACAGTTCAAAAGGCAATAAAGCAGAAGTTTGTACTTTACACTCTGAATATGAAAGAACAAGTATAGAAATATTCAAAAAGTAAGCAAGAATAAAACATCGAAAGTCTTTATTCCAAAGGTTTTCACACCTCTTGCTTCAATACTTGGTGGAAGTCACTTTTTGTGGCAAGTTTAGGATAACTATCTACCAACTCTGCACAGCAGGAGGATGCTCAAACTCTCTCAGGCTGGCTGCTGATCATCTATGGGCTGCAGCTTTCAAGTCGTGCCACAGATTTTCTGTTGTATTAAGTTCTGGGCTTTAACTAGGCAACTTGAGGGCTTTCGCTTTCTTCTTGCTGAGCCTCTGCACTGCCACTTTTACTTCGTGCTGTGGATCATTGTCCCGCTGAAAGGGTTCCTGGTCTCCTCAGTAGTACTAACAAAAATGGCCACGATCTCACGGTGCTGCCGCCTAGCGTGTAAGGGGGCAGCACCATGTGATTGCGGTCATTTTGAGGAGCCACGATGCACCGTAGAGTAAGGTAAGGGCTTGAGTGGGAGGAGGCCCCCTTAGACTACTGGCTAGCCAGGATTTTGGGACTTGAAGGGGAGAGGGCCTGACTGGCTAGCCGGGAAAGGTTTTATGGATCGAGAGGGAGAGAGGAGGGGTTTAGGGGCCTGACTGAGTAACTGGGATGTAATACTTTGTCGGGAGAGCACTGATCTCACCCCCCCCCCCTCCTCCCCTGGACAGTTCTCAATGGGGATCAAGAGCTGTCTGGGGGCAAGGGGGGCAATCAGTGCTGAAGGAGGAAGGCTACCATGTTTATAATGTCAGTACCAACAATGTTCTTGGGTGGAGAAGGGGATCTGATTGGGGCCTGGGGGGGAAAGAAATCAGTAGCGATCCTGTGGACAGAGCTATTGAGAGCTCTGTTCCCCCACCGATCACTGACTGTCCTCCACTTGCATTTACCACAAAGACCCTTGATCCCTGCAGGCTGATGCAGGGATCACGGGTCTCTGTGGTATCTTCAGGGAGAAAGATGGGAAGGCCCCAAGCGGATACCACGGAGGTATTAGATTTACTGTGGGCCTTTTGCATCTTTTGCACTACTGCGGTTTAGTAGACATGCCCCTAAGTGTGTGTTTGCAGATGTTATGCAGTTTATCATGAGGCTGTTCTTCAGCAGTGACTTTCTTTTTGCCATCCTCCCATACAGACCAACCATATATAAAATTGCCCTACTAATTATAAATATTTTAATTGTTTAATTCTTTAATTACTTAAACAATTTTTATATTTGGATAAAGGTCTCAGAATGAATGGGGAGGATAGCTACAGGCCACAACTAGAAAACCTGAGAAAGTCCTTACCCCTTCCTTACATCAAGGACCTCGTATATCCAAGTTTTTATTAAATTAGCCTAAAAAATCTTTACTCTTGCTTTTTTAAGAAACGTTTGAAGAACATTTGAAAAAATTCCAGATTTGACAAAATTTTAAATTCTGCAAACTCTCTTTTGAGTAATGCTTGCTAGTATCTACAACAATGCAGATTTGACTGGATGATCAATTTTCCAGCTCTTTTTCAAAAAACTCTTTGTTAAAGGTAGAAATGTCCGTCATTCTATTAAGATGATATCAAAACGGAGTCTGGTAAGTCGCACAAGAAAATAGAAAATGACCAAGGCAGTTCTTAAATTTCCTGAATCTTCTTTAGCAGAAATAAATTCTAACAAAACAGGATCTTAACTGCAGGCTTTCAAAATTGGACTTATCTGTGAAGACCAGATCTCTGTGTTCCCGACACGAACTTCCAGCGCTGTCGCGTTTCACCGCTCCCTCGGCTTCTTCGGGGGAGACGAAATTCTCACGGCGTAGGCAAACGTGATTAGAAGATACTTTCAACAATGCTTTCAATAATCAACTGGAGCAAAAGAAGAAGAGTGTACTTCAATGCTGAAATCTAAACCATATACCAACTCCCACAATCTGCTAAAGAAGATTCAGGAAATTTAAGAACTGCCTTGGTCATTTTCTATTTTCTTGTGCGACTTACCAGACTCCGTTTTGATATCATCTTAATAGAATGACGGACATTTCTACCTTTAACAAAGAGTTTTTTGAAAAAGAGCTGGAAAATTGATCATCCAGTCAAATCTGCATTGTTGTAGATACTAGCAAGCATTACTCAAAAGAGAGTTTGCAGAATTTACAATTTTGTCAAATCTGGAATTTTTTCAAATGTTCTTCAAAAGTTTCTTAAAAAAGCAAGAGTAAAGATTTTTTAGGCTAATTTAATAAAAACTTGGATATACGAGGTCCTTGATGTAAGGAAGGGGTAAGGACTTTCTCAGGTTTTCTAGTTGTGGCCTGTAGCTATCCTCCCCATTCATTCTGAGACCTTTATCCAAATATAAAAATTGTTTAAGTAATTAAAGAATTAAAAAATTAAAATATTTATAATTAGTAGGGCAATTTTATATATGGTTGGTTATTTTGCTCTGAAAACCCTGATCTGCTTGACTTATCCTCCCATACAGGACTAATCTTGAAATTGTTCACAGCCAACATTTTCCCAGCCTCTTAAAGTAATCTTAGGCTACACAGTCACCTTCCTCATCAGTTTGCTTAATCCACAACTACTGACTTTGTCCGGCTGTTTTAGGCAGTGGTGATGCCAAACTTGCTACTTAATAATGACAGACATGGCAGTGCAAAAAATAGTCAACTATATTTAAATTTTCTTATAGCTTTCTGCCAATCTGTACCTTTCAGTAACTTAATCGTGGTGTTCCGACTGCTCTGTGTTCAGCATAATTAGACCTTTGCTCCAAATTCACTTTATAGAACAGAAAGTTTGATTCTTCATCCAGGAATATTTGAATCAGCTCAGCTACTGTGAATGGACACTACTCGGCTCTGTTTAACTTATTATGGGCCTTGCTGAGGCAATTTTTGGAAATGAAGCTCATTTGAGTCTACTATGACAAAAAGTATGACGATTTATGTAGACAAGACGTTTTAAATTCTTACTTACTTTTCGACTCTATAATTTTGGTTTTCTCACATGAAAAGTGTAGAGTAAGTTATTTGGATAAGTGAAGCAAATTCCTCCTTGCATACATTCTGCTCTCTAAAACAGTTTTCTATCTATAGTGATGTGAAGACTTTTACAAACCACTATGGGCCCAAGCATTGAAATGAATTACACGGTTTACAGCCCAGTAAAAATGTAAACGCCTTAAATGGGGATATTCAGCGGCACTTACACGGTTAGCGCCATTGAATGTCCTCTTCTATCTGGTTAGCATTGGGGTGTGTTGGGAGCGGAGGTGGTGTCAAGAGTTAACCGGGCAGCGGCAATATTGCATGCTGCCCGGTTAGTGATCTGCGTCGAAAAGATAGGTGAGGAAAACTGGAAGGTGGAGAAGGGGCGCAGGAGCTATCCGGGCAGCATCCAATATCACTGCTGCCCAGTTAGCTGTGGCAGCTTCCCGTGTCTGCGGCGGTCCACGGATATTCAGTGTCATCGCCGCGGCATTGAATATCTGGATTAGAGGTTGATGGGGAGGGCTATATGCCGGCGAGGCGCATAGCCCTTTGAAAATGCACATAGCTCAATATCAGGCCCTATATCTTTAAATGAGCTTAAAACAATATCAATTGTTACAAAGCAACAATCAGGGGTATGTTTACTAAGCCACGATAATCCTTGCAGTGAACACTGGGCAATAGCTGCAAAAGTCCCACAGTATCTGGCGGGGGCGTTCCCAGCGTTCCCCTGCAGATATTGCAGAGAAAACACAGGCTCCGCAGATGCAGCTGTTGCCGCCCATTGCAGTGGTGATAGGTGCATCCGCAAAGCCTATAAATTGAATTGAAATGTCCACTGTCCACCCACTTCCCACCCACTTTTGCAGGCAATATGGGAAATGTAGTTACCGTGGAAAGACTCCTGTGGTAGCTGCACTTCCCGCGTGTTAGCTGTCTTCATGGACACGATAATTCTGCAATAGCGCAGCAAAGATGGCAAACATGCTTTAGTAAACATACTCCTGAGGCTTATAGCAATCAAGTCTTCAAGGCTTACCTAATATGCAAGCTGTTTGGCATCAAGTGAATATCTTTTCAGAGTTAGTTCCATAACTAGGATGACATTTGACTGACTTATTACTTGTTCTGGTTAATTGAACCAGCTTAAAATATAGTACACACAAAAGGCCCTCGCCATGCAAAGAAAATCTGCAGTACATACTAGATTAACCTATCTTTAAGATAAGCAGGACCAAGGGTAAGTAAGACCGGCTTCCTGTAGCACCTGATGGATTGTGCAGTAAAGGTTACAAAATTCAGTGGTACCTTTGTCTTTAATTATATGGTGCTTTTTCATACATTGCATACATAATATATTACCCAATATATACAAATAAACATTTGTATAGAAAAACTATTAAATATGAATATTTTCATTTATAAAATAAATGAACAAATGTTTGCCCTTTTTTATTCTGTATTAGACTTTTACCCCTTTTTTATTTGTTTAATTTCTTCATGCTCCACCTCTCCCTATAGTGTTGCACCCTCCCAGAAATACCTTTCTTGTCTCTGCTTTCAGTTTCTCCTATTCTTCCCTTTCATTGTCTCTCTTCAGTGTCTCCTTTTGTTTACTACAGGATAGTAATGCTAAAATCCCCCCTCTAAAAAACAGGTACCAGAATGGGATAGTAGGCATGCACTAAACGTATCTTCACAAAATAAACATAAAAACAACCCATATTAAGATACAAGCATATTAAGCAAAGTAAAAAAAATTATAAGCCTAAAACAGATACACAGAGACAAGTGGATAAAATAAATAAATACCAGTAATCTTTATAAAACCAATGTGTTGAGAATACCAAATATGAATAAATTGTATAAAAGCACCATTTAAAAAGTAAAAAGCAATTAAAACCAGAAAGGCTGTGGACCAGACTTGTTTTTCTTTTCCAAATTAAACAGTGGTATTGTGTATTGCCAAGTACAACAATGTAAGGAGGGACAAGGAGGACATGAGTTGTTGCTGAAAAAAATGGAAAACTTGCAAGCATAGAACCTCTAGAGTGCAGACAATGCAGCCATGAAAATAAAAGATCTTCTTACCGTAATGCCAATAAAAGCGAAGCAAGTAGATTTATCCTAGAAAATAAAGTAAAAATCAGATATGAGAGCTATATAAGGCATGAGTGTCATCAATAATATGCAAACCATAGGGTTACTGGCATTTTCTGAATGTGCTGCTTTCAACGAAAGAGGCAAGTAACCCTATGGTTTGCATGTTACACTGTTCTACAAATTTTCAAAAATTGTTTGCTTCAGAAACTAAATGTGCTATTTCTTAATGAATTTGATACGCTGTATTCAAATATGATAGTGAAATTGGCAATTAGCGCCTGTTTCTATGAAATGTTGAAGAATTTACATTTTACCACTTTGTATGGTGAAAATCGAGCCTAAATCCTTAGATGTAAATCAAAATCTTATTACAAATGAAACTTTGCACAATAACAAGCATGTTTTTATAAAATAAAGTCCATAAAGGTACTTAGAAGAAACAGAGGAGTAATTATGTCTGCAATTTAACTTTCATTAAGAACATTTGTAAGTACATTCTAGCAATTTTTATTCTCATTCAGTGGCTTCATGACTCTTCCTGATCTGTTTCTTGTACTGAAGCAATGGAATATCCCTTGTCACTGTCCAGCAGTAGTCTGCAAGCATTGATGGACTCCATTTACCCTGATACCTCTTTTCCATAGCTGCAGTGTCTTGGTGAAATCGTTCTCCATGTTCATCACTTACTGCTCCGCAGTTTTGTGGGAAAAAATCTAGATGAGAGTGTAGAAAATGAATCTTTATGGACATGTTGCAACCAAGGTTTTTGTATGCCTTGAGAAGAACTTGAACAATCTCTTGGTAATTATTTGCTTTGTTGTTTCCAAGAAAAATTTGTGTCACTGATTCAAATGCTATCCATGCAGCCTTTTCCTTTCCACGCAATAAACGAAGACGAAGAAATTCATCATCTTGAAGAAGTGCACGAATCTGAGGGCCAACAAAAACTCCTTCCTTAACTTTGGCATCACTCAGTCTAGGAAATTTAACACTAAGATACCTGAAAGCAGGTTTAGTTTTATCCATTGCCTTGACAAAGTTTTTCATTAGTCCAAGCTTGATGGGTAAGGAAGGCATCAAAATCTTGTTGCTGTCCGCAAGTGCTGGAAACAGAACATTTTTGCTTCCAGGATCCAGTGACTGATGGAGTGGCCAGTCCCTTTTGATGAAATGACAATCTCTAGCACGACTATCCCATTCACACAGGAAGCAGCAGTACTTAGTATATCCACCCTGAAGACCAAACAAGAGGGTGACCACTTTGAAGTCACCACAGATTGACCATAGATGTTGATCATAGTTTATACATTTCAAAAGTTGTTTCATATTGTCATAAGTCTCTTTCATAAAAGCTGCATGGCCAATAGGAATTGATGGTAGCAAGTTGCCATTATGCAGCAATACAGCTTTAAGACTTGCTTTGGATGAATCAATGAAGAACCTCCAATCATCTGCATTGTAATTGATATCGAGAGCTGCCATGAAACCTTTTACGTTGTTGTATGCAGCAAGATCACCTTCTTTGAAAAAGAATGACACCAAGTCTTTCTGAGGGTCCCGGAAAAAAAGAAATTCAAACGTCATCAGCCAGAAGATTCCACTGCTGTAGTCTGGAACCCAAAAGCTCAGCTTTATTCTTCGGGAGATCCAAATCCCTTGACAAGGTCGTTCAATTCACCTTGCGTTATGAAGTGTGGCTCATTAGCAGTGGCCAGAAGAAACTCTGGGTCACATGAGGTTGATGGTTCATGACTACCACTGTTCCCTCTAAGCTGTGCGCACGCACACACCTCGCCGAGTGAGTGCACATACTTTACAACAGAGCGCACACAAATTACGGTTCTGATTCTGATAGAAAACAACACAGACATCTTAAAATTGAAAAGTTGTTGTGTATTTATGGTTTTCATAAGTTGTACAATATTTTCTAGTGCAATCAATGTGGTGTACATACTGTATTTTGACGTGTAGTCAAATTGTAAAGTATATAACCCCGAGTGTCGTTATGTGGTGCACAAAAATTTAACCTTCTTTCAGAAGCTGCACAGCTGATATTTTATGCGCACAGAGCCTACAGAAAATGAGAGGGAACATTGATGACTACAAACTTCTTCCTCTTCCTCACTTGATTCTAATGATAATGATTCTGACATTTTGGGAATCGGCAACCCTTCTCCATGAGGCACTGGGCGAATTGCAGATGGAATGTTTGGATATTGCACAGTCCACTTACTCTTTCTGGATATGCCTTTCTGAATTGGAGGAACCATGCAGAAGTAGCAATTGCTGACGTGATCCGTGGGCTCTCTCCAGATCATTGGAACTGCAAAAGGCATTGATTGCCTTTTCCCATTCATCCATTGCCTGAGATTTGTTGCACATGTATTGCAGCATATGTGTGGTGCCCGGCTCTTATCCTGATCTCCTATTCTGCAGACAAAATATAAGTTGTAGGCTTTCTTAACCGCCACAGTCATATTCCGTTTTTGTGATGTAAAAGTCACTTCACCACAAATTTAGCAGAAATTATCTGCATTATTAACACAAGTACGATGCATCGCCGAATACGCTGTGATTGACCTATTGTCATAAAATAATGCAAAATAATTAATTTTTAATCTTTCTGTGTCTAATATACCTTAAGATTTATACTGTCAAGTGATGCAAATTTAAATACTGATTACATCATCTGGTTTTGGACAGATATTTCTATTGGTTGCAAGTAGAGATTACGCAATCTCACACAAATGTTGCATAATACACAGTTAATGGCCCCTAATGACTAATTAATAGCATATATTTTAGCAACTAGACCTAATCAGCCATTTTCATTATAATTTCTGTGTTCATCAGCCTTAAATTAGTTTAGAACAGCTGCTTTCGTGGCCGAAGCATTTTGGCTGTTGAATAGTTGATGACATTCATGCCTTATATAGCTCTCATACCTGATTTTTAATTATTTTCTAGGCTAAATCTACTTGATTCGTTTTTATCGGCATTACAGTGAGTTTAATAGTCCTCTTATATGACAGATGTTCCAGTTGTTTTTCCCTCTCTCCTATCTCTGTGCACACAATACTTTACTTCTACTGAGAAGATCTTTTACTTTTAAGATTCGTGTCCACCGATTCCTCTCCATTCAGGACTTTATAGATCTCTATCATATCTCCCCAAAGCCATCTTTTCTCCAGGTTGAAGAGCCCTAACCTCTTTATCCTTTCCTCGTGGGAGAGTTATTCCATCCCCCCCTTTATCATTTTGGTCACTTTTCTCTTGTACCTTTTCTAATGCCGCTATATCTTTCTTGAGATGTGGAGACCAGAATTGCACACAATACTCAAGGTGCGGTCTTACTATGGAGCGATACAGAGGCATTATGATATCCTTTGTTTTATTTTCTGTTCTTATCCTTCTGCAGTTTTTCACAATTCAGATGTAATTTAACAACTCTGAATAATTTGATATCATCTGCAAATGTAACCACTGCTGGTTCCCAATTCCAGATAATTTATAAATATGTTAAAATGCACCAGTCCTAATACAGATCCCTGCAGTATTCCACCATTCACCTCCCTCTATTGAGAACATTGACCATTTATCCCTGCTTTCTTTTCTCTCTCTCTCTCTCAACCATTTTCCAATCTACAATAGGACACTGCCTCCTGTGCCATGATTTTTCTGCATGCACGTGTATAGAAAATGTTAGGGTCTTTGCAAGAGAGAGTGGAATTGGAAGGAGAAAAGTGCTCAGACTGTCCTAGGGAGGGTGGAATGAGAAGGGTGCAAGTCCAGGTCCATCCAGGGGACTGTGAGGAGGAAAGTGCCGGGGTTTATCTTGGGGAGGGAAAGTGCTGGGGTCTGCTCTGAAGTAGCAGAGGTATTAGAATATGGAACAATGTTGGGGTCTTTCCTCCCACTAATCTACAGGAATCTCAGGGTGACCCAAATTGAAAATGTTCGCAAGTATTCATCTTGAGGTTTCCAATTCAATGTTTGTCTTCACAATTCTCTTAATAATTTGCAGTCCCTTATTCTGTGTATGTGATAAGTGGTACAGCATTTCTGCTAGAGTGTAGCCTCTGTGTAGAGATCTATAACAGCCCAGCTTGTTTTATTTTCTATGCAGGAGGCATATTGGAATTGTAATTTCGATTTAATTACTTGTCTTTTATAAGTCAAGCTCAAGACAAGTTGCAAAAAAGTATAGTTTATTTCCCTGTTCAGGAAGACTTACAGTCTAAGGGGCATGTTTGTTGTTGGTGTTAAGTGCCGTCGAGTCGATGTTGACTCATAGCGACTCTCTAGATAGTTGACATAAACTGTGTTCAGTTGTCAGTCAGATGACTCTTTGTTGATAGAGTGGCACCCATAGATACTATTATTGTATCGCTCCATCTGATTGCCAGCCTTCCTCTTTTGTGTTGACCTTCTACCTTGCCAAGCATGATGTCTTTCTCTAATGATCTCTCTCTTCGCATGATGTTTCCAAAGTATGAAAGTCAAAGTCATCTGAGCTTCTAAGGAAAGCTTAGGTTTGATATCCTCTATTACTGACTGGTTTGTTCTTTGGACAGTCCATGATATACACAGTATTCGTTGCCAGCACCATAATTCAAAGGCATCAATTTTCTTCCTGTCTATCTTTTTCACTGTCCAACTTTCGCATCCATATGATGTTATTGAAAATATCGTGGCTTGGACAAGTCAAAATTTGTATGGAGAGAGACATCTCTGCTCTTGAGAATCTTATCTAGGTCTTTAATAGCCATTCTACCAGGAGCAATGTGTTGTCGGATTTATTGACTGCTTGTCGTTTCTTTATTGATTGTTGATCCAAGTAGGTTAAAGTTGTCAATTATTTCCATTTCTTCTCCATCAATGATGAGCTTATTGATTTTGCCAGTTGTCTTCTTAATGTTAAGGTGTAGGCCCATTTTAAGACTATGCTCCTTGATCTTGAGAAGCAAATGTTTCAGATTGTCTTACTTTCAGCCACTAATGTGGTATCATTAGCATAGGGAAGGTAGTTGATGAATCTTCCACCAATCTTCACACCTCGGTTGTCTTCATACAGTCCTGCTTCTCTGATGATTCATTCTGCATATAAATTAAAGAGGTAGAGGGAAAGAATGCATCCTTGTCGTACAACTTTGTTGATTTTAAACCATTTTGTGTCTCCTAGTTCTGCTCAAACTGTTGCTGCTTGATCAATGTAAAGGTTGTGCAGAAGAACTATCAGGTGTTCTGGTATACCCCTGCTTCTTAATGTGACCCAGAGTTTCTCATGGTTTACACAGTCAAAAGCCTTGCTGTAGTCAATAAAACACATATGGATATTTTTTTGGTATTCTTTTGTCTTTTCAAGGATTCATCTCACATCTGCAATGATGTCTCTCGTTCCTTGCCCTTTCCTGAACCCTGTTTGCACTTCAGACAGTTTTCATTCCAGGTATGGTTGTAGTCTCTGCTGAATAATCTTAAATAGAATCTTGCTGGTATGTGGGATCAAAGCGATTGTGCGATAATTTCCAGTCAGTTGAATCACATTTCTTCAGTATTGGTAAAAACACAGTTCTTTTCCAGTCAGTTGACCATGAATTTGTCTTCCAAATTTCTTGGCAGAGCCTGGTAAGTATGGTAACAGCTTCATCCAATTGCTGTAGTACTTCAGTGGGAATGCCATCAATGCCCGGTGCTTTGTTCTTTGATAAGGCTTTCATTGCTGCTTTGAGTTCTTCATTCATCAGCGATGACGAATGATGCTGAGAAGATCAAGAAAAGATGGAAAGAATTTATAGAGTCATTATACAAGGGGCATGTTACTAAAGGTTAATACATGTTAATGAAGCTAAGGCATGTTAAGTGCCACTGCATCCATAGAAATAAACAGGCTCAGGGCATTTAATGCATGTTAAATCCTTTAATAAAAATGCCCCTAAGCCGAACTTGTGGAAACACAGCATGAAGTGATTTGCTGAAGGTCTCAAACAGTGTCAATGAGGGAAGGGAGGACTTGAAACTTGGCTTCTCTTTTTCTCAACCTACTTTTCTAACACTGTTGGTGCTTTAGGATCCATATATGCAAGCATTCACACACACACATATCACATAGACATGCTAGCACACAAATATACACAAAAGCACACAAACCACACAAATAGATGTAATGTTTCATAAGGCACTGGAATCCATGCTAGCTCATCAGCTCCTGATCCTTTAAGGAGGTGGACTCAGAAGAGATTTTCTGACATCAGCAGCCTGCATGGGCCTGGGACTCTAGCATCCGGGGCAGGCAGCGCAGGGAGGTGGGGGGTCTGGAGTTGCCGTGGTTGGCATACACCTGGAGTCCCAATGGCTGATGTGGATATGAAGCCCAGTGGCTGGAGTAGGCTGCACAATGAGGAGTGGACTTGGAGTCCCAGCCTAGCAATAGCATGAGAATGAGGAGGGAGGTAGAGATGGGGGGAGCAAGAGAGTGTCAAAAAGCAGAGCCCCATCCTCTTACCCTCTCTGGATAATCTCTTTGCCCCAATCTACCCCTGTCTTAGAAGGTGTCCTTTGTTTGTACTACTTATGTTAAGAAGATTGCCTAAGAGATCCCCATAAGATTCATTGAGTTTTGCATAGGAAATTAAATATCCTTGTAAACATATTTTTGTATGACTTTTCACAATAAAGCCCCTTCATTTTGAAAGCCCTTTTTATAAAGCTTCGCAAAGAGGCTGCAGGTATGGACACTGGGAAAATCATCCCTCACCAGGCTTTCATAAATGAAAATTTACAATTTTCTATTGGTTAGCTCCCCACAGAGGGTTGCCAACTGAAGAAAAAAGAAGAGAGCTCTGTGTCAGCTTGGTTAAAGGTCTTTAAAAATCTTCTTATACAGTATATATGTGGTGCTGATCAAAGTGTGGAATGAGTGTATGGGTTAGCTTAAACTCTATTATTGGATGCAAGAGTGCTATTCTGGGACTGGGTTGTCTATGATTATAAAGTATGCAGATCTGTAGGAATAGGCAGTGAAGGGCCATAGAAGAGCAAAGAGATTCATTCTTACAGGGATATTCCATTCCACAACTTTCTAGTTCGAAAACCTTTCTTGCTGCAATGCTCTTTGTATAACATATTTATTTCACTTCCCCTCACCTATCATGAAGCTGATCAAACAACTGGAAACATTTTAACCATCATTAACTTTCTCCAAAGCCAGATAACATTAGTCAGCAAAAGGGCAAGTCTGGTAACTCTCTTGCTGCCTTGAAGGGGAAAGGTTACCTAAAAGGAGAATCAGCTTGATGCGGCAGGAAACAATCTGTAGCTAGGACCTGCCCTCTGGCTGATTTAATATCCTCTTGCACCAAGGATGTGTCTCCAGGACACATGCCCAGGAGGGGAGGCTTAGGACCGCTGCTGTTTGGGTGATTCAGTCATTGGGTATGTGGACAGCTGTGTGGCTGGTGAGCATGAGGATCACTTGGTGACTTGCCTGCCTGTGTGAAATCGGCAACCTCACATGTCACCTAGATAGGAGTTTAGAGAATGCTGTGGAAAAGCTACTTGTTTTGATACATGTGGGTACCAGTGACATAAGAAGATGCAGGAAGGAGGATCTCCAAAGCCTAATTTAGGATTTTACATAGAAACTTAAAATCTAGACTCTCCAGGATAGCATTGCCAGAAATGCCCTCTATTCCAAGCGCAAGATCCTAGAGACAGGGATAGCTCCAGAATCTCAATGCATGAATGAGACAATAGTGCAGAAAGATGGCTTTAAGTGTGTTAGCGAGTGGTTAACATTTTGGAAAAGGATGGGGGGGGGGGGAAGGGCTTTCCCAAAAGGATGGGCACCACCTCAACCAAGATGGAACCAGGCTGCTGGCACTAACCTTTATAAACAAGATGGAGGAAAGATGACGGTCGTTCAGGAACACATGCTTTGGAATAATGTCTTTTTTGAAGCATACTAGCAAAACAGGAAAATTAGGGCATCATGATAGAGAGGTTGCAATAAAGATAAAAGTAGCCCAAGTGCCTTTAAGTTAAGAGCAGATAGAGTCAAAAAGATTCCAAATTACCTCTGTCAAGTGATAAGAGGATTGTAAACACAAACAAAAATCATACTTTGAGATGTTTGTATGCAAATACTAGAAATCTAAAAAATAAGAAGGAAGAGTTAAAATGTACAGCACTAAATGAAGAGGTAGGTGTAATTGGCATCTCAAAGACATAATGGAAGGAGGATCAGCAATGGGACACTGTGATATCAGGATACCAATTATATCACAATGATAAGGTGGATCAAATTGCTGAAGGAGTGGTGCTTTATGTTAAAAAAGGCATTGAATTAAACAGAGTAACATTTCTGCAGAACACAGAATGCACCGTAGAATCTTTAAGAATAGAAATTCCATGTGAGGCGTGGAAGAGAATAGTAACGGGGGTGTTCTACTGTGCACTGGCAGAATGAACAGACACATGATGGCTTAAAATTAGGGACGGGAACAAATATGGCAACACGGTAATAATGGTTGATTTCAATCAACCCAATATTGACTAGATAAATGTTAGATCAAGACATGTTAGGGAGGTAAAGTTTCTAGATGAAATCAATTGCTGCTTCATGGAGCAGTTGATTCAGGACACAATAAGAGGAGGTATATTTTAGACGTAGTTCTTAGCGGAACACAGGATTTAGTGTGAGAGGTAACAGTTTTGGAGGTCATTTGGCAATAGTAAGCATAACATGATCAAATTCGACTTAACACGAAGAAGGACAATAAGGAAATGTACTGTGCTAGCATTTAACTTTTGAAAAGCAGGCTATAATAAAATGAGGGAAATGGTTAGAAAAAAAACCCCTAAAAGGAGTAGGTACAAAGGTTAAGAGTTTATATCTGACATGAGCATTGTTTAAAAAATATCATCTTAGAAGTCCAGACCAGACATATTCTATGCATTAAAAAGCTGGAGGGAAGGCCAAATGACTGCCAATGTGGTTAAAAGGAGAGATGGAAGGAGCTATTATAGTCAATGGAATATCTTTCAAAATGGAAAAAGGATCTGAATGAAGAAACAGGAAACAGCATAATCAAGTTAGATGTGAATCATTGATAAGGCAGGCAAAAAGAATTTGAAAAGAAGCTTGCCATAGAAGTAGAAACTCATAATACATTTTTTTCAGGTATATATGAAGCTAGAAGCCTGGGAGGGAGTCAGTTGGCCTATTAGATGGTCAATGGGTTAAAGGGACACTCAGGGAAGAGAAGGCCACAGTGAAAATACTAAATACTTTTTTTTGTTCAGTTTTTACTGATGAAGATTTAAGGGAGGACCCATGCCAGAAATGGTGCTTAATTGTGATGATTTGGAGGAGCTGAAACAAATCTCAGTGAATCTAGAAGATATAATAAGGCAAATTAATAAACTAGAGTAGCAAATCATCTGGACCAGATGTACTGAAACATCTAAAAATTAAAACTGCAGATCTACTATTAGTAATCTGTTAACTATCATTGAAATCAACTATGGTATCTGATGACTGGAAAGAGACCAACATAATGTTAATTTTTAAAAAATGTTCCAGAGGTGATCTTGGAGGCTAGATCAATGAGCTTGATGTCAATGCCAGACAAAGTGGTATTACAAAGAACAAATTACTGAACACAGAGATAGACATAGTTTAATGGGACAAAGCCATGGGGTGGAGAGAATAGAGAGACAGTAGTAGCTCCAGTCCCTTTTCCTCCTCATTCCTTGTTTTCTATCAGCAGCTGACTTACTAGTGGAAAATGTGTCTTGGGATCCATTCAAGTTCACATCTGAGAAGGCTTCTCCTAAATATCTGGACCATGGGATATGCCTAATTTACCTAAGGCTTAATCCAGCTCTGAATATTGGGGGTTAATGCCCAAACACTGAATCCCAGTGGTAAAATGAGGATGTAATGACCTTTGCTAAACTAGGAGTATGGTATTATCACCTGCTGAGAACAGATTGTTGAATTCTGTACAAGTCTCTCTAACAGTTAACATATCTTCTCCCCCCCCCCCCCTTCTGCTTTGTTATTAGTTTCTACTGCAAATGAGTTTTGCTTGGTAGCAGATTGTCCTCCCGGGTATTTACTGTAGGCATGTTTCTGATGGTGCATTCAAGGGGGTCCTTTGGTGGCAAACCTGGGAGCAAACACAGTGCTTATAAGGAGGCTGTGGTGCACTGCGACCAAAGAAACAAAAACAAAAGAAAAAGTAATAATGCAATAAAGGGGAAAGTAGGTATCGTTCCTCTGAGTGGATGCCTGTGCACAAGCCTTCCCACCCCCTTCACTCATAACAGGAAGCTGTGCTAAAGAGTGGGTGGGACCACAGCAGGGGCTTGAGCGCCTACATTGGCTCAGATGCCCTGTGATTGGAGAGGGAGGGAGAGAGAAAGAAAGAGGGGGACATTAGGGACTTGGATTTTTGACTGGTGAATAGAAAGGATCTCGAGATTTTTCTTTGGGGGGGGGATGGGTACTCAGTGACATGGGGGAGGGGATAAGCTGAAAATTGGCCATGCGTGTGTTGGGGGGGGGGGAGGGAGTTAAGTGAAGAGAGGGAACTTCCTGATTGGCTGCCTGGGGAGGGGAGAGATTGGACTCAGCAATTGGGATGAAGGAAAATTCAGGATCTTAGATGTTGGGTGGGGTTGAATAGAGGAGTAGCCTAGCGGTTAGGGCAATAACCTGGGACCAGAAAGACCAGGGTTCATAGTCCATTGACACTCCTTGTGGCCCTGAGTTAGTCACTTAACCCTCCACTGCCTCGTGCACAAACTTAGATTGCAAGTCCTCTTGGGACAGGGGGGATGCTCACTGCACCTAAATGTAACTTGCCTTCAATTAATAAATGCTCCTCCACCTCACTCACAGATCTCATCCATACTACACCCCTAACAGAGTAAGGAGATCAGCCGCTATTAATACCCTGAACATCCCGAAGGAAATCACAAAATGCTCACAATCAGCCAGGAACAGAGCATTCGCGCTTTATGCACCGACCCGCAGGAACGCCCTACCTCCTGCTATCCGGGCCATAAGTGACCTCTCCTAATTTAGGAAGGCACTTAAACACCACCTGTTCCTACAGTACTATACGGACCCAGGACACCTTCCACTCTCAGCCACGTCCAGGAGCCCATGCAAACAACCTCCATGCAACCACCACGTAAGACAGAAACTTAGCCCACCAAACACCGATCCCCCTGACAAGTAGTACTACACTCATCCCACCGACAGCACATACACAACTGAGCCAATATGTAAAAAGTTGAACTATTCATGTACATATGTTAATAATAATTTTTTTGTATATAGTTACCCTGTTTGAAACCTGTACATAACCCCCTGTTATATTGTAAGTTCAGTGCAGGTCCCCTGCACTGCACAAATATGTTACATGCAAACCGCACTGGTAGTAAAGAGCGCAGTATATAAGAAAAGTTAAATAAATAAATAAATAAAATAAAAATTACTACTGGACAGGCGTGAGCTAAATAGTACTAATAAAATAAATAAATAAGGGACTCGGTGATTGTAGTGGGAGTGAAAACTCATGGCAACGACAAGGGGAAAGTGGATGCAGAGAGGGGAAAAGATGGAAAGCCAGTAAGAACAAAGGGTTACAAAGAGTGAGATATTTAATATTAATATTTAGCTCACACTTTCCAGTAATAGTTCAAGGGAAGTTACATTCAGGTACAGACTTGTGCAAGGCCATTAAAGACTGGGAGGTAAAGTTAGGATATGAAAAAGTGAGATGGGGAGAAAAGGAGTAAAATCAAAGACGAGAAGGGGTGAGAGAGAGAGTTCAAGACAATAAAAGATGCGGGAAGATGGTAAGAAAGAATAGGCAAGTAGATGGTGACGGGAGGGATTACAGTAGATGATTGGAAGGGGATGACTGGAGCGAGAGAATAAATGTGGGGATGATTAGGGCTATGAGTAGCTAGAGAGGTAGCGATAAAGAGACAAGAAATTAAAACAGAGAAATGAAGCAAATTGAGATGAAAAGTGAAAGATCAATGTCAAATGTAGGGGAAAAGGAGAGAGAAAAAACGGAAAATGGACAGGAGTTAAAAATATTGACAAAGAAAAAAGAGACCAGGACCGCTTTAGGTTAGTTTTGGCATTGGGCATCTCTTATAACTTTATTCAGCACAGAAGAAAATGCATATTGTGTTTCTGCACTTCTGTAATAGTTGCAGTTTTGCCTTTTCATAAATAGAGTTGTTGCTGTTTGAGTTCTGGGTATTAGTTCTTTTGTGCTATTGCACAGGGGCACAAGGTCATTACTGCATAATGGTGCACCTCTACCACCAGCTGAGAAAAACTGTGTAAAACTAAACAACTGCATCAGGCACTACTTTTCATGAAGGTTTGTATACTTTCATGTTTTAGATTTATACATATTTGTAAAGTCATTTAACCGATTATAAGGCACAATTTAGAAAAGCCATTTAGGTGAAATCTGGGATGTCTGAGTCAAATCATCTGAAAGGAGCAGCAGTAAAGGTGAACACATGTAAGTGCCTTCTAAAATTGATCCGTCTCTGCCCTGAAAGATAAATGTCTCTGTCAAATACTTAAAGAAAACAGGATGTGCTGAATAATGGGCCAGGCACCTGCAAGTTGTTGCCCAATTGTAGAAATTTTCACTTGTCCAATATGGATGATGGCAGTCTAGACAATATAGACATGTTTGCGATGGTAGTTTCGAATGAGTGTGTGCATTCCATGCCACACACATGTCCCGACCTGCTATTTTGCAAAGGAGAGATGCAGCAGCGCCAAAGCCAGGAAGAAAGGTCTCTATTTACCTGCAGTTTGTTTTTGATTAGTAAAAGATAGTGGGGGAATGAGAGGGCTTTCTCCTGCCAAACAGGTATCTGAGTGCTGATATGAGCACTTTTTTGGTGCCTGTTCATGCCCAGGATGAGGTATAGCCTTGGACATGTCCACCATTCTAAAATCAGGCACCCACGGTTATATCTGTAGGAGCACCCTGGGCACGCCTCTGCCATGTTTTTGTGTGGCCTGGATGTGATTGTGCTGGGCATGTGTATATTTGTTCTTTCTAAAATGACTCTGGGACATCCATGTGATTTCCATGTCTGAATGGGCATTTTTAGACGTGCAAATCATGTATAGGGCTTCTAAAATGAGCGCCTTTGTGTCTACGCATGTGACAGGACCTGGGATTGGGAACTTTCTTCAGAAGCTCTTCCCTATTCCAAAGGCTTAAGAGTTAGGGAGCAAAGTTAAATTCCTCTATGAAAAGAAAAGCTTAGAACATTTACAGCTACTAATTCAAATCCAATATCTGTCATTTTCTTACTTAAAAAGCAGTAACTAGACAGGGAAGAATCTCAGAAACTCATTTTAAGTTCTTCATCTTTTTACTTTAACACCCTCATCAACTCTGTACACTTTTTGTTTTCTGAGCGTCCCTAACAAAGATGGGCTTATTAGACTGAAGCTTCAGGAACAGAGACTGTTGCAAAGAAAGTGAGAGACACCCAGGGGCCCTTTTATTAAAGAGTACAGTGGTGTTGCACATAACGCGCCCATAGCACTCAAAACCATAATGCGTTAGGTGCAACCCCACCACTTTTACTATCAGGATTGTGGAACGCATGTTCCCGGCAGTTAACATGGTGCACCTTGCCCTAATGTGGTCTAAAATTAGCGTGGGTGCACTTACCTCCACCGATAGAGGTGGCAGAACGGGCACCATGCTAACTGAATTCCTTGCAGTTAGCACGGGACATGCTGACTGCAAAGTGCTCACCCCGCCCACTCTCCACCCCTAACCTGCCCACTTGCAACCCCAATGCGCATTGCACAGTTAGCACGGAAACTGGGCTCCACGCTAACACCACAGGTCATAGTATGGGGTTAGCATGTGCTGTAACCCTCTTTAACTGCTTAGGGCCCTTTAGTAAAAGGGCCCCCTAGAGAGAAGGGCTGGGAGAAGGGAAAGAAAGCTAAGGGCTGAGAGGCCATGAGAGACAACCACAGAAAAAGGCTGTCAGATGACAAAAGTAAAAAGAAATATATTAAGCTTGGAAACGTTTGGGATATTTTATTTGCATTTTGAAATGTTTCATATTTTAGGTGCAGCTTGTTGCAGTGCTCTACTTATGTTTGTCCCATTTTCTGCAGAATTTAGCACTTTTTTAAATGAATTTTGCCTGGGAGGGCTTCTATACACTGCCATTTTTGGAATAGCTTTAGCAGTTAAAGCAAATCCGGGAATTCAGGGTTCAGATTCTGCTGACATTCCTTGTAATCTTGGGCAAGTCACTTCACCCTCCATTGCCTCAAGTACAAACTTACGGGCCGATGCAGAAAAACTTAGTGCGTTTTTCTGGTGGTTTTCCCGCGCTAGGCTTGCTCTCTGATGCAGAAAGCAGGCTAGTGCTGGAAAAACGCCAGAAATAAACCGTGTTAAATTGCAGCACACTGGGCATGCAAATCACAAGCAAATTGCTGCATACTCAGTTGTGCTTGATGTAAAAAGCTGCACTGAAACTTAGCACAGTTTGTACATTGTCTTTTGCGCTGGGTCTTCACGTCTGTTTCTACCAGGCATAAAGATCCAGCTGGGAACAAAAACATCATCTGAGGTGAAGTTTGACACTTCACCTCAGATGATACAGGCATTGGAGAAAGCCCCCAATGCCTTAGGCACACTGTTGGGAGACTGATGTCCCCCACACCCGAAAACCGACCCCCCGACAGAAATGAAAAATCTGCTGTCCCAGTGACCCCAATCTCTCCACCTCCCCCAAAACACAGACTTGGGAGGGTCACCAGAAAGATTCTCCCCCCCATGTTGCATCCTGGGACAGCTTGTGCATCCCAGGATGCAACATGAGAATCATTCTGCAATATAAGGCATATTTTGCCTTATATGGCAGTGTGACCCCACCCAGTGCATCCCAGGATGCACCACACAGGACCAGGTGCCACTATTTTACAAGATGGCAGCATGGAGGTAGGGGCATGTGGACAACAAACCTGTCCCAACATTTAAGGTACTGGGGGTGTGGAGGGATTTGGGGCTACTGGGCCATGCCTGTGTTTTGGGGTGTGGGTGGAGTGGGGACCACTAGGCTTCCAGGTCTTTGTTTCAGATGGGTGAGGGGGGATTGGGGCTACTGAGCCACCAGGTCTTATTGTTTCTGTCAGGAGGTTGGAGTCCGGGCATGGGCATCAGCCTCCCCAACAGTGTGCCAATGGCATTTGGGGCTTTCTCCGATGCCCGGCTCATCTGAGATGAAGTGTCAAACTTCACCTCAGATGACCCTGTTTGTCCGGGACAGCATGCCAAACTTGCACTGAGTCCTGTGCACATGTGTTTGGTTTGCTCTCCCAGTTTAATGTTGATTTTTTGCACACCAATTAATTTGCATATTGCATCCTATCGCAAAAAGTCATCGTTAAATTTATGCTATGGAACCCTCTGCTAGAGCTCTAAGGACTGGGCTCTAGTGCAGGGTTTCTGCATCAGCCTGTTAGGTTGTAAGCTCTCTTGAGAAGAGATGTAGCTCATGTACCTGAAATGTAATTTAGCTGGAGTTGAGATTAGGAAAGGTAAGTAATTAAATCCATATTCAACCCTACCTCATTCCATCTAAGCCATCCACCTCCCTGAAGTTCACAATCCCTTCTTCAGCTGCCTACATCAAGACCAGCCAGGCCTCCTCAACCTCTCCAGGGCCCACTTCCTCTACCCCTTCAGCCTGGCAAGAGAAGAGTTGCTTATCACTTGGTGTTTCATTGCTGTCAAAATTATGCTGGCTAAGTTCTTCTTCACACTTTAACCTACATGCAGTCAGCCAGCATGATTTTGAGTGTGTTGTGCAAGACATCAGGAGCTAAGCACCTCTCCTTTTGCCTGCAGAGAGAATAGATAAGTTTGAGGGAGGGGGCATCAAGTGAGTTTCTGGAGGTTCAAGAAATCTTGGTTGCTGTGTTGGGGGAAAGGTTGGGGCAAGGAGTTCAGGTTCAAGCTGACTTGTTCTATCATGTTGGTGAACAATCAACATTACTACTACTGCTACTACTTATCATTTGTATAGCGCTACAAGGCATATGCAGCACTGTACAGATAGATGTAAGACACAGTCCCTGCTCATCAGAGCTTACATCTGAGTAGCCTTGTTCTGTTGGACAGGAGATGGGTGTGGCAGGGGCATAGCCACAGGTGGACCTGGGTGGGCAATGGTCTTTCCATTTTGGAATCAGGCCCACTCGGTCAGAGGCTATTGAGAGGCAAATTAAAGGCTGTACCAACATCTGCTACATATAACAATTGCTCACCCATGTTAACCTCAGGCCCCACTAAAATTCAATTCTGGGACTTCTGGTTTAGCTACGGAGGTGGTGAGACGTGAGTGAGAGAGCTCTCCGTCCCGCACGGAAAAAACGGGTAGATAAAGTTCCGTTGTGATCGGGAAAAGGGGCAAAACATGCCAAAACTGGTAAAGCTCAAGCAGAGCAACATGATAAAAGAGTTATATGCGGCAAAAACCAGAGCAGAGAAGACAGGGGCGGAACGAGGGCAGGCCCTGCCAGCACCGGTCTCTCCTAATATGTTGGAGGGAGATGGAGAGGAGGAGAGGGAGGAAGTCTCCCAATCAGATCTGGCGGCGGTACTGAAAGAAATTAGAGAGTCGAAGGAGGAGATCATTGAGAGAGTCTTCCAAAAGCTGGAGGAGAAATTTGCCGACATAGGGCAGCAGCTAGAGGAGGTGGAGACCTGAGTAAGCCAGACTGAAGACTCCCAAGCTATGCTCCAGCGTACAGTGGGTTCCCTGCAGCAGCAGGTTAGCTGGCTGCATGCTAAGGCAGAAGACATGGAAAACAGGGACCGCCGGTCTAACCTCTGCATTTTTGGTGTGCCTGATGGGGTGGAGGGCGAGGACACGGTTGGCTTTGTTGCAGAAATGTTGGCAACTTGCTTCCCTGATCCGCCGTCAGCGCCACCGTTCGATATTGAGAGGGCCCATAGAGAGCTGAGGCCTAGGCCTGGTGCAGCGGGGACTCCACGCGCTCTCATTGTTAAGCTCCTTCGGTTCCAAGATAGAGAGTATGTGATAAAGGCTGCCAGGAAATCAAGATATGTGATGTACAAAGACCAGAAGGTGTATGTTTTCCCTGATCTGGCAGCGGAAACCTTTAAGAGAAGGACGAATTTGGTGAAATGGAAGGAAGCCCTGGCGAAAAAAGACATACAGATAGCGATTTGGTACCCAGCCAGAATCACGATGATGATCAACGGCACGTGGCGGTTTTTCAATTCGAAGGAGGCGTTGGAGAAATTTTAAAAATCTCAGCGGGGGAAGGCAGCGGAGAACTTGGAGGCATCTGCAAGGAGGGACTGTCGTGCTAATGCTGGAGGAGCCGAGGAAGCGGTGCAGACACCAGCGGACTGAGTGGACTTTCTTGGGAAATAAAAGTAAATGTAATTGGTGGGGGGCGGCAATGCTGGGTGGAGGGGAGGAGAGGAAATTGAAAGGGAGCGGGTGAACTGATGTATATGAAGGGTAGTGCGGTCACTATTGGGCTGCATAAGTAAATGTCAATGGTTGGGGATGGCATTGCCGGGAGGGGGGAGGAAAGGAGCATGGATGGGAATAGAAGTGTTGTAAGTGTGAGGTGGGGGATATTCAGTATGGTGTTCATGGGACAAGTTGAAGGGGTGCGTGGTTGGGACAAGGGGTCTGTTTATGGAGTATAAGGAAGGGGAGGGAACTGTTTAACCGTGAAGGGCCCTCTGCCACCATTGCCCAGCTAAAGAGAGTGTGGAGGATAGGGGGGAGAGGAGAGGAAAGCGGGGAAGGGTAGACGCTGGGGGGTGGGGGCAGGAGGGTGGATATAGGGGGAATGTGCGGAAGAGGGGGGATTGGAGTGATGGTCAAGAGGGAAGGGCTAATGGGAGTCGAAAAGCAAAAAATTTGTGACGAATGGGGGAGAGGTGGGCAAGGTATGGGTTACTGTTGGTTAAGTTTGGATTTTAGTTCATGTGTGCGTAGGTTGTCAGAGCGCCAGCAGGGGGGTGGTGGGACGGGAGGGGTCCAAAGCTATGATGATGATGGCTGAGTCCAGAAAGGGGGGGGGGTACAAAATTGCCTCCTTTAATGTAAGGGGAATTAACAGTCCGATTAAAAGGAAGAGGATTCTTGCACACTTAAACAGGAACGGGGTGGATGTTGCCATGTTACAAGAGACTCACTTGGCAAGGGAAGAACAAGAGAAATTAAAATCCCAGGGGTTTGAGCAGCTTTTTGGGTCTCCCTATAATTCTAAGAAGAGGGGGGTAGTAATCCTTATACATAAGAGGGTTAGGTTCGTTCCCTACGAGAACGGGGGGAATGCTATGGGTAGGGTGGTGTGGGTGGTGGGGAGGGTAGACCTGAGGGATGTATCATTTCTAAATTTATATTCACCCAACGGGCATAAGGGATCTTTTTTCAATAAAGTGCTGCAGGAGTTTGAGGGTAAAGCAAAGGGAGACTGGATCATTGTGGGGGACATGAACTGCGTGGCGGGGTCTAAAGATAGATCCAACTTCAACGGAAAAAAGCATGGGAAGGAGGGAAAGGAGTTAAGGAAGTATATGGAGGTATTTGGTCTGGTGGATATATGGAGGTGGGAGAACCCCGGGGGGGGGGGGGCAAGAATATACTTGCTACACGGCCAGGATGGAAACTTATTCAAGACTGGATTTGTTCTTAGGGAGAAGAGGGCAACTGGGGGCGCTAGCGAATGTAAAAATACACCCGATTACTTTATCGGACCATGGAATGATAACAGGGGAATGGTATGGGAAAGGGGAAAGGGGGGCGTGGAGGGGGGGTGGAGGGGCAACGTGTCCCTGATTCAGTCAGAGGATGGGAAGGGTAAAATTCGGAAGGCATGGAGAGAATACATGGCATGGAATGATAATGGGGAGGTGTCGGATGCAACGGTGTGGGACAGCGGGAAAGCTTATATGAGGAGGATAATGATTCAGCTAGGGAGTCAGAGGAAAAGAGAAAGGGAGAAGATGCGGCATGATAGGATGCAGGAGTTGGAAGTGATGCAGGTAGAACACAGTCGCACGGAGTCCAAGACCTTGCGACAGAAACTGGCTCGGCTTAGAGCGAAGATTAATACTTTAGATTTGGAGGAAGTGGAGAAGATGATGAGGGCAACCAAAATGAATTTTATGGAAGGTGGAAATAAGGCGGGGAGAATGCTCGCACGACAACTGCAAAAGAAGAGAGAGAGAGTAGGATAGTGAAGGAAATTAGGAATGGGAAAGGAGAGAAGGTAGTAGGGAGTCAAGATATATGCAGGGCCTTCAGGGAATTCTATGAAGAGTTATACACCTGCCAGAAGGGGATTAGTCTGGAAGGGATTGAGGAGTACCTGGAGGGGATCAGGATTCCCAGGGTAGCGGAAGAAACAGCGGACTGGCTGGGGAGACCCATAACGGTAGAGGAGGTGATTTGGGGGCATTAAGAAATTGCCGAAAGGGAAAGCAGCGGGAGACGATGGATTTCCGGCTGAGTATTACCACATGATGCGGGAGGAAGTGGCCCCATTCTTGGCTAAGCTTTTCTCAGGGTTATTGCAGGGAAACAAAATACCTGATTCGATGGCCCAGGCTAACATTGTGGTAATTCCCAAGGAGGGTAGACCTCCCGACAAGTGCGAGAATTATAGACCAATTGCGCTGATTAACAGTGACGCTAAACTATACGCGAAGATAATGGCGAGTAGATTGGAGGGGATATTGCCGGACTTAATTTACCCTGACCAGACCGGGTTTATAAGGGGCAGGCTGATCGCTGATAATGTAAGGAGAGTGGTGGGTCTGCTCCATTATGTAAAGGCGCGGAAAATCCCTACTCTATGCGTGGTGCTAGACGCCGAAAAAGCCTTCGATAGGATGGAGTGGGCGTTTCTGTTTAAGGTAATGGAGAAGAGGGGCCTAGGGAAGGGATTTATTCAAGGGGCAGAAGCTTTGTATCGGAGGCCGGTAGCAAGGCTCACGGTGAATGATCAGCGTTCTGATCTATTTCAGTTGCAGAGAGGTACGAGACAGGGCTGCCCCTTGTCGCCCCTTTTGTTTGCTATTGTGATTGAGGCGCTAGCAATACGTATAAGAGCACAGCAGAATATTAGGCCGGTGTTAGTGGGGAAGGTGGAGCACAAGATTCTTCTCTATGCCAATGATACGCTGATATTTATGGCCAGGCCAGAAGAGTCACTCCCAGTTTTGATAAAGGAGTTGGAAAGGTTCTTGGCAGTTTCCGGATTTAAGGTGAACTTGTCAAAGACGGAGGCCATGGCACTGGGGGGGATTTACAGAATTTCCCTTTTAGATGGGCGCATGGAGCTATTAAGTATCTAGGAGTTCGAATTTCGGAAGACCCTAAAGAACTGTTTGAGCTTAACTATAAGCCATTGGCTGGCCAAATTAGTGCACAATTGGAGGGGTGGGCTTCCCTGTAATTGAGTTGGATGGGTAGGGTAGAGGTTCTCAAGATGAATGTTGTCCCGAAATTTCTCTTTATGTTTTCGCAACTGCCCATTCGGATTCCGGGGACTATGATGAGAAAATGGGAAGCAAGGCTGATGAGGTTTGTGTGGGGAGGGAAAAGGGCGTGGATTAAAAGAGGTGGCTTGTTGCTATCTAAGGGCCAGGGAGGGATCCGCTCCCCGTCGTTGAGGTGGTACCACCAGGCATGTATAATCAGGGCATGGAGGGACCACCATAGTAGAGGGAATGAGGCAACGTGGGTAGACTTGGAGAGATCCATAATGGGTTCCCTATCCCTGGCTCAGTGGCTAGGGGGGGGGAGGGGAGGGGTGTGGAGCAGGAGTACAGGGAAATGAACACCTCCTAATTGAGGCAATGTCAAAGACTAATACATTGGGGAGGAAAAGGGGGTGGTTCCCGAGTCCAATATCTCCTTGGTCCAGAGTGGGAGATTTTCTTCCTTTTGGCAACGTGAGTTGGGCTAAGAAGGGGCGGAGGCTTGAGATGAGGATACTGGAAAAACTCGCAGACTTCATTGATAGGGGAGTGATTAGATCCCACCGGGAGTTGGAAAGTCGAGTGCAAGAGAAAATCCCCTTTTACCAATATTTTCAATTGTGACACTTTATAACTTCGAGGGAGAATAAGATACAGATAAGTAGAGATAGTACACCGATGGAAACAGTACTGTACCAGGGAAGGTTGGACAAGGGGATTATCGCAAAGATTTATAAAGTGCTATTGCGAGAAGAGGAAGATAGAGTTGCGCACTCTCACAGGGCCAAGTGGCACAAATGGTTAGGGGAGGAGTTGGAAGAAGAGGAGTGGGGAAAGATATATGAGAATATCTCTAAGAGTACATGGGTGACTTCTTGGAGGCAGACCCAATTGCAAATTGTTCATGGGGCCTACACTACCCCGAGGCACTTGTTTCTGGTGGGAGGGCAGCAAACAGATAGGTGTTGGAGAGGCTGTGGGAGTGCTGGGAGTTTCTTTCATATGTGGTGGGAGTGCCCGGTGATCCAACTTTTCTGGGGGGACTAAGTCAAGGGAGGGTCATAATACAGGATTATAATCCAGGGTGCCCAAAGGATTTAATTTTGGGGCTGGGTATGTCTCCAGGGGTCGGAAAATGGCGAAGGCTGCTGGAGGAGAAGCTCAAGTTGGCTGCTAGATTGGCGATCGCTGGGAAATGGAAGACTGGTAAAAGGCCCACAGGGGAGGATTGGTATAGGAAGATTGAAGAGGCGGTGAGATTTGACCTCTTAACCTACCGGTTGAAGGATAAGGAGTGGAAGTTTCATAAGATATGGGACGCTTATTTGGAGGGGCACATGGGAGGGCCTGGGGAGGGCTAGGGGTGGATATGGCGGGATGACAAAGCGCACACAAAGTTAAGTTTTGTTATGTAATATGAGGTTTCGAATTGTTAAATGCTATATGATTAAGCGTGAAGGGTTACACTCTAGAGAAGTAATACCAGAGGGTGCAAAAATGGTATGTAACGATACGCTCTAAAGGCCTAGAGTTGGTGGACGTTTGTAACGTAATAGATTGGTAGTGATGGATGTGTAGTGTATCGGGGGTATGGAGGGTATTGGAACATTGTTTGCATTGGGTGTGAGTTTCCCTGTATTTCACAAAGTGTAATAAAATATGGTTGAAAAAATAAATTCTGGCTATATCACTGAGGTCTGGGTTGCTAAAAGGTTAGTACACTTTTGTGATGCAGGTCAGCGTCCTAGCCTTTTTTGCTACCTCTTCCTACTTCCTTCACTTATGAGCTTAGAAGTTTATCCCATTTAGATAAATACTTAGCATGCACTTAAGTTTTTTTTCAACCGTCATCAGCAAATTTTGTGATGCACCACCAACTTAGGCAGTCACCCTAAGCCCTTGCTATTGCAGCTTTGCAACATAGATGCTGAGGGTAATTTTACAAAGCATTGTCTGCATGTAAAACATTTTTTGCAGAAAGAAAAGGGCTCTATAAAACTGAGCGGGGCTAGACACACGTAAGAAGTAGGTAAACTGAAAAAAATGCATCTGCTTTTACATAATCTGCATATAGCCTTCCCTGGGGCATAGTTTGTGCAGAGCAGGGGTGGAGTTGTGATGTACCCTTGTATTTTATAAAATCCTCAAGAGCATGCATAGAATACACATACAAATGTATGCCATCGTCAAAGCAGTTGTGAATTTGTGCACTACTGTGGCTGATTGGGGCTGCCTCTTTTATGAAGGTATGTGACGGCCCATTTTAGAAAGGACGTACAGAGGGGAAGTCACACATCCATGTCAGGATGTGGAGATCTGTGCCAGTATTTCATAAGAGGTTCTGCCAAATGTTCAGGACCAGCACTACCATTAGATGAACTAGGCAGTTACCTAGAGAGCCAATGGTGTGAGGTCAGCCCATTGCTGTCGCTACCACCCCTCTCTGGGACCAGTGGCGGCAGCAAAGTTTTGAAACAGTATTGCAGCATTGGTGCTGCAGTCCTGTTCCTGCTTACACCCCTCCGATGCAGGCTTCCTGTTTGCATGGGAAGCAGCCTAGGGTGCCTCATATCTGGTCCTGAAAATATAGAGCCTCTTGTAAATAACTGCAGGACAGAACGAGTATACCTCACCATATCTGGCAGGAACAGCGATTTTAAGAAGCTGTACAGGGAAAAAGAAAAGCCATGAAACACCCCCCCCCCCCTTACTTAGATGCATGAGCAGTCTCTTAAAATCATTGATCCTGCCAGACAGCATATCCAGTCAGCAGCACAGGTTGGGCCCTCCCTATCATTTTCCTGACCCCCCCAGGATCACCCCTCTGACCATGGGTACCTCCCTCTGTGCTAGTCCCTGGTTCCATCCCCCAATGTGGTGTCCAAGCCTCCCTCTCCCTGAAGCAGACACAGCCCCCCAAAGAAGCCACAACCACCCCAAATCACAGCAGCCTAGCTCCCCCAGGCAACCCTGTCCCACCCAAAGCTCCCCCAATGCACAATATTCACTATTTGATCTTCCCAATTACAACCTGTCCCCAATTCCACCCCCCACCCCCAGGCCACCCATCTCCTGATACCCAACCCGGGCTTACCAATGGTCATTGGTGGCTAGTGGGAACAGGAGTGATGCACATTTGTTCCTGCTTAGCACCTGGTCAGAGCTAAAATGGCACCGATGACTCCTAGTGGTAACTTTGCTATGGAATTGCACCTTTCAAACAGCCCTCCTCCTCCTCTTTTTTCCTGATCACAGACACACAGAGAAGAGACAGAGCTATAAAAACACATGCTCACACACACACAAACTATGGATGTCATAGCAACTTGCCCAAGGTCAGAAGGATCGTCAGTAGGAGAAGCAGGATTTGAACCCTGGCATAGCTAGCTTTCTAAGCATCAGGCCAATCCACCACTTTAAAGCAGTGCAAAATACCAACTTGACTAGAGTTGGACATAGTCATGTCAGAGTGCAATGACCCAGGCTTTTTTTCAGGCGGTCTATGCCAGTACACAATACCAGCACCTTTGTCACTGCCTGCCAAAAATGTCCTGCGGTCTCCAAAGCCAAATTCTTGCAGTAAGGTTGCAAGGAATGACACTGCAAACATTGTGGGCTGCAACAGCAGAAGTTAATTGGAGTTGGGATTGAGGCTGAGGGTAGGAATTGGTTGTATAATTGATTTGTTTTATTTATTTATTTAATGTTTATTGAACGTTTGGCACAATAACCAAATATACATCAACAGCAGCTCTGCAACAACAACCAAACTGTTTTTGTAATGTTTACATTGCACCAGGAACTCCATTCGACCAGCCAAAGTAATATTCCCTTCTCCCCACCCTCTCCCCCACCCAGACCCCCTCCCCTTCCAGCCATATGAAAGATATCTCAGCTCTCTAAATAGTCCAATAAAGGTTGCCAGCGCTTGCAGAATCCCTCACTCTTCTGGCGTCTCAGGGCTATAAGCTGCTCCTTCAAGACATACCTGCGCAACCGTGCCTTCCACTGGTCCATCCCTTGTAGCACGGACTGCTTCCATGCCCAGGCGATCTCACTCCGGGCTGCTTGTATGCAGGCCTGAACTGGTCGGACCCATTTCCTTTGTTTTATTTTTTACTTGTTCACTGCCTTGAATGAATTTGTATATGGCGGTATAGAAATGTTTATTCATTCCAGCTCTGCATTCCCCATCCACACAGCAACACTAGCAGTAGGCAGGAAGCCAGCAAGTGAAGACATGAACACTGCCTCTCCCACAGAACCAGAACTCTTTGAAAAGTGTCAGGAAGCTGTACGAGTTCCCATAGATCTCGCAGTAAGTACCATAAGAGTGGCTTTGGGCAGCTTATGAAGTTTATGTTGTATGAGGTGTACATTTCTTGCCAGTTGGCTCTGTGAAGCCAGGCTAGATGAGGCAAGGAGTTGGGCAGAAGACATGGGGCACGAAGTAGGAGCAGGGGCCAAAAAGAGAGGCAAGTTAGGCTGGAAAAGACAGTAGTTGGGGGAATAGGTATGATGCTAGAGTGGAGATGGAAGTTGGATGGAGAGAGCACCCAAGGTGGGGCAGAGGCATGCAGTGACAAAGAACAGAAACCATGGATGGGTATGGACACATGAAGGGGTGGATGCTAGGTGGAGGGATGAAAGCCAGTCTTCATAAGGGGGCAGGGATGAAAAGAGAAACAAGTTAGGCTGGAGATGAGAGCAGTTGGATAGGTGGGCATGATGTGAAGGGGAGATAGGGAAGAGGTAAGGGACAGAAGGGGAAAGTTGGGGAGAGGAGGTGGCCTAGTTGTTAGGGAAACAGCCTAGAGGCAGAAAGACCACTGGCACTCCTTGTGACCCTGGGCAAGCCACATAACCTTCTATTGCCTCAGGTCAAACTTAGCTTGTGAGCCCTTTGGGGACAGGGAAATGCCTACTGTACCTGAATGTAACTCACATTGATCTCCTGGAAAGGCATGAGCTAAATAAAATGAGAGAGGGATGGGGAAATGTGGAAAAGGATGGAAATAGTGAGAGAGAAAGAGCGGTGGAGAAGTTATTAAGATGGAATAGAGATGAGGATGGGAGGGGAAGAAATGGAGAAGGAGAACAAAAGGGAAGGATGAATCCTGAAGGAGAGACGGGAAGACAAAAGGAAGGAGGGAAGATGGAGGGGAGAAGACAAGAGCAGTTGGAGAGGGAAAAATATCACAATGTGAATGTGAGACAAGAAGGGATAATGGAAGAGGAAAGCAGTGAAGAGCAGAGAGGTGAGGGACATAGGTAGGAGACGTGATACAAGCAGAAGGAGGGCAGTTCAAACTGCTTTACTGACCTATGTGTGCATTCACTCTGCCTCTCCTCACTACCTTTCCTCTCTTCTCTCTCCCTACACCCCTCCTCGGGAACTCCGCTCTTCTGGCAGATTGCTTCTATCTGTGCCCTTCTCTTCTACTGCCAACGCCAGACTTCAATCCTTCTATCTTGCTCTCCTTAAGCTTAGAACAAATTACCTGAGGTTGTGCATCAGGTTTCTTCCCTGGCTCTTTTCAAATCCAGGCTGAAAAATTCACCTCTTCGAGGCTGCTTTTGGATCCTGATCCGCTTAGTCTCCTATGTGTTTCCCTATATAGCCTCACCCTCAGCTGTTGTATTGTCTGTCTCGACTAGATTGTAAGTTCTGATGGGCAGGGACCATCTTTTACATGTGCCTGTACAGTGCTGTGTACACCTTACAGCGCTATACAAATGATCAGTAGTGGAAGGATGAGTGCTGAGCCAGAAAAGAGGTGTGTGTGTGAGGAGGAGAGGAACAAGGGGAGGTATGAGGAAGAGAGGAGGATGAAAGAATGTAGTTATGTAGAAGAATCAAAGGGGAACAAAAGAAATAAGATATACAAAGGAAATGAGCAAAATAAGAAAGATGACAGCAAGGTTGAGAGAACAAAATGGGTAACAGAAAAAAGAAACTTTGAAATCAAAGAGAGAGAGGAAAAATAAATAAGGAAAACGTGGATAAATTAAAACTGGAAAACAGGAAAGAAACTGAAGATCAAGAACTACAAAGGTTTGAAAATATGTTATTAAAAATGTTTGCTGCAATGAAGAAGTGGGAGGACTGAAGCTGACAGGGCTCGTCCCAGGAAGAATGTGGGTGTGTTTGAGCTTCAGCATGTAGGAAAGGCTGGACACTGGAAGAAAGGTAGCTCTGTTTCTAAGTCTTCCGTGTTGCACTAGAGTCTGTCTTCTTAAGTTTTACAGTTCAGATTTTCTCTGCAGATTTCTGTTTTTAGTTCGTGGTCATTTATTTTGCATTTGCTGATAGGCTCCATGTTCTGCATTGCTTAAATGTGACTGAGATGTACAATACTGCTGACAGTGCAGTTTCTGTGTAGCGAATCCTGTTTGTTCTGTTTTCTTGAAAAGAAGTGAGCTGGTGTTCTAGGGACTGATATAATATTTGCAATGCTGCTGTTTCATATAGCACGTGGCTATTGTAGGGAGCATGTCTACTGTGGGAGCGGAGCCAAGGTCACCCCTCCCCCCAAAGTTGGCCTGTATGTGACTACCAGCACCTTTTTTTTCTAGCAAAAAAGCATGAGTAGAGACAAACACTATGGAGGCAATTTTCACACTGGCAGCCTTGCTGTCATGTCCGCAGGTATTTTTTAATCAGACACCATGCACCAAATTTGAAACGGAAAGTATGAATGTATTTTCTTTTTTGGAACTTTCTGCCCCTGGGGTTTTGCACCTGCTTTTGTGTGGATAGATGTTTTATGGGAAATAACACACCTCCATGTGAAAATACAATGCACGTGCATTATTTTTCATTCCCATCCAAAATGCATCTCCGAGAATGCCAATATCGCTGGAAGGATTGCGGACTATCCATTTTCAGGCATCCAGTTTACGCAAATGAAGTTCTGAAAAGTGTTCTCTCTATAATCCCAAACCCTTTCACCTTTAATGTCTTCAGCAACTTGCATCACAGCTATATATTTTGATGCTTAATTGGCATTGTCCACCGGACCTTTGTTTTAAATTGGAAACATCTGGGTTTCAGCTGGAGAAATGTTTTTTTTAATTTGTTTTTTTTTTTCTTTCAGTGAATTGTTATACAGCACAAAACATCATTCTTAGCACGACAGGCGAAAAAGAGCTTGACTCATTTAACTTTTGATAAGCAGAGAAGAAATTGCTTAAATTTCTTATATATTTTCCCTACATGCATTCACAGATACCTTGTCTATAACCACTCAGATACAAAGAGTTTGACTTCTGTATAAAATGTAAATACAGTAGAAGCCAAACGGTTACAAAGCAGAGGAAAGAGTGTGCAAATAGAAGACAGGAACAGTTGGAAAAGTTTAAGGTGGAAAGCAGCCACACAGAAGCTGAAACTGTGAAAGAGAGTGACTTTGTAATGGTGAGGGCTCTGCTGATCACTTAGTTGAAGACGTTTTGTGCAAAGCTAATGGAGCCATCTCTCTGGCATGTGCGTGCGTGCATGTTCACGGTCCACACAGACACATAGATCTGGAAAAAAAAATCCCTACCCCTCTTGGAGTCCTCATGTCCCTCCAGACAGACATGTCCTGAAAATCTGGTGTGGGATAGTACACCAAATAAAAAAGTTATTAGGGACAGATGCACACCTACTGTAATGATCTCATAACGGCATTTAATAACTACAAGCCTCCTTTAACTTTGTAATGTGGGCTAAAAAGTTACTTTTCCATGTTCCCAAATGTTTTACAGACGTTGCTGCTAGATATTTATATTATGGGCCCAATATCTGAAAAAAGCTGAGCTCCTAAATTTAGACTCCCAAAGTAGGATCTTAGATTTATGCCCTATTTTCAACCCATGTTTGCCTAAGGGACCCTTTTACTAAATCCCGTTAAGGTTGTGCACTTAACACGTGTTTTTAACGCACAGTAAGTGCAAACTCTCTGCATTAACTGTTGGTGGCATGATTAATATGTTCCTGGTAGTTAACGCATGGATGTGTACACGAAGGTGTGGCAAAATTAACATGGGTGCATCTAGCGATACCCATAGAGGACCTTACCACCACAAGCAAAAGTGAAACCGGATATCCAGTTTTACCACTGATCTCAGCTGCTATCTGGCCAATGGCGATATTCAGCCACTGGCCAGATAGCAGAAAAATAAATAAATAAACTTGACAGCAGAACCGCATAATGTTAAGACAGTCATTGATCTGTCCTAACTTTATGCGGTTAGGTATATAGTCAGTGTGCTGAAAATTGCTGTGGACTGCACCAGTCCCAGCCACAGATTGCCCTGGAACTATCCGGATTGTGGAAGGTGGTCTGTGGAGGTCTTCAGTGCCTCTGCTTTTCTCTGCACTGCTCCCACATTCTGAAACTGTCTTCCATCCCACCTTCGCCTTGAACCCTCTTTTCCTAAATTTAAATCCTGCTAAAAACATACTTGCTCCCACAGGCTTTTGGTCTGCGTGACTCTCAGGGAACTGCTTGAGTTTGCTCTTTGTGCCATGTACTGCTTCCCCCTGTCTGTTGCTCTCTAGTTCTCCCTATCCAGTCTGGATTGTAATTCTTTTCTCCCCTTGTCTTTCCTTAGTTTTAGCCACCCCTCGTTTTATGATTGCAAACCGCTCTGTATACACCCAACAAGGATGGTATATTAAACCCGAATAAACAATAAATGACAGTGGTGCCGAATATCAGACTCAACAGGGCATAAACACTTTTGAATTTCAAGCCATGCACAATCCATTATAATAATTACTGACAGTTTAGTCTTCAAATTCTGTTAACGGAGAGAACAGTGGGCTCGATATTCCAAGTGATTAACATGGTTAGCAGAGTTGCTAATCGCATTAATCGCGATGAATGGGATATTACTGCCGCTGAATATCCACGACTACTGGCTCTACATGCCCTAAGTATTTTGGGTGCATTCTGGGGTGGAGCGGAGGTGTTGCTGATCGGTAACCATACAGCAGTGACATTGAACCACTGCCTGGTTAGCGATATGCGGCAAAAGCCAGGTGCAGGGATCCAGGCAGTGGCTCGATATCCCGCTGCCCAGTTACCAATAGTGGCTAACCTGGATTTCAGTGCCAGGACCAGATATGACTCTGGCATTATTCAGCACCGACGGCTATCCATGTTAGCGGTGCTGAATATTCCCCCCCCTTCCCCCCAGTGCTTTTAGACACAATACTCTGCAATGAGAAGATAAATGTACAAGAAATTATACAAATCAAAGCAAATAAGAAAGATAGAGGATGAGCACAGAAGTGGGTCATGGTTTGATTTCGTCTGTTGCTCACTGTGGGAGTATGAATAAGTCACACAGCTGTCCTGTGTTCAAATTTAATAGAACAACCCCTCCCCCCCAATTTTATAAAGCACCCGCTCTGTTGCCCCATCACAACTCTAGCCATCCCTACCTCCTTTCTATCATCTCTCTACTGGGAGAAAACCAGAAACAGTTGTTGGAGCCAAACTGTCTGGCATTGCCTGTGATGCCTTAATGACTGAGATCCAAATAGCCTGGAGAAAAGGAGTGTGCAGGATCTTCACCTTCTCTCCACCTAATCCCTTTATTTGGCAGATTAAAGCCTAGCCATGTGATGACATTAAATGAAGACAGAGTGCCAGCTCTCTTGACCTACGCAGTGTGTAAACTGGCAAGAAGGGTCAATACGCTCATCGTTGCATTTCTGTAGCATGCTTAACTCATTTTGCTGGGCATACGGGAGGCATTTCTGTTGCAGATGAAGTGACAATGTCATTCTGTTTCGTATCATTTGTGGCTAGTAGGTAAGGTTGTTGACAATCTTTTGTCACAAAGGACAGACTGAACAATTCTGGATTTTACTTTCTTTTTATTTTATCGAACCTATCAGTTTGCTACTGCTCTTTTGCCCTCTCAGCTCTGGCACCATGGGCCTTCATTCACAGCTACCCAGAGATTTACTCCTATTTTACACACCTCTCAACTTACTTTATGTCAGTCACCGCAGCTACAGGCCTTGTCTAGAATCCTACAATCATGAGTCCTAAATCCATTCACTAGGTGTGGCCATTACATGACGACTATAATTCCTCCTCCCTCCCAGGGGCAATGAATGCTACCTCCAGCCCACCTGACGAATGAAAGACCAGAACCAGGAATTGAACCCTGATCCCTCTACATCCTTGAGTTGGCCCAGTCTTAGTATTTTAAGGAAACTGGAAGTACAAGCATACATTCTGTACAACAAACCAAGGACTGGATTAATGCATTCCATATAACATGGAGATGGTTGGAGTGACTTAGGACTCGATGCACCACAGGTGTATAGTAGTATGCAAAAACATTAAGGGCCCAATTTTGATTTAGGCAGGCTATGTGCAGTGTCAGCACCTAGCCTGCCCGCCAACCTCCTTAACCCGGATTTTCACTTCCATGGTGATGGAAGTGAAAATCCGGGTTATGCTGGATGTGCCGGCAGCCGCGGAAGTTAAGCGGGTAGCTGCAATTTTCGATGCTACCCGCTTAGCCCCTGCACCTTAAAAATAGGCGAGGAAAAACCCAGTTAGGCCTTTCCTCTGCCCCTGCTCTGCCCCTGCTCCGCCCTCGATGCTAATCGCATAGCATCTGGGTGCGTTAGGGACTTATCTGGGATTTTCAAAAGGCACTATCCATGTAGGTGCCTTTCAAAACTCCTGCATAAGTCATTTACACAGGTAACTAGGGCAGTTACCTGTGTAAATGTCTTCGAAAATGCCGCCTTAAATAAGTTCCTTAGAGCTCTTACAAAATTCACACATTAAAACTGAAAGGTACTGTTGCATGGCTCATAATATCATAGTTTTTCTGTTTTTATAATTAAAACACATCATGAATATTGCCGCCAGTTATGGGACAGCTTGTTTACATTCCCCAGTCATGGAGTAAGAGAATTGTAGGGGACATATTGAAAAGCATTTATGCGGTTTGCAGACCTGCAAACTGCATAAATGTCGCTTGGAGGGATATTCAGCGGCGATTCTGAGCCGCTAAATATCCCCTCTTAGCCCAGATAAATGCCGCATCTAAGGCTAGCCAGTCGGTGGCGATACTGAGCCGCTAACTGGTTAACCTAAACTAGCTAGTTAGGCAGAAAAACGTCTGGTCTACCTTTAGCCATTTTAGCTATTCGGCTAATGGCTGAATATCGCCGCTGATCAGACAGCTAAATCGCTATGCAGCGAAATCAGATATTAAAAGATCACAGCACCTCCTATTGGTAGCAGTGCGGCCGGAGGACTCCCACACAGGTTTGTTAAAATATTGCCCCTTAGTTGCAGTCAGTAACTCTATAAATCCTTATTTGTGCATTTTCAGCATCATTATATGGATAGTGCCTCTGAAAATGTCCTCTGACTATGGCAGTAGCCATAGAGTGCTGGGAAGGGCACGGGCATCAGGGCCAGACCAATCATTGGGCAAGATAGGCAACTGCCTAGGGCAGCAGCTCATAAAGGGCAGCAAAGAGTAGCAGCAGCCAAAGCAATGTAGACACCAAACTCAAAGAACCATCAGCACATACTGTTACTTGCATGGGAACTGGGGCCAGAACCACATGCAAAGCAGAGTTTAACATTTACAAGGATGTTGTCCAATCATGCACTTCGACGGAGGGTGAGAGAGGTGGTGCCAGGATGCTAATTATTCAGTCCTTGGAGGGAGGGGGTATGTAGGGCTGAAGGTTTGCCTAGGGCATCCGATGCCCTTGCACCGGACCTGGAGGCCATTTCGCTCAGCTCCATAGTTAGCAGCAATCTGAAAATTGCACTAACTGAGTAAGTTCCGGCACTTATCCAGATAGCGCTGACGCCCATGCAGCACCCCTGAACCAACAGCATAGTGTCAGAGTGGTATTTGAAGGTATCCAGTGGCATTATTTGGATAGTGCTGCTGAATATTTTTGTTAGCACTCTTATCTAAACAGTCTCCTGTTGGCCATCTGCTTAAAAGTTTTGAATATCGGCTTGGAAGGATTTTGCTGACTCATTCAAATTAAAACATTGAGGACCTCATTTACTAAGCTGCATTAAGGTTTGCAATCATCAAGCAATGACTGCCAAAATTACCACTGCAAACCCTCTGTGCTAACTGATGGGAATGTCCCCAGCATTTTGGTGTGCCGAGAAAACATTGCTAGTGCACATTAATTGCATGACCGATAATGCATGATGCAGTTAGCTGCATTTCTTGAGGTGGTGTTAACTGTCAGGTTAACAGTTAACGCTTCGTAATGACCTCCATGTTAACTACATGGCACAGTTCCCACCTACTCCATGCCCTCCTCTGCATTAGCTGACCAGTGTGTGCTGTTATGGTGCTCTGTTAACTGTTAGTGTGTTGTTATTTCTATGTTCAAGAGCTAGCATGGTTGAGTAAATAGGTCCCTGAATTGGACCAGAAATGGGTTAGCTATAATACATACCCCTCTGAGCACAAGGCATCTTGTTAGTGCAAGGAAATGAATCATTAACCCCTTGTGTTTGACGCAATTGATGGAAATTAGACAAAGACCATCACTCTAGTGGCCAATCCAACATGAATTCTTGAGACCCATTTTAAGAAGAGACCTAGGTGGTCTCAAAATATCACCTACTAGAACTTCTTTTGATCTTGTATGTTGGTCCATTGAAAATCTTATAATATTTTTCTGGCTAGAGTCATTTCTCTGATTCATGATCCAATATATGTACTTGAGATTTAAGCACAGTGAAGCTGAATCTGCATGGAGGGACTAACCTAATTATTTCTGACATGTCTTGAAGAAAGATCTATGGAATTAAAGGAGAGTGAATGTTTTAAATAATACCTCAAAGCAAATATAATTTGAAAAGATAAGTAGCTATGCCATGAATGGGGATCAATCCAAGGAATCCTTAATTAAATACTTGGCAGTTGAATACAAATTTATTCTTCAGATGTGCTAATGATTTATGTCTAAAACTAGCGAGAGCCCTTTACAGAAGACAAGTATGAGAGAAGACCCCAGGGGACTATTACCTAATAAAAGTTGTAAGAAAGAATGCTTGAAAATATTAGTGCTTTAGTACCCTGATGCTGAGACTCTAGATTGGCCAAGAGGACATAAGTGACTGGGCTGGGTAAGAGAGACCTGGCACGTTTATGCATATGCGGTGATTAGTTCTGAAAACAGGTATTTTTTTCTGTTATATCTTTTTATTAATCAACAAGCATGGGCAGATACCTCAGATAACCAGCAATGATGCATCACTCTGTCGGGGCTGGTCTAGCTATTAGGTAAACTAGTCATTCGCCTAGGGAACAGCTTCTGGAAGATGGCAAAAAGTAAGAATTCAAAGCTAAATAATAGATTCTGACAGTCAGGAAAGGGCATAAGGCTTAAGGTCTGCCTAGGGCACCAACACCCTGAACCAACTCTTGGGCCGGCCTTGCCCTCTGTAACTATGACCATAAGCAATTAGGCTGCAACTCTGATAGGTTTTAACCCCATCAGCTAGCTATGCCCCCTCACCCCAGAGGCTGAGGTAAGCATACACAGCACCAAATCATAACAGTATCCATCTATGAAACAGTACAACTGTATATACGAGTATGAACCTCCTGGCCCAAGAAACAAGCCTAGCAACAGAGCACACATTATTTATCCATATAAGCAATGTAAGGAAACCAAATACATTGAACGCTAAGCTTCTTCTCCTTCAAAATAAAGGTGAGTTTCTCCATAACAAAGACACCAGAAACTTTATTTAACCATTCTGATTTGGAGGGAAGGCGTGCGTCTTTCCAGCTTTCAGTAAGGACACAGCGAACTGTTAGCAAGAGGCACCGAATAAGCTCAGAAGTACGTATGTTTGGTAGTGGTGTGGGGACTATCTTCCTAATATAAACTAATGGCATTGCAATGGCAGGTTAACTCCTCTGTCTCGGTCATCTTCTGTACCTCCTCCCAGAAGAATCGACTTAGTGGACATCTCCAGCGCATGTGATCAAAATACCTAGGCTGGCCACAACCTCTCCAGCATAGAGAAGAGGCTATGGCTTCCCACTTAACCTCAAATGAGAACAATATGATCTCATCGGTATTTTAATTTGGGGGGGGTACCAAATTCAATGAAATAGAGGCTTTATAAGTATTTGAGGACTGCCTACCAAAACACCTCCTCTCTATCTCCAAAGGTTCTCGTTATTAAGTGTTGTCAAGTTGGTGTCGATTCATGGCGACCCTCTGGATAGTTGACCCAAACTATGATATCCCAAAACCTCTGATAGGGAGGCCCCTAATATTTTCTTATATAATCTAAAGATAAGGGGCCAGGGTTACCTGCGTATCGCTAACCAGACAGCCGCTGAATATCGTCGCTGCATGGTTAATGATCGGTACTGCCTTTGCTCTGCCTCGTAATTCCCCCGACATGCCCCAAAGCTAAGTGGGTAGCATTGGAGCGCGTAGGGCTGGCAGCCGCAGATATTCAGTGGCACTAACTATTTTAATGCCGCTGAATAGCCCGTTCACTGCGATCAAAGGGGTTAGCGACTCTATTAACTGTGTTAATTGCTTGGAATATTGGGTCCAAGGTGTTCAGGGGTTTCCTCCCGATATAGAATCTCCTCGAACTTCAAGGGTTGTCGAATGACATGGGCTGTATATATAGCTCTGCTCGTAAAAAGTTTCAATTGAAATATTGAAAGTTATATAGCAGTTTACTATATTTCTCTTTCAGCTTGGCCTTGGAAATAAGGACCCATTCTCAAATAGCTCTGAGAAGCATAAAGCTCGCTCTTCTCCTCTATTTCCCAATGATTCCATCCATGTCCCTAACAAACGTTTGCACAGATAATGCCACCATTTTTTCATAGTTCTCAGAAAGGGGCACACCTCCACCCTGATGCCTGCTTCAGAGAACTCTAAATATGAAGGCCATTAGAGATAGGCTTTACCCAATTCGCTTTAAGTTTAACTCATGTTGGGGAGCCCCAGTTGTTAGCCAGTATCTGAGTGCCCAGAAATGAGTGCTCTAATAATAAGACCTATATATCAGAGAGATCTCTAGATTTCTTTCCTTTGCAATATGTACTTAGAAAAAATGAAACACACTAATGGGAAGTTGTGCAAATAAGAAAACAAATTTGGGTAGAATGAGCATTTTAATGACATTAATGAGTTTTAGGCAGGAAACAACTAGCTCCTGTCAGCTTTATAGATCAGTTTTAATTTTCTGTAATAGGACCTCTATAGTTTAATCTGAAAAACTGGGAGAAATCATTAGAAATGAACTCCGCCATATATTTATATTGATGGACTGCATTCGAGAGTGCTGAAGGAACTTAGGGAAGTTCTAGAGGCTCCACTGTGACCTTTTCAATGCTTCTTTGGAGTCGGGAGTGGTCCCAGAAGACTGGAGAAAGGCACATGTGGTCCCTTTACAGAGAAGCAGAACTAAGGATGAGGTTGGGAACTACAGGCCAGTTAGTCTGACTTCTGTGGTGAGTAATGACAAGACTGCTAAAACATAGGTTAGTGAGGATTGCAGGATTCAAGACAGCATGGTTTTACGAGAGGCAGGCCTTATCAGACATATCTTATTCATTTCTTTGACTGGGTGCAGTGGCATTTCCAGCCTTGGCACCCGGGGTGGGCACACCCCTGCTGCTGGCACCCCTCCCCCATGCAGCTTACCATTCCCCCTAGCTGTAACCCATATCTACAGCTACTGTATTGTCTGTCTTAACTAGATTGTAAGCTCTGAGGAGCAGCGACCATCTTTTACATGTGTCTGTGCAGCGCTGTGTACATCTTGTAGCACCATACAAATGTTCAGTAGTAGTACTAGAAACATAGAAACATAGACATATGACGACAGAAAAAGACTACATGGCCTATCTAGTCTGTCCTTCCATATCAACAACTACAACAGTCCCCTTTTTACCTTTAGAGATCCTCTGTGTTTGTCCCATGCTTTTTTGAATTCAGTTACTGTCCTCATCTCTACCACCTCCACTGGGAGACTATTCCACGGATCCACTACTCTTTCCGTAAAGAAATATTTCCGCATATCACTCCTGAATCTATCCCCGTTCACCCTCATCCCATGTCCCCTTGTAGCAGAACTTGCTTTCAATTGAAAGAGGCTCTCTCCCTGAACATTTATGCCACAGAGGTATTTAAACATCTCAATCATATCACCTCTATCCCGCCTTTCCTCTAAGGTGTACATATTAAGATCCTTCAGTCTGTCCTCATATGCTTTATAACGAAGACCACTAATCATTTTAGTAGCCAGCCTCTGCACCGACTCCATCCTGTTCACATCCTTTTGAAGGTGCGGTCTCCAGAATTGCACACTATACTCCAAATGAGGTTGCACCAAAGACTTATATACAGAGGCACCATCACCTCCTTTTTTCTGCTAGCAATTCCTCTCCGTATGCACCCAAGCATCCTTCTAGCTTTTGCCGTCGCCTTTTCTACCTGTTTAGCTACTATAAGATCATCAGACACAACCACGCCCAGGTCCCGCTCTTCTTTAGTGGAAAAAAGTACTTCACCCCCTATACTATATTGCTCCTTTGGATTGCTGCAGACCAAATGCATGACCTTACATTTTTTAACATTAAATCCCAGCTGTCAAATTCTAGACCATTCTTCAAGCTTAGCTAGACCCCTCCTCATGTTATCTACATCTTCCTGGGTGTCTATTCTATTGCAGATTTTGATATCATCCGCAAAGAGGCAAACCTTACCCGACAGCTCTTCCGCTATATCACTAACAAAGATGTTAAAAAGAATCGGACCAAGGACAGATCCCTGGGGCACACCACTGGTAACATCCTTCTCCTCAGAGTGAGCCCCATTTACCTGTACTCTTTGTCGCCTCACACCCAACCAATTTCTAACTCAAGCAGTAACTTTAGGGTCCATCCCTTGGGTGCTCAGTTTGTTTATAAGTCACCTGTGAAGAACAGTGTCAAAGGCTTTACTGAAATCTAAATACACCACATCTAGGGCTCTCCCTCGGTCCAACTCCCTGGTCACCCAGTCAAAGAAATCAATCAGATTTGTCTGACAAGACCTGCCTCTGGTGAATCTATGCTGCCTCGGATCCTGTAATCCTCTGGACTCCAGAAACCTCACTATTTTCTCTTTTAGCAGCGTTTCCAATAATTTACTCACCACTGAAGTTAAACAAACCGGCCTGTAGTTTTCAACCACATCCTTACTTCTGCTTTTGTGTAAAGGCACCACATGAGCCTCTCTCCAGTCCTTTGGCACCACTCCTGACTCCAACGAGGCATTGAAGAGGTCAGTCAGTGGAGTTGCTAGAACGTCCCCAAGTTCCCTCAGTATTCTAGGGTGTATCCCATCCAGTCCCATCGCTTTGTTACTTTAAGTTGAGCTAGTTTCTCACGAACACAGTCTTCTGAAAATTGTTCAAGATGTCCCTCGCTAGTAGTAGGTGCACCCCTTAGCCAGGCCCACAAGAGGTAGCGTAGCAAATTTACCATTAAGCTGGCTTGCTGTGGTGCCTCATGCTTCAAGGCCAGCTGCTCTTCTCTCCCAGCTGAAGTCTCACAATTCACGAGACTTCGGTCAGGAGAGATGAGTGGCCAGCCCTAGAGTGCAAGGTACCGCAGCAAGCCAGCTTAATAGTAAATTTGCTGCACTGCCTCCATAGGCTCAGTGGGAGTGCACCCTCTCCCGTCCGGCACCCAGGGCGGGCCACACCCACCACCCCATCCTTGGTACGCCATTGACTGGGTGACCAGAGAGTTGGACTGAGGGAGAACTTTAGATGTGGTATACTTAGATTTCAGTAAACCTTTGACACTGTTCAGCACAGGCAACTTATTAATAAATTGAATACCCTAAGGATGGACCCTAAAGTGACTGACTGGGTTAGAAACTGGTTAAATGAGAGGCAACAAAGGATACAGGTAAATGGAGCTCACTCAGAGGAGAAGGAGGTTACCACTGGTGTCCCACAGGGATCTCTCCTTGGTCTGATTCTTTTTAACATTTTTGTTAATGATATTGCGGAAGGGCTATCAGGTAAGGTTTGCCTCTTTGTGCATGATACCAAAATCTGCAATAGAATAAACACCCAGGAAGGTGTAGATAACATGAGGAGGATTTAGCAAAGCTTGAAGAATGGTTGAGAATTTGGTAGCTGAGTGTTAATGCTAAAAAATGCAGGATCATGCATTTGGGCTACAAAAATCCAAGGGACCGGTACAGCATAGAGGCTGAAGTACGTCTGTCCATGAAAGAAGAGCAGGAGCTAGGGTGATTGATTTTGATGATCTTGAAGTGGCTAAACAGGTAGAAAAGATGATGGTGTAAGCCAGAAGGATGCTTGGGTGCATAAAGAGAGGAATAGCCAGCAGAAAAAGGAGGTGATAGTGTCTCTGTATAAGTCTTTGTTGAGACCTAATTTAGAGTATTGTGTGCAATTCTGGATACTACACCTTCAAAAGGATATAAACAGGATGGAGTTGGTACAGAGAGTGGCTACTAAAATTGTCAGTGAGCTTCACCATAAGGCATATGGGGATAGACTTAAAGATCTCAATATGTATACTTTGGAAGAAAGATGGGAGAGAGGAGATATGATAGAGATATTCAAATACCTCTATGGCATAAATGCACAGGAGGAAAACCTCTTTCAATTGAAAGAAAGCTCTGCAACGAGCGTGCCTAGGATGAAGGTGAAAGGAGATAGACCCAGGTTGTAATTTGTGGAAATATTTATTTATGGAAAGAGTGGTAGATGTGTGGAATAGGTTCCCAGTGGAGGTGGTAGAGACAAAGAATATATCTGAATTCAAGAAAACAGGATCTCTAAAGGAAAAAAACTCACACATAATAGCCATAAGAAGTGGAAGGGAATTTTTGGGATCTCTCACATATAGTATCTTCGGCATATAAGGAAATTACATGCATCTCCCTTGCTGTCATGATTCCTGAACCTGCAAACAAGCAACATGGAGCAAACGGGCTCTATAACAGGTTCTATAAGCAATGCAAAGAGAAGAGGTGGCAATGGGCAACGTTGGATTATCACACTGCCCAAAAGAAAGGAGGGAGATAAATGCCCTTTAGAATCGGCTACTGGAACACTATATACAATTTCAATCCAATTACAAATTATTGCTCAAATCTGAACCCCCTTAGAAACATAAATAAATAAGGACACTCAGTTTTATCAAAGACCTTCTCTGCATCTAATGATAATATCACATAGCAGGTTTCTTCATGCCACTTGTTTAATGTCGACTAATCTTCATTCATTATCCACTCAGCTTCGCCGGGATGGACTAAATTATGAATAACCCCTTCCATATGAAAACTCAGCATTTTTGCCAGTATTTTGTAGTAAATATTTAATAAATAAATGGTCTTATAACTACTACAAAGAGTTAAATCCGTCTCTCCCTGGGGGCAACTGTGACTATTGCATTATAAAAGGACCTTGGACCTTTAAATGTTGACACAAGTCTGCTGGAAGATGGTCTGGCCCTGCAGTTTTGTTATTTTTAAGTGCTGCATTGGCCCAACTAATCGCATAAGCACTAAAAGGCCGATCAAGGTGTCCATTGAGTGCTTTATCCAACTGTAGAAGTTTCCTGCCTTCACTCAGCTCTAATTCCTCAGAAACGTCAGCGGACTGAACAGCATATAATTGCCTATAATATCTGGTGAAACAGGCTGCCATCTGATACTATTTGAGAAGCTCCCTACTTTGGTCATCTTTAATTCTTTGAATATGCTTTTTCATTTTAATTTTATTTAGTTGCCATAATAGTTTACCTGTTTTGCTGGAATGCTCATAGAAGTGCCTCACTGCTAACTGCATAGCTTGCACAGGCTTTTCTATACCCAATGCATTCAATTCCCTTCATACCCTTGTTGTTTGTGTCAGGGTGTGCTCTTTCCTATCATCTTTATGTAACCTTTCCAGACAAAGTACCTCTTCACAAAGGGTTTCCTATTTGGCCATTCTCCTTTTCTTGAGGGCAGGGGCTATAGAAGTGATATGCTTTCTTAGCACTGTTTCTTCATCTCTCACAGTAAACCTGGCACTAGATCTGCGGATATCATTAAACTGCCTAAAGACCTTCCAAGCCTTTCACGGTTGCTCAAGAAAACAACAGCATCCTTTAATAAAAATATGTTCATAGTTCACTGAGTTGGGGTCCTATCTGGGTCCACTTCCATTAACTCTATGGATATCAGAGAGTGATCGGTTAAAGTAATAGGACTCAATTGTACATTGTCTCACTGCATCTTGCATTTGTTGTGATTTTAGCCAAGAATCTATCTGTGAATAAGTCTATTGCACTCCAAATAGCATGTAGCGTTACATTCTCCTGGGTGCAGTCAGTGCATCAGGCCTAGCTGGTCTCTATATAAATGCAACTGGCAGATACTAGCATTGTTCGACAAATGATTCTCAGATTTGTCTGAGCGTAGATATAGAAACATAGAAACATGACGGCAGAAAAAGTCTACATGACCTATCTAGTCTGCCCTTCCATATCAACCATTACAACAGTCCCCTTTTTTCCTTTACCCTCTGTGTTGGTCCCATGCTTTTTTGAATTCAGATACTGTCCTCATCTCTACCACCTCCACTGGGAGACTATTCCACGGATCCACTACCCTTTCCGTAAAGAAATATTTCCGCATATTACTCCTGAGTCTGTCCTCTTTCACCCTCATCCTATGTCCTCTCATAACAGAGCTTGCTTTCCATCGAAAGAGGCTCTCCTCCTGTGCATTTATGCCATGGAGGTATTTAAACGTCTCAATCATATCATCTCTATTTGGCCTTTCCTCTAAAGTATACACATTAAGATCCTTAAGTCTGTCTTCATATGCTTTATAATGAAAACCACTAACCATTTTAGTAGCCACCCTCTGTACCAACTCCAAACTGTTTATATCCTTTCGAAGGTGCGGTTTCCAGAATTGCACACAATACTCCAAATAAGGTTACACCAAAGACTTATACAGAGGCATTATCACCTCCTTTCTTCTGCTGGCCATTCCTCTTCCTATGTACCCAAGCATCCTTCTAGTTTTTGCCGTTGCCTTTTCTATCTGTTTAGATACTTTAAGAACATCAGACACAATCATGCCAAGGTCCTGCTCTTCTTTTGTGGACAGATGCACTTCATCCCCTATACTATATCGCGCTCTTGGATTGCTGCAGCCCAAATGCATGAACTTGCATTTTTTAACATTAAATCCCAGCTGCCAAATTCTAGAACATTCTTCAAGCTTAGCTAGATTCCTCCTCATGTTATCTACACCTTCCTGGGTTTCTATTGCAGATTTTGGTATCATCCGCAAAAGTGGCAAACCTTACCCGACAGCCCTTCTGCAATATCATTAAAAAAGATGTTAAAAAGAATCGGATCAAGGACAGATCCCTGGGGCACACCACTGATAACATCCTTCTCCTCAGAGTGAGCTGTCGCCTCCCACTCAACCAGTTTCTAATCCAAACAGTAACATTAGGGTCTATCCCTAGGGTGCTCAGTTTGTTTATAAGTCGCCTTATAAACAAATCTAAATATACCACATCTAGAGCTCTCCCTCGGTCCAGCTCCCTGGTCACCCAGTCAAAGAAATCAATCAGATATGTCTGACAAGATCTGCCTCTGGTGAATTCATGCTGTCTCGGATATGATAATCTGTTGGACTTCAGAAAACTCACTATTTTCTCATTCAGCAGCGCTTCCAATAATTTACTCACCACCAAGGTTAAACTAACCAGCCTGTAGTTTTTCAACCACATCCTCACTTCTGCTTTTGTGTAAAGGGACCACATGTGCCTCTCTCCAGTCCTCTGGCACCATTCCTGACTTCAACGAGACATTGAAAAGGTCAGTCAGTGGAGCTGCTAGAACGTCTCCAAGTTCCCTCAGTATTCTCGAGTGTATCTCATCTGGTCACATCGCTTTGTCTTCTTTAAGTTTAGCTAGTTTCTCATGAACACAGTCTTCTGATAATTGACCAAGATGCCCCTCACTTCTGTTCCTGTTTGTGGGTGTTTTCTGAGGTCCTGCTCCTGGTTCTTCATCTGTGAACACAGAACAGAAATATTTGTTAAGCAATTCCACTTTGTCCTCATCAGCTTCTACATATTCCTCCCCTTCACCCTTGAGTCTGACAATACCACTTTTGCCCTTCCTCTTCTCATTAACTTATCTGAAAAATGTCTTATCAGCAGTCAGATAAACTGGGCTTGCCATACTACTTTTCGGAATACCAATAAAGGTTTGAAAGAAATTCATCACCTGTATGTTTGTAGCACGAACATTTGCTAGGGTTACTGTTGTGTTTCCAAGTGCTCTTATTAACATGATATAGACCCTACTTGTTTCCAATCTACTTACTCAAGCTAAAGTTACATCTTTTCAAAATGAGGATGACTCCCCACCTCCGCTTGTGAGATTTGTAGTTAGCATAATATTCCTGTTGCATCCCTTTCCCTTTTAACTTGAGAGGCTCCTCATCAGAGAGATGGGTCTCCTGTAACAAAATGATCTTAACTTTTGTCCTTCTTAAGTTAGTCAATACTCTTTTCCTTTTAAAAGGGGAGTTAATCCATGGACATTCCAAGAAATCAATCTAACCATGATCTGTAGTTAGTATCCTCTGGGCTATCCTCCCTCCATGTCAGCTGTTCATCTCATTCCTTCATCGGTATCCTGAATCCTCAATGCTGTAGGATACTCTGAATAATCCCAACCTCCCCTGATCCCTTCTCTACCATAGACCTCAGCATAACCACTCCCCAGCTATAGTATCCCCTCTCCTGAAGTGTGGATGAATCCACAAATTAGTCAGGGTTACAGTTAACTACCAGAACTCCCTTCTGGTCACCTCAACACTGAAGGAGAGCATACAATATGAGGGAACACAGAATCATTACCATCTTTCCAGATGGGAAGACCCCAGACCCAGATAGAATAACAGACTGTGATAACAGGCTGCCTTTGAGAAATGGAGAGAAGAAAGGGAGAGCGGTAGGGGTGTCCCAAAAGCCAGAGGAAAGAATCGTCATAGCCCCTGCAGAGAGCAACTACAGCAACCTCATGGTTGATGCTGCAGATGTCTCCTTCAGGAGCCTGTGAAATATATTGAAATCCCTTACTGAAATTCCATGCTCAGGAGCATAATTCGAGTTCCTTCTGTAGTATTCATGGGCGCTGAAATAGGTCCATTATAAGGGCCAAGTAGTGTCCATTTCTTTCTCTTCAGGATTTGTGGCAGAGTCCCAACGTGTGTGTTGAATCTCTGGTATCTTCCGCCTTTTCAGCATGGAAGCTTCCCACTCAGGGCTCTGACACTGTTGTAGTGATGTCCATTAAGACTGTAAAGAACCAGACAGCTTTTCCACCAAGTGCAGGCAGTCCTCTACCTCAGAAATGTGATAGGGTTTAACATTCAATTCAAATGATAACTCAAAGGGAAACCCCCAATGATATTTCATTCCTTTGCCTTGAAGCAATTGAATCAGTGTCCGGAATCTGTGCCTTTTCTCCAAAGGATAGAGAAACAAATCCACGTAAATTTGTACGCTATTGTTTCGAAATTCAATCACACACTTTTTCTGGATATTGTGCAGAAGAGCTTGTTTGTCTCGGCAGTCAGGCTTTTTCTGGTGCCTTCTCAGACCCCTGTGGCCTTATCTATCCACACTTTAACCTTGCCTCCTGGAACACAGAAGGTGACAATCTCTTGCACTATGCATACCACATCTTCTGCTTCCTCAGCAAGGTTCTGGGAAACCTAAAATCCATATATTGCATCTTTTCTGCGTATTCTCAGGGTCATCTTAGCATTCTCTGGTCTCCTTAGATATTGTCTCAATTTTATTTAGCTTTGTTTGGAAAATGGCTCTTTCATCAATTTGTTCCGCAATATGTATTTCACTCTGCTTCACTTGATCCTCCAAGGACTTGATCTTGCTCAGTCTCACTGACAACTTTGGAGGGGCCTTCTCTAAGGAGCTTCGGTTCCTGAAACAATTCTATGACTTTAGCTTTAGGTTACTGGAGCATCTAACGAATGGTCCACTTCTTGTGCTGTGACTTGTGATGCAGTTGCAACTGAATGTAGAGATTCCTCTGCCATATCCTTAGGAATACAACTAAATTTGCCATGGCCAGGCACGTATGTGGCCTTGCAACCTGCACAGGGCCTGCCTTCATAACTGGTTACAGGGACATTCATTTTTTGGGATGGAGACGAAGCGATTTCAGAAGACACTGCTGCCACTCCCCTGGTTTTGGATGTTCTGCTGTGGACGTCTCAGAATTTTCCTAGATATCCCTTTTAAAATACTGCTTCACTCATATAAAAGAGTATTTCAGTCCCTTAGCTTGAGGGACTCAAAATCCACAATGTAGCCAATCCAGAAAGCCCCTCCAAGCTGGCAATGAATTGCACTCAAGAGTTCTGCCAATTTACATTGAAACATTGGTGCTGAATGGTGCTTCCCGGTTAGAGAACTGTTAAGAGAGCTCTTCACATAGCAGGCCACAGCCCTTCCACCTGCACTGGGAGCATGCCAATAGATGCTGACCCTTTAAGATACAAAAAAGTAGGCCTTGCATCCTGTGTTGCTTGTATCAAATTTAACACTTGAAGCTTGTCTCTATGACACTTTATAGCTTTTTATCTGTGTAGGGTGCACTAACCCGTCAGATCCGGAAGATCACTGCCTGTAGTCAGTCTCCATGGGCTGTGTCACTCGCCACAACATTCGCTCATCGCTGAATCCATCTTATATTGTGCTGTTGTCGCCAACAAATTACAATTCTTATATTCTTTTGGCCCAATTCCCTGCACAGGGCATGGTCTAAAAGGTGTATGCACACCATGCGGCTCAATTTACTCTGCTTTCCCAGTCATACTCTCCACCATCACCTCCACACTAGATCTCCATCACTACAGCCACAGCGGCTCTCCTTAAGGACAGACTGCTGCGTCTCTAGCAATTCAGGCACAGGAGCACCCTGTTTGCATGACGTCTCGCAAGCTTTACTTCGTTGACTTCACATGTATCAAGGTGAGGAGCGGAGCTAGAGTCAGATGGCCATTTTCCTCAGGCTTGGCAGCGCCCCTGAAATCAGGTTTTTAAAATAATAATAAAAGTTGCTTCAGTACCTCATCAAGATCTTCTCTTTATTAAAACTAGGAGCCTTGGGCTTCTGGCCAGAAAATAGATCTTTTAGGGCAGTTCCCAGGCTGCGTTCAACAGAATCCTATCTCAAGATAGGTAATAATAATAATTAGATTTTAAAGCAACACCTTTTAGCCCAGTGAAATTCTAATGTGCTTTGATCATGAATAACCACCTCTAGAGAGGAGAGCCTGGCAGTATTTTTTTTATGTCCAGACTATATGAAAAAAAAAATCCACAGGAATTTTAAATCTTTTAATCCAGTTTAGAGATAATGATGGAAATCAATGATTTTTCCTAATCAGCCCTGTCAGACTTGGAGGCTGTTAGAGCAGCTTTCTCTGTTCCTGGTAGGTGCATCTGTTCTATATTTAACCCTCTCTCATAATACCCTCTGTTGAGTCAGTGGGAATTCCCTGTCTATAATGCAGAAGAAGACGTACAGGCTACAAACGGGAAATTTCAGTTCTACCTTCCAAAATGATGCTTAAAAGGTACCTTTCTGGTACGGCAGGGGTTCTCCACCTAGCCAGTCATGTTTTCAGGATGCATGAGAGAATTTACATGCACTGCCTCCATGGAATCCAAATCTCTCTCAAGCATATTCATTGTGGTTATCTTGAAAACCTGACTGGCTAGGTGTGTCCCAGGGACTGGATTAAGCAGGGCCGGCGCAAGCAGATAAGGCATCCTAGGCAAACCAAATCCCTTGTGCCTCCCTCCTGGGGTGCCTATTGCTGCTGCTGCCACCCCTCCCTGGGATCGATAGCGGTGGTAATAATCGCAAAGAGCTCTGTGGCGCTTACCTTCACGCTTCGGCACCGCAAGGCTGTTTGCTTCCACCGCTCTCTGCTGCCCGATGCTGACGTCGTGTGCAAATAGGAGAGTCAGAGAGGGGTAGAAGCAAGCAGCCTTGTGGCGCTGAAGCATGAAGGTAAGCGCCGCGGGGCTGTTTCAAGCTATTGCTGCCACTGTCGGTCTCAAAGAGGGGAGACAGCGTCAGCAATGGGCGCCCCAGAAGGGCCGGCACTCTAGGCAACCACCTAGTTCTCCTAATTGTAGCGCTGGCCCTGCGGTTGAGAACCTCTGTGCTAAGTACTTCAGGTAATCTTGAATAGAATCAGCAACTGGCACTGCTGCTTTTAAGGGGTATGTTTACTAAACTGTTTTAGGATTTTGCACCTAATGTGGCGTTTTTGTGCAAATGCTGTGGTGTTAGTTGCAAAAGCCGCCAGGATATCTGTTGGTGGCGTGCACAGCATTTCCCCTGTACAGAGTGTGGGGCAAAGTGGCAATGAATAACTGGCATTAAATGAACTGGCAGCTAACACCATTGAGGTAGAGTTATCTGCACCCACAGCATCTGCAGTTTTGTCAGTTACTGCATGCCGTTGGTGCACATGGTAACCGTGTGTCACATACACACCCTCTCTCTGCCCCTTTCCCGCCCACTCACACAGTTAATGTGATTTCTACAGATAATGCAGAAAATTGTTGCACTACCTGCATTTTCACTGCGCTTCTACCGCCCCAGATAACAATCACTGTCTGCCGCGTTAACAGGTAGCGCAGCTTAATAAACATGCCCTGTAGATTTTTTCATTTTATTCTTTAGTTTGTGGCAGAGGGGTGGGGCCTCTTACCTTGACTAATAAAACAAGTGAATAACAATTCTCATCTTGCCCATTTCTAGTCCAATGGGGCCATTATGTAATACACACTACTGCTGGAGAAACCACTGTGTTCCACAAGCAAGGTGCCGCCATGACATCCCTGGAGTAGTGCAACATCTTAAACGGACGCTATCCTGAAGTAAATCTCAGCACAGAAGCTCTTTTTGGAAGATTTCAGGTCGTTAGTGGAATTCTCAGAAGTAATGGACTAGCTGTAAGCCATGGTTCATTTTGGAAAAAAAAATTAAAATCTTAGCATTTCACCAAATGCAAAAGGATTTCTTGCTAGTATATTTATGTGAATTAATTGGTGCCTCTGATAATTAGAATGAAGCAAACTGACAGCGAGCATGTGCCAGCCTTATAATGATCATGGAGGAGTTACATGCCCAGGCCTATGGCAGCGTTGCATAATGTGATCAAGGCCATCTCAGAAGTACACATTGTCTTATGGAGCTGCTGGGCCTAGAATGAGATTTCACAGACATGTGATGGGTCATTGACAATTTCTTAGTGTCATTCATTCCATTCTACACACTAACTTTTTTTTGTCAGTTCTAGCTATATTGTTGAAAGCCAGAGCAAATACTTCTTGAGGTGGTACTAAGAAGGTGTTTCTATCCTTGAAAGAAAACTGTAAAAAGCTTTTGCTTTTAGCAAAAAAATTTGAATTATAAATCAATTTGATCAGAAGGACCATGTGGCCAATCTATACACCTTATGCTGGGTCGTACCATGTAAGACATACATTCAGGCCTTTGGCAGTATTCCAGCATGTTTGGGCTTGGAAGGGAAGGGGGCAGGGTAAAAAGATGGCTGTCCTCTGCAGGGTGGATCACTGATGACATGCAGGAGCTATACCATTATCTCGTTTTGAACATTCAACGAAGGGGAAATAAGAAATAAATCTGACTGTGATTATTTACCCTTCCATTTCTTGTTCCACCCAATGCACAATTATCTATAAGATGAAAGAATAATAACAGGGATAAGATGGACCTCTTCTAAAAAAAACCCCGCTTTAACCTGCTTCTGATAATAAGCGGCCAAGCAACAGCTGCTGTCAGTAGCATTATTGCTTATGGAAGAGTATGCAAAGAAGAGAAAAAACATATGTTTTATATTCTTTGCGCTGCTTATTTCTTAAGTTTAACATTCTTGTTTTATTAAATAAACTCAACAAGGCCAGCTCTCCTTACACTTACTGACAGGGTCTTGGCTAATTGAAAACAAATGAGCAGCTAACCAGACCTACTTTAGAATGAAATTCCTTAAATACACACTGAGAATTTGTGCTGAATGTTGTTCCTTAAGACATCAAGATAAACCTTTTTGGTTCCCTCTTTTGGATACAGTGCACTTCATAAATTTGCCAATAGACTACTAGTTTTAAAAGAAAACATTGTTTCTTTGGAGGTCTGATTAGCCATGTTGGCCTTTAGTCCGCCATCTGAACATGCAGGACCCTGTAGTCTTAGGGGACCTGATAGCTCTCCGTGTTCAGACTTCAGACAGTAGCCAGAAGAGGAGGAGGTACATACAGATAAGAAATACTGTTCTCCTACAGCCAGGAAGGAGGGAGGAAGACAGAGGGCGGAGGGAGAAGGAGGCTAGGAAGAGGGATGGGAGAAAGAGGATTGCATCAGATCAGGATAAAGGGGGGAGCTGTGCCCAGGGGGAAGAAACAAACATACTGAAACCCTGAAACATAGAAAATGATGGCAGATAAAAAATATATGGTCTCTCTGGTGTGTCCAGCCACACAAATTGATCAGCTCTATCATTCCTTCCTCTTTTTCAAAGATCCTCTGTGCTTGCGCCAGGCTTCTTGAAATCAGATAGTGCCCTCATGTCCACCAACTCCATTGGGAGGCTTTTCCATGCATCTTTCAACCTTTCATCCTCATCCTATGACCCCTCATTCCAGAGCTTCCTTTGAAAGAACATAAGATATGCCATACTGGGTCAGACCAAGGTCCATCAAGCCCAGTATCCTGTTTCCAACAGTAGCCAATCTAGGTCATAAGTACCTAGCAGTTTCCCCAAAAGACACACGTTCCTCAATGCTTGAATTGGGTCAAGCATTGATATCCTGGGTCCCTTTTAATAATGGTTTATGGACCTTTCCTCCAGGAACTTGTCCAAAACTTTTTTTAAACCCAGCTACACTAACAGCTCTTACTACATCCTCCGGTAACAAATTCCAGAGTTTGATTACACGTTGAGTGAAAAAATATTTTCTCTTATTAGTCTTAAATAGGTTACCCTGTAACTTCAATGCATGTCCCCTAGTCTTTTTATATTCTGATGATGTGAACAATCCATCTACGTTTACCTTTCCACTCCATTCATTAATTTATAGACCTCTATCATATCTCCCCTCAGCCATCTCTTTTCCAGGTTGAAGAGCCCTAACATTTTTAGCCTCTCTTCATAGGGGCATCCTTCCATCCCCTTTACCATTTTGGTGGCTCTTCTCTGTACGTTTTGTAATAACGCTATATCCTTTTTAAGATACGGCGACCAGAATTGCATAACTTTGCACTTGTCCACATTAAATTTCATCTGCCATTTGGATGCCCAGTCTTCCAATTTATCAAGATCCTCTTGCAATTTTCCACAATCCTCTTGGGTTTTAACATCTTTAAATAGTTTTGTGTCATCTGCAAATTTGATAACCTCACTCGTTATTCCACTTTCCAGGTCATTTATGAATATGTCAAAAAGCAGCGGACCCAGCACAGATCCCTGGGGTACACCACTATTCACTTTTCTCCATTGGGAAAATTGGCCATTTAGCCCAACCCTCTGCTTTCTATCTTTTAACCAGTTCCTGATCTACAGTAGTACACTGCCTCCTATCCCATGACTCTTTAGTTTTGCCAAAAGTTTCTGATGAGGGACCTTGTCAAAGGCTTTCTGAAAGTCCAGATACACTATATCAACCGACTTACCTTTGTCTGACTGTTTATTCACACCTTTAAAAAAGCATAACAGATTAGTAAGACAAGATCTTCCTTGTCTAAAGCCATGTTGGCTGTCTCCCATTAAGTTGAATAATTTTGTTCTTTTTGATGGTTTCTACCATTTTTCCCAGTACTGACGTCAGGCTCACCGGTCTGTAGTTTCCCGGATCACCTCTGGAACCCTTTTTAAAAACTGGCATTACACTGGCGATCCTCCAATCTTCAGGTATTACAGATGATTTTAATGATAATTCACAGATTACTAATAGCAGGTCTGCACTCTCATATTTCATTTCTTTCAACACCCTTGGATGTATATCATCCGGTCCAGGTGATTTGCTACTCTTCAGTTTATCAAATATTTGTAATACGTCTTCCCAATGTATTGATATTTCCTTCAATTCTTTTGCAGTATCACCTTTAAATACCACTTCAGTCATGGGTAACATCCCTACATCTTCCTCAGTAAAGACCGAAGCAAAGAATTCATTCAGTCTGTCTGCTATAGCCTTGTCCCCTCTTACTGCCCCTTTTACCCCTCTATCATCTAATGGTCCAACTGACTCTCTCACAGGTTTTTTGCTACAAATGTACTTGAAAAAGTCTTTATTACGTGTTTTTGCTTCCACAACAAGCTTCTTCTCAAATTCTCTCTTTGCCTGCCTTATCAATGCCTTGCATTTAACTTGCCAGTGCTTGTGCTATTCCAGTTTTCATCATTTGGCTCTTTTTTCCATTTCCTGAAAGATGCTTTTTTGGCAACAACAGGTCCATCTCCTGTGCTTTTATACCTTGGAGGTATTTAAATGACGTTATTCTGCCCTTCTTCCACAGAATATATGTTGAGATCTTTAAGTCTGTGCTCTTATGCCATATTTATTTATTTATTTAACCAGTTTTGTATCCTTATCCTTCAATCAAAGTGGTTGACAAGACAACAAAGGCTTACGTACTGAGGGTATGGGAAAACAAAAACGATACATTACAATATAAATACAAAACAAAACAGTATGTTATAATACTATATCATAGTGAAATTAAATATACATAATGGTTAATTTAAGTTATTGCACCAAATGATTCTATAAATAAATGTCTTTAAAGATTTGTGAAAGCCCTTAATGTCTTCCTGAGTTCTTAAGTCTTCAGGAATAGAATTCCATAACTCTGGTGCCATAAAGGAAAACGCTCTTTTAGAAGTCATTTGTTTTGATTTGTTGAAGTTCAAAGGAGTATTAAGTTTATTGATATTTTGAGATCGTCTTGGTCTTATGCTCTTGTCTTTTGAAATTATAGATTGTAGAATATCCGCTGAGGATTGGTGAACATTTTTGAATATAGTCATTAGGTTTTTATATTTTGCCCTTGCAATAACCGGCAGGAAATGTAACTGTTTGAGTATGTGCTCAAATTTTGTAGAGCCAGTTATAATACGCGCAGTGGTGTTCTGAACTAATTGGAGAGGATGGATAGAGTGTTTAAGAAGACCTTGATACAAGATGTTTCCAAAATCAAGTAGAGGTGTTATGACTGCCTGACATATCATGCAAAAGTGATTTGTATTTAGTATTGGTTTTAGTCTTCTTATAATCTTTATGACAAGGAATACTGGCCATTTTAGTAGCTGCCATTGGGTTTATTTGCTTTTGAGGGTGCAGTCCCAAGACCTGTATGAGGCACTATCACCTCATTTTTCCTGCTGGCCATTCTTTTTCCTGTGCATCCAATCATCCTTCTGGCTCGGGCTGGTGCAAGGATATTAGGCGCCCTAGACACACCTTCAGGCTTGCGACACCTCAGATACCTTTTAGGCTCCTAGGCCCCTCCACCAGATTTAAAAAATAAAACTCAATAGTCATGATTACTCCAATATCATTCTTCCGTCTGAGAATAATCCTGTAAAAAATGCACAGAACTGGGCATCATACTTTTAAATATAAAACACTTTGTGTGGCTGTCAGCATCTATTTTGCTTTGACTGCAGCTGCCCTTTGATAATCTCTCAAAAAGTGCTCCTAGTTTGCTTTATGGTTAAGCTGGCCCTGTTTCTGGCTTTTGCTATCGCCTTATCTATCTGCTTGGCTATCTTAAAATCCTCAGTTATGATCAACCCAGATCCCACTCCTTTGTGCACAGAACCTCACTCCCATATGTGCCACTTTGTTGAGTTTTTGCAGTCCATATGCATGACCCTGCATTTTTAAGTATTAGATATTAACTGCCAAACTCTAGACCAGAGTTTCCCAATCATTTTGGTTGTGTGAACCTCTTATTAACCTCCAAAAAGTTCAAGGACCCCAATTTATCTTCACCACTCTTCCCAGGCCTCAGCACCAGGCTTGTCCCTAATAATCCTCTTTATCCTTCTTCCTATCTCTACCAATTTCTCTCTTTCCCTCTAGTGAATCCTTACTGTCTCTCTCTTTCTTTCTCCTTCCCCCAGCCAGTTCCCTCCAGTCTCTCTTCTTTCTTTTTTTCACTAAGTTTTACTAGATCTCTCCTCATGTTAGTCACACCTTCCAGTGTGTCTTCCCTGTTGCAGATTTATTATCATCCGCAAAGAAACAAAGCTTTCCTGACCCTCCTGTAATACTGCTTGCAAAAAATGTACAGAACTGGACCACGGGTTCCGATCCCTGTGGCACACCATTGGTAAAGTCCCTTTCCTTGGAGTAAACCCATTTACCACTATCGTTTGCCACCTTTCACTCAACCATTTTCTTTAAGACCCATTCCAAGGGTGTCAAAAGCCACATCTAGCACTCTGCCATGATCCCACTCTGCTCAGATTTATTTATTAGGGTTTTTTATACCACTTTATCATTTCAGTCAAAGCACTTTACATTGTAACTTAAACTTAGTAATGTATATTAAATAGGGACATTAATAACTTGGATGTTATCTGAGGCAATGGAGGGTTAAGTAACTTGCCCAAGGCTACAAGGAGTACTAGTGGGAATTAAACCATGGTCTCTTGGTTCCCAAGCCAGTGCTCAAACTATTAGGCTACTCCTCCACTCCATGTAAGGGTGTAAGATGATGAATATCTGACAATGAAATTCCAGATAGTGAGTAGTGCATTTTTAAAATTGAGATTACTTAGATGTTTGCAAAACTTGTTGGCTATGCAAGATTATTGGACTGTACTACAAACAATGGGACTGTGTTATTTGGACTACTGTAATTCATTATACTTAGGGTTACCAGATTTGTATTTAAGGGCTATGCAAGTGGTGCAAAACTCAGCAGCCACCTTCTGAGTGGTTGTCATATTTGGGAACATATGATTCCTGTTTATTTATTTATTTAGACAATTTTGAATACCGCCTTATCCTTCAATCAAAGCAGTCACAACACAATTGGGGGATACATTTAACACGTGGGGATATGAGACACATATACACTAATAGTTACAGGGAACATGGGCAATGGAGGGTTACGTGGCTTGCCCAAGACCACAAGGAGCATCTGTGAGACTAGAAACCCCAGTCCTTCCGGCCCAAGGTTGCTGTCCTCTAGTGGGATTTGAACCCCTGACCTTCCGGCCTGAAGTACCTTGCCCCAACCACTAGGCTACTCCTCCTCCTGTGCTTCAGTTGTTTCATGGGCTTCTGCTGAGGCGCGGGCAAGAACATAAGAACATTAAATATGCCATACTGGGTCAGACCAAAGGTCCATCAAGCCCAGTATCCTGTTTCTAACAGTGGCCAATCCAAGTTACAGGTACCTCGCAGCATCCCAAATGGTAGGCAGATTCCATGCTGTTTATTCCAGTGGGTAATTTTCCTCCAGGAACTCATCCAAACCACTTTTAAACCCAGCTACACTAACAGCTTTTACTAAATCCTTTGGAAATGAATTCCAGAGTTTGATTACACATTAAGTGAAAAAATATTTCCTCTGATTAGTCTTAAATGTACTATATTGTAGCTTCATTACATGTCCCCTAGTCTTTCTACATTTTGAAGGATTAAACAACTGATCTATGTTTACCCATTCCATTCCAATCATTATTTTATAGACCTCTATTATATTTCCCCTCAGCCATCTTTTTTTCCAAGTTGAAGAACCCTAACCTTTTAAGCCTTTCCTCATGGGGTATCCTTCTTCCCCTTTACCATTTTGGTGGCTCTTCTCTGTACCTTTTCTAATTCTGCTATGTCCTTTTGGAGATATGGCGACCAGAATTGCACACAATTTTCAAGGTGCAGTCGCACCATGGAACACTACAGAAGCATTATAATATCCTTGGTTTTATTCTCCATTCCTTTCCTTATGATTCCTATCATTCTATTTGCTTTCTTGGCCATCACTGCATACTGGACATAGGGTTTCAACTTATTATCCCAGATGATAACTTATCATCCAACTAGATCCTGGTATGTACCCCATCGCTTCCATTTCAATATTTAGTACATAGTCTGCCACCTCCTGCGTATGGTTTGCGACTATTTCACTGATGCCCATTCCTTCTCTCTCCACCCCCTCCACAACTAGCCCCACGCTCTTCATTTTTACTAGTTTTCTCTCTTTTGTCCTTCATATTGATGGAAGTTTTATTTTTGCTTCTTGACTGGACAGTTTTGTCTTCTATTCAGGCCTTTAGAAGTATAGAAAATAACATCCATGAAAGACCATACAGCCTATCCAGTTTGTTTATTCACATAAACTGATCAGCTCTACAGTCCCTTTTTCTATACTTAGCTTCCCCATGCTTTCTTCAATTCTAATATTGCTTCTACCAATGGCAGGATTCGATCTGAATGGGAACCAGTTCAGATCGAACCTGCCACTGATAGGACTGAGAGGGCGGCAACACAGACTAGAAGATCCCTGGTGGCTCAGCAGCCCGATCCCTCCTCCCGCAAGTGGTTTGATGGCATCGGGGGCTTCCCACAATGCCATCAAACCATAGGCAGACGTGGGGAGTCCCGCCAGTACAGCACCAGCATCTGGATGCTATTTTCAGCCCAGTTCGTGGAACGTGGCCTGTGGTAGGAACAGGAATGCGTGAACCGGACCGAACCAGCTGGATCCCACCACTGGTTTCTATCCTTGACTACATCGGTAAAATGGTTATTGGGTGCTGTCCTTCCTGGCTATTGCATTCTCAGGTTGCTAATTAGAACATAACATAAGAACATAAGATAGAAACATAGAAACATGACAGCAGAAAAAGACTACATGGCCTATCTAGTCTGCCCTTCCATATCAACTACAATAGTCTCCTTCTTACCTTTAGAGATCTCTGTGTTTGTCCTAAGCTTTTTTGAATTCAGATACTCTTCTCGTGCCCACCACCTCCACTGGGAGACTATTCCACGCATCTACCACTCTTTCCATAAAGAAATATTTCCGTATATTACTCCTGAGTCTATCCCCTTTCACTCTCATCCTAAGTTCCCTCATAGCAGAGCTTGCCTTCAATTGAAAGAGACCCTCCTGTGTATTTATGCCATGGAGGTATTTAAATGTCTCTATAATATCACCCTTATCCTGCCTTTCCTCTAAAGTATACATATTAAGATCTTTAAGTCTGTCCTCATATGCTTCATAACGAAGACCACTAACCATTTTAGTAGCCACCCTCTGAACCAACCTGCCTATATCCTTCTGAAGGTGCAGTCTCCAGAATTGCACACAATGCTCCAAATGAGATTGCACCAGAGAGCTATACAGAGGCATTATCATCTTGTTTTCTGCTGGCCATTCCTCTCCCTATGCACCCAAACATCCTTCTGGCTTTTGAAGCTGCCTTTTCTATCTCTTTAGCTATGTCATACTGGGTCAGACCAAGGTCCATCAAGCCCAGTATCCTTTTCCAACAGTGGCCTATACTAGCAGTTTCCCCAGAATACACAGGTTCTACAATGCTTGTATTGGGACAAGCAATGGATTTCCCGGGACCCCTTTAATAATGGTTTATGGACCATTTCTCCAGGAACTTGTCCAAACCTTTTTTAAACCCAACTACACTAACAGCTTTTACTACATGTTCCGGTAACGAATTTCAGAGTTTGATTACGGGTTGAGTGAAAAAAATATTTTCTCTTATATGTTATATTGTAGCCACACCGCCAAAATCTTTTTTCTTTATTTTTGAGACTTGCCATCTGAACAGACATGCACTATGGGGCCGATTTTGAAGTAGGCAGGCTGCTGACCCCCTTAACCCGGATTTTCACTTTTGTGGTGGCGGAAGTGAAAATCTGGGTTAGCCTGGATGCCCCGGCAGCCGCAGAGGCTACATGAGTAGCAGCAATTTTTGATGCTACCCACATAGCTTCTGTGCCTTAAAGATAGGCGAGGAAAACCTTGCCTATCTTTAAGGCGCAGAGGGCTGCGCAGGTAGCATAGAAAATTGCTGCTACCCATGTAGCCCCTTCCTTCACCTGCGCTCCGCCGTGGAACGCCCTTAACATGCCCCAATGCTATGTGGATAGCATCAGGGCATGTTAGGGACTTAGCTGGGATTTTCGAAGGGCAATACCCATGTAGGTGCCCTTCGAAAATCCCGGATAAGACCTTTACATGGGTAACTAAGGAAGTTACCCATGTAAAGGCCTTCGAAAATCGGGCCCTACGTCTTTAAGAACATGCATAGAAACATTATGATAAATATAGACCATACAACCTATCTAGTCTGCCTTGCCATAAGAACTATTGAGCTCTATAATCTCTTCTTCTCCCTCAAGATTCTCTGTACTTGTCTCATACTTTCTTGAATTCAGATACAGTTCTCTACTTCACCACCTCCACCGGGAGGCTGTTCCACGCATCCATCACCCTCTCCGTAAAGAAGTATTTCCTTTGACTACTCCTGAGAGGGCCATCTCGTAAATTTATACGTGGAGGTATTTAAATGTCTCTATCAGATTTCCCCTCTCCTGCCTTTCCTTGAAAGTAAACATATACTGAGATCTTTATGTCTAGCCCCATATGCTTTATGATGAAGACCACTGACCATTTTAGTAGCCACTCTTTGGACTGACTCCATCCTGTTTATATCATAATGAAGGTGTGGTCTTTAGAATTGTACACAGTACTCTAAATGAGGTCTCACTAGAGACTTATGCAAAGGCACTATCACCTGCTTTTTTCTGCTGGCCATTCCTCTCCCTATGCACCCAAATATTTTTTTGACTTATGCAATTGCCTTTCTTTTCTGTTCATCCACTTTAAGATCATACCATATGATCATCCCCGAGTCCTGCTCTTTTTTCTTGCAGTGAAGTACTTCACTCCCTATATTTTATTGCTCCCTTGGGTTTTTGCAGTCCAAATGCAAGACCTTACATTAGTATTCAGTCTTAGCTGCCCAGTTCTTGACCATTCTTCAAGCTTTTCTAGATCCCTCCTCATGTTATCCAACCCTTTCTCTGTTGCAGATTTTGGTATATCCTCAAAGATAAAAAACTTGCCTGACAGACCTTCTGCAATATCACTCACAAAAATGTTAGGAATAGGACCAAGGACCAATGCTTGCGGCATATTACTGGTAATACCCCATCTTCAGAGTGAATTCCATTTACTACTATCCCCTGTCAGTTCCCACTCAACCAGTCTTTAACCCACTCAGTCACTTTAGGGTCCATCCCAAGGGCACTTAGTTTACTTATAAGTTGCTGATGAAGAATGTTGTCAAAGATTTTGCTGAAATCTAAGTATACCACATCTAGCACACTATCTCTATCTGATTTTCTGGTCACCAACTTCTAGTAAAGTCACCCTGTCTCAGATGCTGTAATGATTCCAGACACTGCACTATCCTTGGTTTTAGCAGCGTTTCCATTAATATACTCACCATAGAGGTCAGACTAGCCAGTCTGTAGATCCCAACCTCTTCCTTACTTCAACTGATAACCAGATTAATATGAATAAAATACAACCTCTAAAATGCATGTATGCAAATGTAGAAGCTGATAAGGAAAAAGCGGAATTGCTGATAAGGATAAAACGGAATTGCTTAACAAATATTTTTGTTCTGTGTTCACAGATGAAGAACCAGGAGCAGGACCTGAGAAAACACCCACAAATAGGAACAGAAGCAAAGGACATCTTGAACAATTTTCAAAAGACTGTGTTTGTGAGAAACTATCTCAACTTAAAGTAGACAAAGCGATGGGACTGGATGGGATATACCCGAGAATACTGAGGGAACTTGGGGACATTCTAGCAGCTCTACTGACTGACCTTTACAATGCCTCGTTGGAGTCGGGAGTGGTGCCAAAGGACTGGAGAGAGGCTCATGTGGTGCCTTTACACAAAAGCGGAAGTAAGAATGTGGTTGAAAACTACAGGCTGGTTAGTTTAACTTCGGTAGTGAGTAAATTATTGGAAACGCTGCTGAAAGAGAAAATAGTGAGGTTTCTGGAGTCCAGTGGATTACAGGATCCGAGGCAGCATGGATTCACCAGAGGCAGGTCTTGTCAGACAAATCTGATTGATTTCTTTGACTGGGTGACAAGGGAGTTCGATCGAGGGAGAGCCCTAGATGTGGTCTATTTAGATTTCAGTAAAGCCTTTGACACCGTTCCGCACAGGCGATTTATAAACAAACTGAGTACCCTAGGGATGGACCCTAAAGTTACTGCTTGGGTTAGAAAATTGGTTGAGTGGGAGGCGACAAAAGAGTACAGATAAATGGAGCTCACTCTGAGGACAAGGAGGTTACCAGTGGTGTGCCCTAGGGATCTGTCCTTAGTCTGATTCTTTTTAACATTTTTGTTAGTGATATTGCGTTAGGGCTATCGGATAAGATTTGCCTCTTTGCAGATGATACCAAAATCTGCAATAGAGTAGATACCCAGGAAGGTGTAGATAACATGAGGAGGGATCTAGCTAAGCTTGAAGAATGGTCTAGAATTTGGCAGCTGAGATTTAATGTTAAAAAATGCAAGGTCATGCATTTGGGCTGAAGCAATCCAAGGGAGCGATATAGCATAGGGGGTGAAGAACTTTTGTCCATAGAAGAAGAGCGGGACCTAGGCGTGATTGTGTCTGATGATCTTAAAGAGGCTAAAAAGGTAGAAAAGGCAATGGTGAAAGCTAGAAGGTTTTTTGGGTGCAAACAGAGAGGAATGGCCAGCAGAAGAAAAGAAGTGATAGTGCTTCTGTATAAGTGTTTGGTGCGACCTCATTTGGAGTATTGTGTGCAAAACTGGAGATCGCACCTTCAAGAGGATATAACTAGGTTGGAGTCGTTGTAGAAGGTGGCTACTAAAATGGTTAGTGGTCTTCTTTATAAAGCATATGAGGACAGACTTAAGGATCTTAATATGTATACTTTAGAGGAAAGGTGTGATAGAGATGATATGATTGAGATGGTTAAATATCTCTGTGGCATAAATGCACAGGAAGAGAGCCTCTTTCGATTGAAGGCAAGCTCTGCTATGAGGGGACATAGGATGAGGGTGAAAGGGGATAGACTCAGGAGTAATATGTTGAAATATTTCTTTATGGAAAGAGTGGTAGATGCATGGAATAGTCTCGCAGTGGAGGTGGTAGAGATGAGGACAGTGTCTGAATTTAAAAAAGCATGGGACAAACACAGAGGATCTCTAAAGGAAAAAAGGGGACTGTTGTAGTGATTGATATGGAAAGGCAGACTAGATATACCATGTGGTCTTTTTCTGCCATCATGTTTCTATGTTTCTATTTACACATGGGAATGCTTCTAAAATAACCCTACTGAGGTTAACCACTTGTAAGATCTCTGTCCTTTTTTGTCATTTTCCTCCAGCAGCGGAAAAGCCCACATCACCCCGTCTCTCTGTATAATAAGCTAAATAGTAATAGAGAAGCAGATTATCCTAAATATCACCAAAATCATAGAAGTATTTTCTATGTTATCGTAATATATATTTGCCTTGTACTAGTCATAGAAACAGAGTATAAGAATACGTGAGATATATATGTTCATCCTCAGGTTTGGTTCCTCATCTAGTGTTGCTGTTCCATTGGACTGGCCATACTGTTGAAGTAGCAGAATAAAAGGAAGGGGACAGGGGAGACCCAAGGGTATCTGCAGCCTAGGTGAACCATCGACCATTCACCCCATCCCCATAGTTCTGCATCTTCCCTTCCCTACTCCCTCTTCCCAAGTCTCCAGCATTTCTTTCCTTCCCTTCCCCTCTCCCCCAAGGTGTCTAGCATCTTTCTACTCTTCCATCCCCCCTTCCCTTCCCGTTCCGTCCTGTCCGTCCCCCCTTCCCGTTCCAATCCCCCTTCCCTACCACCCTGCCTTCACAGGAGGCCAAGCAATAAGGCTTTGGGGGCGGCAGCGAAACACTAAACAACATTGGGAAAGCCCTTTAAAACTGCTCTGAGCAGTGAGCTTTTTAGTATTTGTGTGCATGCATGTACACGTGCTGAAGGCCTGATGCGTCCCGACACATCAGGCCTTGAGTCTGTGCGCATACGCGCCCACAATGCATAAAAGCTTGCTGCTCAAAGTGGTTTTAAAGGGCTTTCCTGGTGTTGTACAGTGTTTTACTGCTGCCCCTGAAGGCCGATTTTCAGACATGTTGCAAAGGTAAGGTGGTGAGGGCAGCAGCAGTGGTGATAGAGGGGAAAATGCTGCGCTTTTATCCTCCTGAAGCCTTCCTGCTCTACATGGGAGCAAGGCTGAGGGAGGATAAAGAAAGTCATTCAGTGCTTCTTTTGACATGCTGCCTGATGAAAGATAAATATTGCAAACAATAAGGTAAGAAGCTTTAGCCTGCTGCCATGGCTTCGGATATCCATTTGCAGTACTTGGCCTATTAAAGGAGAAATCTTATAAGTCAGACCCCAGCTTTGTAGGAAGAGGATCTATTTCATACAGAATGATCTGTAACCTCTTTCAGAGTTCTGTAATCTCCTACTAAAAATTATAGGTGGAACAATCACATTTGGCTGTATATAATGAATCATTATATGGCGCCAGAGTTAGATGTTTTAATTTAGGGCTGGATTTGGGCATATTCAAAAGGCTTTAGCCGATTAGCAGGACCTGCCAACTTGCTAAACCTTGGTGATGCCGATAGTCAGCAGCACTGTCCAATAGGTGTCAGTGTGTTTTCTTTCTCTATCTTTACGCTCGGTAATAAAGTTTAGTAATGCTCCGCACAGGAAAAGAGAGGTTTTGCTTATAAACAGTCCCCTAAGTTCTAAGGAGAGGCCCCCAAGCAAATTTTGCTGAGGGTCCCCCATGGTTTGGGGGGGCATGTCAGGGGGGGGGGGTGGGTTCCTCCTCTCCTCTCCCCTTTCTGCATCACCATCAAGCTTACTTGAAAATGTTTGCCTTGCTGACTCCTACTCCTGCTCCTACTTCTGTCCACTAAACCTTTTCTGGCCTGGTAGCTGGCACACCTTCTGTCAGGCTGAAGTTCACGCCGGTTATCACGAGACTTCAACCCAACAGCAGGAAGTGCCAACTGCCAACCAGAAGTCCTTTTAGTAGAAATACGCAGGAGCAGGAGGCAATGTGGCAAGCCTGTTACTGCTTTTGGATCCTGAAGCCCCTTATTCTCCTGTTTAACGCCCTTATTTGTTTTATCATTTCCCTTAAATTACACTAGCCCCAGTTTGTTCGGCTCTGTCTTGAATAGACTGTAAGCTCTGTCAAGCAGGAACTGTCTTATGTGTGTGTACAGCGCTGCGTATGCCTTGTAGCACTATAGAAATGATTAGTTAGTAGCACTAGTAGTGTGTCTTTGCAGCTGCAGTGTGGGGTTGCAGGGCTGTGTAGCCCCCCTTCCTGCCTAGGCTCCAGTGCACTGTGGAAGCCGCTTGGGCAGAATTTATGTCACTGTTCACAAACATATAAAAAAAAGCTATTGCTAGCTTTATGTGGAGACTGTAGTATTTTTCTCACATCCCGGCATTTTGGTACATCTCTGTAACCTACTACACTAAATTATCCCTATCAGCATTATGGACATTTCTTTACTTGCCTCCAGTAATCTCTAACCTAATTTAAACTTGGAGACTCCCCAATGTTATCTCATCTATACTAGCTATTAAGACCCACAAACACATTTTCCCACCTCTATAATGCAAAAAGGACTCCTACAAATGATCTCTACTGTATCTTGATTTTTCAAGCCCTCCTTCCAAATTCTCAAGTGAAGCCATGATCATTAATAAAGCTTAGTGCGTCCCATGAAGAGGGTATTTTTATAAGGGTTGACGAGATTTAAGCAGTCTTTAATGCATATATTTCATGCCTATTTTATAAAGTAAGGTATTTATTTATTTTTCTATACTGTCTAATCCTTCAATCATAGCAGTTTATATTATGTAATCACTACAAGCAGGTACTGGATACATTCCCTTGTCCCCAAAGGGCTCACAATCTATGTGTACCTCAGGCAGCAGAGGGTTAAGTGTCTTGACCAAGGCCACAAGGAGTGCCCATAAGTCTAGAAACCCCAGTCCCTCTGGCCTGAAATTGCTGTCCCCAGGTGGGGCTTGAACCCCCAGCCCTCTGGGCTGAGTTACTATGTCCTAACCACTAGGCCACTCCTCCCTTTAATTTATACAATAGGAGCGTGAGTGGTCAGAAAAGCGCATTAAGCTAGACATGAGCACTTATATCAGCCCTATGGCTAGGGTAAATGCCTGCACTTAGATTTAGCAAGAACATGCATAAATTATAGTATTTTAAAATGTATGCAAATTTATGCTCTGTTCACACTCCACCTCTGTAAAGTTCTATAATGAAAGTATGTGCTCTTAGTGCGATGCACGCTCTTCCAGAATAGTGACCGACTACATTACAAGTATAAATGCCCATTTACATGCGTAAAGCTCTAAACCACCATGATTTACATGCAGAAATGTAGACAAGTCTTATAAAATTATCTCCTTAAAGTCTAGGGATTTGTTGACTAATAGTGCACACAGTGTTGCTAAGCCACTCTCTGGAAACCTTTACACTTTGCAAGGAAGACAGCCAGATATTTTTAATGTTTCTGTTTAACAGTTATATTTATATATTCCGGAGTTCTTCTCAATCCCTGGTGCAGATTCACTGGCCGTCAACTCATGAATCGTATCGCCATGTTCACACAATGTACAGCAGTGCTTTTGACGGCTCCCACATGACTTAGGACTCACCGTATCTCTCCTGAATTCTCCGACTGCTTCCTTTCCTGTGCCTGTGCAAACACAAATTGCACCTCCATTAAGTTTTGTCACTTTAAGTCAGTGATCATGTTCTCAAATCCCTTGCAATGCAAAAATATAAAAACAGAGAACATGATGACAGATAAAGACCATATGGCCCATCTAGTCTGCCCATTCACACCGCTCACTCCCATGGAACATCCCAGTTACAGACAGGAAGATATGAGAATGTGTAAAGTATGTTCTATGAAGGTTATAGGTCATTAGTGAGATGGTTGGTTCACATTTGAAGTTAAATGATGCATCACCAGATATCTGCAGGAATACCATATAGACCTGAATTGTTATTATGCATTCTCTCTCTATATATAATCCATTGCATGCTGCAAGTCTCTCGAAGATGTTTCATATAGTTTAGAGACACTATGGAATTCCATTTTTTAAGGGTAGTTAAATAGAAAGATAAACAAAAAAAGGAAAAGAAGATGATACCTTTTTTTTGGGACTAACAATACATTTTTGGACTAGCTGTCGAAGGTTAAAACTTTATTCAGGTCAGGACAGTATGAGCAGCAGATGACAATATAAGCGAATCACAAAAGCATTTCATTGACAGTCGAGGGAGGGGGCAGAGGGAAGTGGGAGAGATGGACGGGTAATCAGAGGGTGACCGAGTTATAAATATTTATAGTTTATAATACTGTATGATAGAAAGTACATATCTGTATTAAGTCTTGCCTGGTCCGGTCCAATTGAAAGTGTCTTATCTTAATTATTATTATTATTATTGTTAAAGAGGTTTTTTATACTGCTTTATCATTTCAGTCAAAGCAGCTTACATAGCGTCTTCAACTTGGTAATGTACATTAATCAAAGACATTGCTAACTTGGATTTTCCTGAGGCAATGGAGGGTTAACTGACTTGCCCAAGGCCACAAGAAGTGCTAGTTTCTTGGGTACCAAGCCAGTGCTCTAACCATTAAGCTACTCCTCCACTACACTCTTTGTTTCAAAGGTTTTACGTTCTTGGACTGATTTGAACCTTCTTCTTAGGACTCTCACCATAAGATCACCCGTCCATTTCTCTCACTCCCCCCCCTCCTCTCCTGAGATTGTCAATGGAACGCTTTGGTGATTCACTTATATGTTATAGCACTGTCATCTGTTGCTCATACTTATGTGAACTGAAGAAGATTTTAACCTTTGCAAGCTAGTCCAAAAATGTATTAAGTTAGTCCACTAAAAAGATAGCACTTATTTTCCTTTTTTTGTTTCTCTGTTTACTTATCTGTCATTAAAGTGGACTAACACAGCTAATCACACTATTTTTTAAGGGTAAACTCTTACTCACAAAGCACACCCCTAATAGAGATGCGCTGTCATTTTAAAAATGCCAACATTTTTGGGACTATTGACTAAGTTACATTTGTCAATTTAAAAGGGGAATAAACACATGCTATCAGATAGTGCAGTGCATTAACGGTTAGCACGCAGTAATTCTACCATTACGAAGCTATTGTGGATTGTAGCATTTTAGGGCGTAGAAAGAGCCGTGGCTATGCCTTACGGTTAAAACGGAGGTTGTTACCACGTATTAACTGTTAAGATGGCAGATAATTCGGAGCAGTTAATGCCGCCTCAAGGGGTGTAGGTACTGTAACTGCATTGTCTATTATCTGCCATGCACTTAAAATTTTGGGAAGGGCTATTGTGCAGCAGCCTTCTCCAAAATGCTGGGAACATCCCAGCTAGGGGGTTATTTTAAAAGTGCTATTCATGCTTTGGACGTCTGCAAATGGGTTACGCAGATGTCTAAATCACAGAAACGTATCTGGAGGCATTTTAGATGCTGGATCTGGAGACATCTCTGGCGCAAGGATGTCCAGACCATGAATGGGCATGGTGGAGGTGTGTCTGGGGCGTTCCTAAGAACTCGGATGTCCTTGCCTGATTTCAGATCCGCCCTGCATATCCTGAGCCTCGTTAAAGGTTATACCTGCTCCAGGCACAAATAAGCATCAGAAATGTGCTTGTTTTGCTGTTAAATATCTGGAGGGTGTGGAGAAGGAGGTACACTTATATCCCTTATATATCCCCAAACACTGATGGGGAATGAAGGATCATGTTTTCATTTTGCCATGCTAATTCATGCCCCTGTATGCAAAGTAGCATGTGATAGATGTCCCCGCCCCAAGGTTTGTAGCTTGGATGTCTGTTTGGATGGTGGTACAAGTGTCCAGGTCAGGATTGTCTATGTTTCTATAATCAGTCCAAAACACGGATGTCCCTGGTGTTTCTAAAGAGTTTGCAAAATTAGTCCAGTCATAATCAAGAAACTTACGTATTTACATTCCGTTCTTTACATTTATAATGAAAATGCAAACAGAAAATCAGTACATAGGCTCTTAGCCAGGAGATTAGTACATAAAGCTCATTGTTTTACCCTGGCATTTTCCACAGGGATGTCACTGAGCCTGTACTGCAGCCGCTATGCACTACTAAATAAATAAATAAAATAGATTAGATCGCTTTTCCCTTGATTGCGGCTTCCCTCTGCCTGTCCCTTCCTTGCTCGATCCCCCCTCTATGCACAGGCATTCCACACTTCCTGCTGCTGGTGACCCTCCTCTTACTCCTGCATTGTTCAATTATCAGGTGGGCTTTCGTTTGGAACATTCTTCTCCTCTTTAATGCACATAAATGAAGTAGATGTGCTTTTTCATAACATGCACACTTTTGCCCACCTAAACATAAGCGTGAGTTAGGTCAGAAAGTGAACATACATTCAGAGATTACGTTTCCAAAACTTTGTGCATACATTCACATGTGCACCTTGCCCCTGCTTCCACTCCCCAAGGACTTTTCCTGTGAAGATGAGATTGCAGTTTTGCAAGATCTATGGAGAGGATCATTCTTGTTCCCAAGTAGGGAAAATCGAATGTACGTACTTAATGGAATTCTCTGGGTGATTTTGTAGCAGGTTTCACATCATGTTATATGAAAATCACACATCATATAATTCCATTGGTTTTATTATGGCCCTAGTGGGCAGATCACAGTGGGCTATGAAATGTGACCTGTGACTACTTTATCCTTTCAGATCTTTGCTGTAGTTCAGTCCTAAATCCTTATTCTTAACAGGTAAGTGCATTCGTTTTCAGGCAAATGGTAAAATGCTGTGATTTGTTTTCAATCTACTGGCTATTAATTTCATGGACTGTTTTCTTGTCTTAGGAGCCCTTTTACTAAAGTGTGTTGTAATTTGCATCTAATGCACCAATAGCATGCAAAACCATATTAGTTCCACTCTCCGTTTCCTGTCTTTTAGCCAGTTTGCAGTCCACCAAAAGGCTTGACTCGAATGTCCTAAAGAGTCTCTCATGAGGGACTTTGTCAAATGCCTTCTGAGAATCCAGATCCATTATGGAGGTTATTTTAGAAACCTTATTTGCAGTTTACACATTTAATTTGCATCCATGTGTAAATGGCATTTTAGAAAAGGCTTATTTTACATGTGGATGTCCATACTATGTCAAAATTGCAAGGGGGCATGTCGGGGGCCTGGCCTGGGCAGGACAGAAACCTACACTTGTATTCCCAATGTCATATAGGGAATGAACGTGCAATCCCGGAATTGTCCATGTCCGTATTTATATCTACTCTCTGACATGTAAAAGTATTTAAAAAGTGCCCTTTTTGGCCATCCCTTTATAGGAGGGATTAAGGGATTGAAATGAGGTAAAGACAGAGTCCTCTGTAGTTAATTAGCAGCATCTGGAAATCTAGGGTTGCGAAACGGCTCAGAAACATGCATAAGTGGTGACATTTACAAGTGCACACTGTGAATGCCGACCCTTGCACGTATAAGTTGCCATGTATCCTGTGATGGTTTTTCTTCTGCTGAACATAGATATAAATCCCCGTGTGTTCCTGCACTTCCTTCTGTGTATTTTACTGACAACTCTACTTTTAGCAGAGCTGTTTTTAAAATATAATTGGAATTGTGTAATCCCTATCAGGGCTGGCCCAGCCATTAGGCAAACAGGATCACTGCCTAGGGCGGCAGCTTCTGGAGGCGGCAAAGAGCAGGACATTCAAAGCTAAACAATAGATTCTGACTGCTTGGGAGGGGGGAATAAGGCTTAAGGTTTGCCTAAGGCACCAATACCTTGAATCAACTCTTGAGCCTGCCCTGGTTCCAGCCTCATTGTCTCAATTTCAGTCTCCATGTCCTTTTCAAAATGTGCCTTCACATCAACTGGTTCACCATTATCCACTTGTTTCAAAAAAGTCTAATTAATTGGTATAGGGATGGCAGCAGGAACCAGGACTGGATTAACTGCATAGAGGGAGGAACACAAAGAAAAATATTTTATTACAGATTTAAAGCAGGGCTAAAACCATGGCTGTTTTTTTCAGATCTTGATTCTCCTAATCTCCTTTGTGTTTCCTTACCATTTCCCCTAGATGTATCCTGTGTCTATAGCTACTGTGTTGTCTGTCTTGACTAGACTGTAAGCTCTGATGAGCAGGGCCAATCTTTTACATGTGTCTGTACAGTGCTGTGTATGTCTTGTAGCGCTATACAAATGGTCAGTAGTAACACTAGTAGTAGTAGTAGTAGTCTTCAGAGAAGGGTAAAATGGAGCTCTGTTTATTCATTTTAAATGTTCTTCTGGATGAGATGGATTATAATCACTCATTTTATGTCTATAATGTACATAAAATTCTTTGGTTTATCATGAGCTGTTATTGAGTCTTGAAGGACTAGAAAAAGGGACTGCTACTTCTGGAGAGAGATCTGCAATTGTGAGTATATGCTTCTGGGAATTTTCTGAAAGACATTCTTTGTATTAAAGCTAATTAATCTGTGAACCCAGTGTTTTTTGTTAAATCAGTCAGGGTCTAGTAGCAGCAGTTTCTATCCAAGCAAGGACCGTTAATCACCCAGGAAGTTGGTCACAGCTTACCTCAGCAGCACAGGACAGGGTACTGTGTAGCAGCCCTCTTTTAATAAGTGTTATTTTCCTCCCTCCCCAACACCCACCCACCCCTGGGATAATCTTAACTTTATAGGTACTTACACATCTTAAAGGGAAGGAGGTGCTCTCAGGTGAAGCTCGTTATCCAAATCAATCATACACTAAGGACCTGAGATTAATTAAGCTTCAGGTGAACAAGGTATTTTAAACGTATTAGGTACAGTTTTATTAGTATAAATATCCATAGCAACCCTTAGTAAGTAAAGAACTTAAAGATCTAAACACAAGCTTAAAACTAAGATGCAGACAGCAGTCCAGCAGCGAGATGGGGGCTTTCCAGTCTTTTGCATTGAGTGTCACATGTATGATTTTCTCCCAGCTGGTGAGAGGTCTTACGTGTGCACTTGGTGCAAGGAGCTCTTTGCTCTCAGGGAATGTGTCCGTTCTCTAGAGGCTAGAGTAGCAGACTTGGAAGACATAAGAAAGACAGAGAGGTACATAGACAAGACCTACATGGATATAGTCCTGAAGTCCCACCTCCAGTCTGGCAGCATCCCTGTTGCCATGGAGGAGAGAGGTCACGTGACAGGAGAGCATCATCCTGGTGTGGCAGGAAGTGATCCTGTAACTAGGACCTGTCCTCCAGGTGATGTAAAACCCTCTCACACCGAGGACGTTTCTCCAGGGCCTTGTGCCCATGAGGGAAGGGTTAGGACAGCCGTTATAGTTGGTGATTCAATCATTAGGCATGTAGATAGCTGGGTGGCTGGTGGACGTGAGGATCCTCTGGTAACATGCCTGCCTGGTGTGAAGGTAGCGGACCACACGCACCACCTAGATAAGGTCTTAGATAGTGCTGGGGAGGAGTCTGCCGTCTTGGTACATTTCGGTATCAATGACATAGGAAAATGTGGTAGTGAGGTTCTGGAGGCTAAATTTAGGCTTTTAGGTAGGAAGTTGAAATCCAGAGCTTCCAGGGTAGCGTTCTCCGAAATGCTTTCCGTTCCACGCGCAGGACCCAAAAGGCAGGCAGAGCTCCGGAGTCTCAATGCGTGGATGAGACAATGGTGCAGAGATGAGGGTTTTGGATTTGTTAGGAACTGGGGAACATTCAGGGGCTCTTCCGAAGGGATGGGCTTCACCTTAACCGGGATGGAACCAGGCTGCTGGCATTAACCTTTAAAATGGAGATAGAGCAGCTTTTAAACTAGATAATAGGGGAAAGCCGACAGTCACCCAAGAGCGCATGGTTCGGAAGAATGTATCCTTGAAGGATACTACCAAAAGCAGAGAGGTTCCAAAAAAGAGTAAAGTAGCCCAAATGCCCTCGAGTATGGAGCAGCCAGAGCTTAAAGATCCCAAATTACCCATGCCTACCAATAGCCAGATTAATATGAATAAAATACAGTCTCTAAAATGCTTGTATGCAAATGCTAGAAGTCTAAAAAATAACATGGGAGAGTTAGAATATATAGCACTAAATGAGAGGTTAGATATGATTGGAATATCAGAGACATGGTGGAAGGAGGACAACCAGTGGGACACTGTGATACCTGGGTACAAACTATATCGTAATGATAGAGCTGATCAAATTGGTGGAGGGGTTGCGCTCTATGTTAGAGAGAGCATTGAGTCAGAAAGGATTAAAGTTTTGCAGGAAACAAAATTTGCTGTAGAATCTCTATGGATTGAAATTCCATGTAAAAAAGGGAAGGCGATGGCAGTGGGGGTGTACTATCGACTGCCTGGCCAGAAGCTAACAAAAGTTGCAGCGTAGTAATAATAATGGGTGATTTCAATTACTCTGGTATCGACTACAGGACATTCTAGGGAGATAAAGTTTGTAGGTGAAATAAATGACTGCTTCTTGGAGCAGCTGGTTCATGAACCGACCAGAGGGGAAGCCATATTAGACCTAGTCCTTAGTGAAATACCAGATCTAGGGCCATTTGGAAATAGTGATCATAGCATGATCGCATTTGATTTAATTAGTGGAGGAGGGACAGTAAGGAAATCCACAGTACTAACTTTTAACTTTCGAAAGGGAGACTATGATAAAATGAGGAAAATAGTTAAAAAAAAACCTAAAAGGAGCAGTTGCAAAGGTTAAAGACTTACATCAAGCTTGGGTGTTGTTGAAAAATACTATTTTGGAAGCCCAGACCATCTGTATTCCACGCTTTAAGAAAAGTGGAAGGAAGTCCAAAAAACTGCCAGCATGGTTTACAGGTGAGTTCAGAGAGGCTGTTGTTGCCAAAAAAGCATCTTTCAGGAAATGGAAAAAAGAGCCATACGACGAAACCTGGAAACAGCACAAGCACTGGCAAGTCAAATGCAAGGCATTGATAAGGCAGGCAAAGGGAGAATTTGAGAAAAAGCTTGCTGCGGAAGCAAAAATGTGAAATAAAGACTTTTTCCAAGTACATTCATAGCAAAAAACTGTGAGAGAATCAGTTGGTCAATTAGATGATAGAGGGGTTAAAGTGGCACTAAGAGGTGACAAGGCGATAGCGGAGAGACTGAATGAATTCTTTGCTTCGGTCTTTACTGAGGAAGATGTAGGGATGTTGCCTATGACTGAAGTGGTATTTAAAGGTGCGGAAGAATTGAAGGAAATATCGATACATTGGGAAGATGCATTACAACTATTAGATAAACTGAAGAGTAGCAAATCACCTGGGCCGGATGGTATACATCCAAGGGTGTTGAAAGAACTAAAATATGAGATTGCAGACCTGCTATTAATAATTTGTGAATTTTCATTAAAATCTGGACCAGATGGTGTATATCCAAGGGTGTTGAAAGAACTGAAATATGAGATTACAGACCTGCTATTAGTAATCTGTGAACTATCATTAAAATCATCTGTAATACCTGAAGATTGGAGGATCGCCAGTGTAATGCCAGTTTTTAAAAAGGGTTCCAGACGTGATCCGAGGAACTACAGACCGGTGAGCCAGACGTCAGTATCGGGAAAAATGGTAGAAACCATCATAAAGAACACAATTACTTAGCATGTAGATAGTCATGGCGTAATGTGAGACAGGCTTTAGACAAGGAAGATCTTGTCTTACTAATCTGTTATGTTATTTTGAAGGTGTGAATAAACAGGTGGACAAAGGTGAGTCGGTTGATATAGTGTATCTGGACTTTCAGAAAGCCTTTGACAAGGTCCCTCATCAGAGACTTTTGGCAAACTAAAGAGTCATGGGATAGGAGGCAGTGTACTATTGTGGATCAGGAACTGGTTAAAAGATAGAAAGCAGAGGGTAGGGCTAAATGGCCAATTTTCCCAATGGAGAAAGGTGACTAATCGTTTACCCCAGGGATCTGTGCTGGGTCTGCTGCTTTATGACATTCATAAATGATCTGGAAAAGGGAATAACGAGTGAGGTTATCAAATTTGCAGATGACACAAAACTATTTAAAGTTGTAAAAACCCAAGAGGATTGTGGAAAATTGCAAGAGGATCTTGATAAATTGGAAGACTGGGCATCAAAATGGCAGATGAAATTTAATGTGGACAAGTGCAAAGTTATGCACCTAGGGAAGAACAACCCAAACTATGGTTACACGATGCAAGGTTCCACATTAGGAATCACCACCCAGGAAAAATATTTAGGCGTCATTGTGGATAACATGTTAAAAACCTCGGCCCAGTGTGCGGCGGCGGCCAAGAGAGCAAATAGAATGCTAGGTATCATAAGGAAAGGAATGGAAAATAAAACAAGATATTATAATGCCTCTATATCGTTCCATGGTGAGACCGCACCTTGAATATTGTGTGCAATTCTGGTCGCCAAATCTTAAAAAGGATATAGCGTTATTAGAAAAGGTTCAGAGAAGAGCCACCAAAATGGTAAAGGGGATGGAAGGATACTCCTATGAAGAAAGGCTAAAAAGGTTAGGGCTCTTTAACATGGAAAAGAGACGGCTGAGGGGAGATATGATAGAAGTCTATAAATTAATGAACGGAGTGGAACGGGTAAACGTAGATCGATTGTTTACTTTATCAGAATATAGAAAGACTAGGGGACATGCAATGAAGCTACAGGGTAAACTATTTAAGACTAATAAAAGAAAATATTTTTTCACTCAATGTGTAATCAAACTCTGGAATTTGGATGTAGTAAAGGCTGTTAGTGTAGCTGGGTTTAAAAAAGGTTTGGACAACCTGGAAGAAAGGTCCATAAACCATTATTAAGAAGGGACCCAGGATATCAATGTTTGACCCAGTACAAGCATTGTGGAACCTGTGTCTTTTGGGGAAACTGTTAGGTACGTATGACCTAGATTGGCCACTGTTGGAAACAGGGCTTGATGGACCTTGGTCTGACCCAGTATGGCATGTCTTATGTTCTTATGTTTTGAATATCAGATTGTAAACTGCTATGATGTACCTAATGAATGCTGGTACATAAACTACCTGATTTTTTTGCAGACAAATCTGGGACACTTATCCAAAGTGTTGTTGGGGGGGGGGGGGGGGAGTGGAGGAAAGGGCACCTTTAGTTCTAGGTTTCAGCAATAAGGCATGGAGGAGGGAAAAAGACACATTACCTTGCCCCAGCCCTCACATCCATCACATAAAGCAACAATTTAACTTCCAAGCAGACAAAACAACAGGGAAATAGAAATGGGGCTGCATTTCCGATGTAATGTGCAAAATATAAAAATAATTTATATAAATTCTAAATATTCATATCACTAAATTGAAAATATTTTTTTTTCTATCCCTTCTGTTTCCATTTCTGGAATTGGAGACAAGAGGCTGTCAATCAGGTAGAAATTGGGGATACAGCTCTAAAACTGGGAACAATTCCTGAAAATCAAGGGCATCTAGTAACCTTACTGGTACATTAAATCAATCACTCAAATAACTAATAAGGCATCAAAGTGGATGCACTTCAGTGCCAATACAGAGCTTGTGAGTACTAGTAGAGGGGCTGGCCTAGCCATGCAAAGATAGCACACAGAGTAGCATTGGTATGATTTTTGAGAGGCAAAAAAAGTCCATGTGTAGATATCAGAGTGGCCATGCGGGGCATTCAAACTCACAAAATGACACAATGCAGCAAATAGAAGCAAGGTGAAGAAAAGACTCCACCCTTCAGTACTGGGAATACAGCTTTATTGAATCCAACCCCTACATTGGTAGTGTTTTGGTGGAATGCCTTTTTCAGGGAGTTAAAAATCTCCAACAAACGAAAAACATAAACAAAACATTAAAACCATAAATAAAGTATAAATAAAAACATGAGTAAGACATAAAGAATTGCAGATTTTAATAAATAATGCCATAATAAATAGGATTGCCATAAGGAATAAAAAATATAAAATGAATAAACCATAAAACAATGCTAAACATAAAAAGAGTACCAGTAAGAAAAAGGATTAAAAACTAAGGGCCCGATATTCGAAAGGCATTTACACGGTTTATAGGCTTGTAAACCATGTAAATGCTGCTAAATGGGATATTCAATGGCACTAACATGGTTAGTGCCGGTGAATATCCCCAATTATCTTCCCTATAAGCCCCAATGCTAACCGCTTAGCATTGGGCTGTGTTATGGGCATTCCGCTGCGGAGCAGAGGAGGCAACAGTCACTAACCAGGTAGAGGCAATATTGTACTGCTACCCAGTTAGCAACCTGCAGGTAAAACTAGGCGAAGCAAGAGCTGACCTAGATTTACCCATGGGAGCTAACCAGGCAGCAGTGCAATATCACTGCTACCTGGTTAGCTTCTGCGGCCCCAGGGTATGTGTGGTGATCCTGGATATTCAGTGCCGGGGCCACATATGACCACGGCATTGAATATCCAGGGTTAGAGGTTCCAAAAGGGGGGGCACCTGGCCTGAGTTAAGATAGATATTCACCATATACAGATGATGCTAGAAAGAGTGGATCTGAGAGAGGTTTGATAGGACTTATAGTGGCATGGGTTATGTTGATGAGGACAGTAGGCTTATTAAAAGAAAAGCACATGGAAGAGGTAGAAGGGTAAGAAATGTCCTTGGGCGTATTGTGGTTGATGGAATAAGAGAGCTTCATGCTGTATCTACTTATGATTTGAAGCAAATTGCCAGCTTGTCTGAGTCTGGGTATTAGTGGAGGGAAGGAGGGGGTCTGAAGGGAACTGGGTAAGACTAGAGATAATGTTGAAACATTTTGTGCTACAGATATTACGAGTTTTTATGAGAGAGGAGTGGTGGGAAGCTTTCTGGTAGTCAGCAGAGTGTTCCTTGAATAGAGAAAGGGAGAATAACATTTCCTTCAGCTGTGTTCATAGAGCTCCCATCAGGCATTTCATCTGTGTGCTGAGGTAGGAAAGAATGCAGTCAGTATCTTGGCCTGGACCATTATGTCAGTGTTAGATAGGTGATCTTCACAGACACTGAGATCATCTTGGTAACAGGGCTAGTATTAGCAACCTTCTGCATATTTAATGGTAGAGCCGACATTAGTAATATAGATACAGAGAAACTGATGTGTTAGAGCAGTGTGCTAAGCTTTACATAGTGTTGTAACGCACATGCTGAAAAAGAATATAAGAACATAAGATATGCCATACTGGGTCAGACCAAGGTCCATCAAGCCCAGTATCCCGTTTCCAAAAGTGGCCAATCAAGGTCATAAGTACCTAGCAGTTTCCCCAAAGGACACAGGTTCCACAATGCTTGTATTGGGTCAAGCATTGATATCCTGGGTCCCTTTAATAATAGTTAAAGGACCTATCCTCCAGGAACTTATCCAAATCTTTTTTAAACCCAGCTACACTAACAGCTTTTACTACATCCTCCGGTAATGAATTCCAGAGTTTGATTATGCATTGAGTGAAAACATATTTTCTCTTATTAGACTTAAATAAGTTACACTGTAGCTTCATTGCATGTCCCCTAGTCTTTCTATATTTTGATGGTGTAACAATCGATCTATATTTACCCGTTCCACTCCGTTCATTAATTTATAGATCTCTATCATATCTCCCCTCGGCCGTCTCTTCCAGGTTGAAGAGCCCTGACCTTTTTAGCCTCTCCTCGTAGTGGTTTCCTTCCATCCCCTTTACTATTTTGGTGGCTCTTTTCTGTACCTTTTCTAATAATGCTATATCCTTTTTAAGATACGGCTACCAGAATTGCACACGATATTCAAGGTGCGGTTGCACCATGGAACGATACAGAGGCATTAAAATATCCTTTGTTTTATTCTCCATTCCTTTCCTTATGATTCCTAGCATTCTGGTTGTTTTCTCTGCCGCCGCTGCATACTGGGTGGAGGGTTTTAACATGCTATCCGCAATGATGCCTAAATCTTTTTCCTGGGTGGTGGTTCCTAATATGGAACCTTGCATCATGTAACCATAGTTTGGGTTGTTTCTGTGATCTCTTGTATTTTATGAAAGCCACCCTCTTTTTCTGCACCTTTTCAGCTACTTCTTTAGAGAACCACAGTGGCTTCCTTTTTCTTTTACATTTATTTATCTTTCTAACAAAAAGGTTTGTTGCCCTTAAAATATCTCGTTTCAGTTTTGTCCATTGCTTTTCTACATCCCTTAGCTGTTCCCATTCTGCTAATGACTTCTTGATAAAGTTGATTTTCCAAGTCTAAGACCCTCACTTTTGAATGGACATTATTAGCCCTAGTTTTAATGCTGAACCACACCATCTGGTGATCACTGGATGCAAGATGATCTCCCACTACAACAACAGAAACACTTTCCCCTTTGGTAAGCACCAGGTCCAGTATGGCTCCCTTCACGTGTGGGTTCTGTTATTAGCTACTGGAATACTTCTCTCTTTAGAGAATCTAGGTTTTCCTTATGACACTGAAGCAGGGATGTGCCAATCAACATCCGGCATAGTTAAATCACCTATCAGTAGCACTTCTTTTATGTATGCCTTCTATTAAATCTCTGTCCACTTCTTCGCCTTGTGAAGGAGATCTGTATATTACACCAATGCAAATGGATTTCCCGTTCCCTCTTTCTAATTTAACCCACAGTGTCTCCTTGCTCCCTTGTAATCTCTGTAATTCTATAGCTTTAATATTACTTTTTATACATAGTGCCACTCCTCTTCCCCTTCTTCCTACCCTTTCCTTCCTGAATAAAGAATAGCCTTGTATAATTACATTCCAGTCATGGCAGTCCATGGAAACAATGCAAGATCTGCAGTACACCCAACTAATAAATACCCCAACCCACAAGTTGGGAGGAACCCTTGACCTTGTATTCACACCAAACCAACAATACATCAAGGACATGATAACGCACATAACAGTCTCCCCAATCCCTTGGTCAGACCACCACATGATCAACTTCTTCATAAACACACCCATGATGAGCCAAGCACCTGAAACAAACCTCAAGGAAAAAAGGAGATTTCAAATCTTTCACAAAGACAAATTCCTGGAAGAAGTACTGCCAGAACTAGAGCAAAACATACCAGACCTTGATACCATCATTGCCAAATGGAACAAAACTCTACATAACGCAGCAATCACACCAAATAAACCAACTAATGACAACAAAAGAAAACACTACACCCCCGGTATTCAAGTGAAATCAACGAACATGAAAAATGCCTAAGTAAAATGGAAAGACAATGGAGAAGAACCAAAAGCCATAACATATTGACAAAATATAACAAAATGCAAGCCACATACCATAGTATGATAAACAGTCACAAGAAGGAATATCACTCAAACCTGATAATGAAATCAATTAACAAACCAAGAGAGCTCTTCTCTATAGTAAGCAATCTCATGAAAGAACAGACGAAAACAGATGATACAAACTCCATTCCTCCACAAGACCTAGCCGACCATATACAACTCAAATACACACAGATACTACTCAAGAAACCAACCAAATCTAATATACAGCATATAAAGGATGAAACTTGGGACACATTCCACATCCTTTTAAGACAACAACTCGATTCCATCATAACCAACATAAACACAACCACCTCAACCATCGACCCATGCCTAGTTACCTGGATCAAGCAAACAAGAGAATACCTAACACCCCATCTACAAATGATCGCTGAATCATCACTCACTCAAGCATACCTCCCCCAGCAACTCAAGAAAGCATCCATCAGACCAATCCTCAAGAACAATAATCTTGACAAAAATGAACCAAACTCCTACAGACCAATATCCAGCCTCACCTTCGTAGCCAAGATAATTGAAAATTGTGTACAGCATCAACTACAGGACCACATAGACACCTATGCCCCACTGGACCCCCACCAATACGGCTTTAAACAAAACCACGGCATAGAAACACTTATTACATCTCTCTTGGACACCCTTGTAACAGGCATGAACAATATATACCATGGCTTTGTATTATGCTTCATAGACATCACTGCTGCCTTTGACTCAGTGAATCACAACACTCTGTTGCAAAGACTCAGAGACGTGGGGATAAATAACACAGTGCTAGATTGGTTCTTCTCATACCTCTCCCACCGTACACAGCAAGTAAGAAGCAAAAACCAACAGTCTGAACACTTTACCCAACACCAAGGCGTCCCACAAGGTTCAGCTCTCTCAGCATTACTATTCAATGTCTACATTCATCCAATATGCAACATTATAAAACAATTCAACATCCATTACAGAATATACGCAGATGACATCATGATATTCACCCCATAAACATCAAACATCCAGACTACACACAAATCACAGCATGCCTTGAATCAATGTCAGAATGGCTCAACAGTCAAAGCCTATTCATAAATTACAGAAAATCTGAACTGATGCACATTACCAGGAGTACTATATTCTCACCACCGAACTCAATAAAGATCTTTGACCACACCATAAGCAATAAACAGGAAGTCAAATACCTCGGAATTACCTCCGACCAGCAACTCAGCTTCCAGTCTCACATCAAAAAGACTACCAGATCAGCCTACCACAAACTCAGAATGCTACGCAAACTGAAATCACTACTCACTGACAATGACTTCTGAACTGTATGCCAAGCTATAATAACGCCTATAATAGATTTCTGTAATGCAATTTACAATGTCCTTCCAAAGAAAATAACTCTCCCCCTACAATTGGTGCAAAACACTGAAGCCAGAATCATTACTGGAACAGCAAAATACAAACACATAACCCCCACACTCCATCAGCTACGCTGGCTCCCTGTCTCTGTATGCACCAAATACAAAAACATAATAATAATCTTCAAAACATTAAATAACCTCTCTCCAGCAACTCTCCAACCACTGATCAGGAAGACACCCCCAACCAGAACGAGGAGCAGATAACACCCTAGAGACCCCACTAAACTTCAGGAAAGCAAATCAATCCGCCTGCAATAGAACCTTCTCCCTGTATTCACCCCAGCTGTGGAACGATCTCCCCACCTCAATACGTGTAATCAAAGACCTAGTGGACTTTAGGAAAGCAATAAAAACCCACCTTTTCATAGAATATTTTGGAGCTACCCCAGAAGACTATGATCATTGACAAAATGGACCACAAAACATTGCAACAGTTTTTGTATATAGTTAGCAATTGTTAATTGCTTGTTAACCCCCAACTAACCTCCAAGTTTTATATCCCTGTTCTATGTAAAGCTGGTTGCTGTAACTGTTCCATGTGAACCACCTTGAATGTATGATAAGGCAGTATAGAAGACCTGTTAAATAAATAAATAAATAACCACCACTAAATCCAAGTCAGCCTGTTCCATTAAAGCCTCAACATCTGGGATCTTATTTTCCATATGGTATTTATGCACACCGCATTCCAAATGTTGCCCCTTTTGCCAATTTCTACAGAAGTATTTAATGTTTTACTTTCCTGGGGGCTTTCTTCACCCATCCCCAATGAATCTAGTTTAAAGCCCTCTTTAGTAGGTTAGCTAGTTTGCTGTGGAAGACACTTTGACCTTTCTTAAATTGTTAGATGCCCTCTCTGCTCTGCAACCCTTGGAAAATCATCCCATTGTCCACAAAACCAAAACACTCTCAATGACACCATCTATGCAGCCATGCATTCATCTCCAGGATGCAAGCTTCTATGCCTCGGCCTTTACTTTCAACAGGAAGGATTGAAGAGAACATCACCTGCACACCTATCTGCTTCACTCTCTGTCCCAGAGCCATGAAGTTACATCTTGGATTTTGGTACCTGGCAGAGAGCACACCTCCCTGGACATCAAGTCTGGTTGGCAGATGGATACCTCAGTACCCCTCAGAAGAGAGTCACCAACCACCACTACCTTTTGCTTCCTTGTAGTCACTGATTCTGAAACTTTGGGGTGCTTGAGCTCAAGTTCTTCCATATCCTGGGATGCTTTCACCTCCTCCACTCCCAGGACTTCATACTGGTTCTTCAATTCATGGGCTGGAAGAGTTGGATTATTGTTTCTGTAGGCGCTAGTGACTCGTGTTCAACTCTCTTCATTCTATAGCATACCATCTTCAACTCTGTTGGAGAGCCTGGATGCTTCAAGAAGCATCTCAATGTACATCTCACTATTGTGGTAAGGAGGGTGCAGCACAGCCCTGGGAAGCAAAGAAAAAATAAACTTTTTCTTCCATAAGAGGGATGGACTCACCTAAGCACATGTTCCAAAATGAAAGCAGTGGAAAAACCCACACTTGCAAAGCTAGGCTGAGGCCACACCCAGACTCCAGGGCAACTATAGGAAGTGATAGGAGACACCTGTGGGTGGGGCCAGGGGAGAGAGCACGCTTGCAAACATTTAAGCACAGGCAAACAGAGAGAGCAGGAAGCGTCAGCAAGACCGTCAGGAGAGAAGCAAGACACGGGAACAGCTTGAAAGACGGCAGTCAGGAAAGAGCCAGAATCCAGGCTAATTGCACTCCTTCCAGGAGAGAGGAAGCGAGAAGGCTAGCTGTGAGGAAGCTGGAGCAGGAAGTCTCAGCTCCATCTGAAGAGGAACAAGTCTTCAGGCTTGGAGGGCCTAGAAGGGCTAGAGACAAACACTGCAGTGATCCCCCAGGCAGCTCTGATTCAGAGGACGCTACTCCTAGGAGATGCCCTTGCTGTAAAAGGTCTACAGTCAAGCTCAGAGGTAGGAGGGGAAAGTTTGAGGGAGTTAATATGTGTGACTCTGACTCAGAAATAAGTATACCCGTTTCTGAGGAAGAAGCTGTACCTTATGGGACGCATGCCAGGAAGAATGCTTTTACAGATAAGGTAAAGCAAACAAAGCCTTTAAATGTTTTACTAAAAGGAAAGAAGTCTGAGAAGACTAATATAATTCCGGGGAGAAGAAGGGAAGTTCAGTGGGAAAGACTGTTCAAGCTTCTAAAGGAAGTAAAACTTAAAATCCCTGAACCTGTCCAAGCCCCACAGTCATGTAATGCAGAGAAAGACATGGAGGTGGAATTCTGTGGAGAGGAACCTGACTCCACAGACTCCGAAATGGAATGTTCTTTGTGCATAATCTCTGACTGAGAAAAGCTAAGGGTTTAATAGGAAGGAAACCCAGGAAACAGTTATTCTGATTATTGTAGCTAAGAAGCTTAGAGAGAGAAGGAAATCTCATGGTTAAAGCTACAAGAACACTTGTGCTGAGTGAAAGTTTAAACACAGCGGTTTTAGTTTCTGTGCTGACAAGCAGAGAAGTGTTTTAAAGGTGAAACCTGAAGCAGCTAAGGGAAGCTAAAAGGTTTGCTGGACTCTGCTGTTAAATACTAGTTCAATTATGTTTGTTTCTGGAAAAAGAAATTCTTTTGTTAAAGAGCTGGAAGAAACTGCTCATTGATAACACTGCTGAAATACACTTTTTGTAAAGAAAGTTTATTGGGAGAAAACATCTTTTTTTCTGTTGTGGTTGGAGCCTTCTACAAAGGTCTGTTTGCAAAGCTGAAATTTAAAACGAAAAATTTAATAAATTTTCCTGTGTTGGCCAAAAATACCACTTGGACTGCTTTTTGCACGCAACTACACATTCAGAGGTCTTAGCCCTGAAGCTTAAGCAACATACAAGATGGCCCTCCGCTTTCACTAGGCAACCGCCTAGTGGGGGCGCCGTCGCCACACTATCTTGAATGCTTCTCAGCCTCACCACCTCTTTTCTGAGCTACTCCACTTGTTTCATAAGGGCGCAGAACACATAGGGGGTCATTCTGAACCACGAATAGTGCCGGCTTCAGGCCCCGACTAACTTCCCCGCCGGTTGGGCGGGGAAATTAGTCGGGGCGGGGAATGGGCAGCCTGGGGCGGAGATTGGGCGGGCAATGGGCAGTAGCCGGCCCTGGATGTACAGGGCCTAATCTAATGTTGGCCCTGTATGTCCAGGGACGGCGAAATGGCCGGGAAAGTTATTCCACCTCCAAGGTGGAATAACTCCCCTGTGTATATATATATATTTTTTAAAAGTCAGGGTGCGGAAGGGGCTGGGAGGTCAGGGGACATTCCCCGCAGCCCGACTCTGGCTTTCAAAGACCAGATCAGGAGCAGGGCTGCGGGGAATGTATCGTTTTGGTAGGTGGCCGGCATCTCGGCTTTTAAATGGAGCCGCGGTGCCATGGCAACATGACGCCATGGCACCACGGCTCCATTTAAATGCCTTGACTGTGTTAGCTGGTGCAGTCCTGCATGTGCAGGCCTGACAGAATTGCTGTCCCAGCCTGCAAGTGCAGGACTGTTCACGATTCTGCCCCGCGGGATCAGAATCATGATTTCCTCTGTGCATTCAATTCAGACCAGATGCACAGAGGGGATCTACGTCTGGGACAGAATCGGGTCCATCTAGAACAAACAAACTATAAAGCATGAAAGATAGGAAAACAACCTAGACTATGAACATTTAAACAGAGATAGGAAAGGGTCAAAAATGACAAGGCCTACCAAGACTGCCCCCTAAAAAAGATGAAACAAAAACCAAATTAAAACGTATTTGAGCAAGGCAAAACTAAAAAGCTTAAAGGGCTAATAGAAACACTACTTAACACAGAAAAGGAATGTATATAAAAATTTAAATAAATTCTAGAGATAGTCAACCAAGGACTATAGAATTGCACCCATATTAAAACAATAATTCCATATACATTAAAGAATTTTTTGTCATACCATATTTCCAGTGAATTCATTCTATTAAATTCACTTTCTAATATAGACCATTTTACTTTATTTAAACATATGGAAGGTATAAAAATTGGAAACTAGCCGTTAGGGTGAACATTCAAAATTGTTAGTTAATCACTCCATCTATTATATATCTGCCAACACAGTACTGCCTTTCAAATTAAATTATTTATGAAAAGTTCTGCATTAGGGCAAAAAAATAGTTACTTAGCTTAATCCTCCAAATCCTCTATTCTTTCAGAAAGGACGCCGACCCTCCTCTGAAAATATCTTCAGTACCTGATTGTAACTCACCTTGATCTACTTCTGGAAAGCCACGAGCTAAATATTAAATAAATAAATACAATAAATTGTATTTGATGATCTCTATTTTGAATTTACCACACATCTGCGCTTACTTTATGACATTCTCAATCAGAGCTGGCGTCCATCTCAACACGCATTTCAAATTAAGGAGATCAATTCTACCTCCTGATTAGGTTGGAGCCTAAAGATCCACATTTGTTCACATCTATTCAAAATCTCCTCTCTCTTACTTGCTCATAGCAGAGGAGGAATAATGGTCTATTGCCCGCCATCTTAATTGTGAAAATGCGTGTCCAAGATCCAAATGGTGTTGTACCATGGAGGCTGACACTGTTATAGGGTTCAAATGATGTTCCTCCAAATTAAAGTCATGCCTACCTATCTCAGTATGCCAACTGCCTGAGAAAGCTGAACTGAAAATCCATGTCTTTACACCAGATTTACATTTCTTAACAAGCTCTCTAAATGTACCTCCAGAGGCAGCAAGTTCCAAAGCGATGGTATTAGAAAACCAAAAGACATTCTGCAGGAAGATTCCAGTCTTAGTCTAGATGGAGGGAGAATAATAAAAAAATATGCCCAAGATGATCTAAGTGAGCACTGTGAACAGTAAGGAATAAGAAAAGGAGTTAAATAAACAGGGATGCCAAAATAGAAGGCATGATGGGTCAACATCAGAATTTTGAGTTTAATTTGACTATTGATGAGAAGCCAATGTTGCTTACATTAGAGAATATTTTGCATGAGCCGCAACTCTCAGATGATTAGGTGGTACACTTGCCAAGAAAGAGTTGCAGTAATCCAAGCAATTAACAAGTGTATACATTAAAGTTTTCAAGGCTCTAGCATTTAGATACAGTCTGAGAGATGTGATCTTCCTAAGGATGAAGAAAGATTCCTTAACCGCAGCAGAAATATAAGTAACAAAGGAAAGCTGATTATCTAGCAAAACACCAAGAGACAAAAATTGTTTCCTTGATGAGATTCAAGGAACCAGAAACACACGGCTGGAATGAACGAGGCCTTGGAAACCAAAGGGCTTCTGATTTTGAAGGGCAACATGCGTCAAGCTACAGTTAAGATTTTTTGTGAATTCAAGATCCCAAAGATCATGAGCAATAAGGATCTTGTTTTCATCAGCATAAAAATATGCACTCATCTCTAAATCCCATACTGGGGTAGCCAAGGGCGCAAGAAAAACATTAAACAAAGTTGGGGCCAAAATAAACCCTTGTGAAATCTCACAAGACAAGGGATAAGAGACAGACACACAATTACCTTAGGATTACCTAAAAGAAATGCTGTGACAATAGGGAGGTGTTTTATAAAAAGTCATTTAGATTTACACATGAACACTGCATGGAAATCTATGTATTTTAGTCATATATGCGCTTTACTCACTTATATGCGTCTATGACATGGTTGCAAGTCTCTAAGTACTGTATGTGTGTTGTACTAACACAGTGGGCATGCTCAGGAATGGAGATTGGGTGGAGCGTGAGTGGAGTACAAAGTTGCGCACATTAATGATAAAATACTAAAATTTATTTGCATTTTTGAAGAATCTGGGTGTGGGCATTTACACCAGACATAAATTTGGCCTAAGTGCTTGAGTCTTAAATTAACATATGTTTTCGATCACTTAACATCTTTATTATGCGTTGAGAAGAACAAACAAACAATGACATCCTCTGATCATCAAAATATATCATATGATTTATAACAAGGGAGCATCTTAAAAAGTGGACAGCAGTACAAAAACAGGTCATCCAGTAAAATAACAGCTCCATAATCTCAACATCATATTTTCTTTCCATTTTCTTCTGAATCTTTTCCATTTTTCTCCCCTCCCGACATAATTCACACTCACACCATCAGACCTATCATTTTAATATATCTCACCCATTTCTCTTTCCTCTCAGCCAGTCACAACATCTCTAAATTATGCCTATACTTGACTTTATAAAATAGGCATGAAATATGTGCATAACAATGCATGTTAATCTAGCCATGACTTTTAAAATCACCCTCATAGGATAGGAACCAGTTAAGGGCTATCGGGCAAAGTCAGTCAGATCAGAAAAAGAGAGTCGTCATGAATGTCAAAAGCAGCACTTAGGTCAAGCTGAATCACATCTTTAAAACTATTAAGGTAGCCCACCATCTCATCTGATATAGCTGCCAAGGCTGTCTCAGTACTGTGACCACAGTGAAAACCAGACTGACAAGGGGAAAACGAGTTCTTGGCATTAAGGAAACTAACTATTTGCTGAACAACTACCTTGCTACGAATGGAAAATTACATGGAGAAGGTGAGTCCAAATTAGATATTTAAAGGATGCATGAATCATTAACTTCTTCCATCTTACTGGAACTATTCCAAGGCTAAGACTCAAATTCACCAGGTCCAAAAGAAATGGAGAAAGAGAAGGTCAACAGTCTTTTAATAGCCTCAGAGGAATCACATCGACTGGAGAGATGCAGATATTCATGGAGGAGATAAACTCAAATCAATAAGCAAAGAAAAATTTGAAAAACAGCTTCACCCAGTCATTAAGGAACAAATGGCGGAAGAAGACGCCAAAAGGGACGGGGAGAGAGGGAGAAAATAATTAGGTCTGAGATGAGTCTTCTCAGAATAGGCTAAAACCTCATTAACCGGGAATTTGGCAAAACTGATCTGGACAAATAACTAGGATTCGAGGAATAGAATCATCTGAGGCACACTGCTTCCCCACCACTCAGAACAGCTGGGAAGTGTAGTTTTCCTATGAATGAATTAATTTTGACACAAATATTTCTGAAAGCCAAATTATTGCTTTGTATTTGGATTGAAGCCACCTGCACAGATTAAGGTTACAGCTAGATTTATCTTTTTTCCATCAGAGTTCAACCTGTTGAAGTTTTCTCCGAAAGCCAAGAAGATCCAAGATATACCAAGGGTGAGTGATATGAGATTTCCTTTTACATTCTCTAAGAGAAGCCATCTAACCAAGCACTGCCTTAAAGAAGAGAAGTCCAAGTTAGGACTTTTTGTTAAGAGGTAAACAAGAAAATTCTGCTGGAAAGGACTGGAATTCTTTAACAAATGCATCTCTATCCAAGTATGCAGTTTTGTAGTAAGAATAGAAGCTGACTGAGAGGCAATAACAAACAGAATTACTAACTCAAAATTAATAAAAAAAATGATCCATCCAAGACATAAAAGTAATAAAAAGACCCCCCTATGGGATCAGGGGATCCAAGGATGTTTTGTGCGGTTGGAGGGTTGAGGATCTAATTTGAGACACCTTGGATACATATATTTTTTTGGGAGGAGATCAGGGGGCCCACTTGAGCCATCTGAGATGTTTTGTGGGGTCAGGAGGGTGGGAGGGAGGTGAGGGTCAGGGCTGAGCCCAACTGAGTCACTGGGAATAATTTGTGAGGTTGGTCCAGAGCCCACTGGGCTACCTGGGGTTCTGTCTGAACAGGGTTATCTGAACGCTGCATCCCAGGATCATCTGAGGTGCTCTCACGGTGCATCTATTGTACAGTGCAGCCCTGATCTGGAGTAAAGATTCAGCACTACAAATGGAGTAAAATACAGTAAACAATACCAGCATTTGGTGTACTTTAACATAGTTTATGGTTTATTCGTTTTCATTATAAGCAAAGAGGCCAATTCCAATCAGAGCACATTCAGGCCGTCTGGACGTTCAAAATATGGACAGTCCGAATTTGTACCTGATTCTGCATCAGCGAGAGCTAGTCGTTCCCATGGGTGCAGAATCAGACACTTAGAAGGGCCGGACGTGCCCTGATTCTGCAGTGTGGGATGTATTTATTTATTATTTATTTTACAATTTTTATATACCGCCTTATCATAGAATCAAAGCGGTTTACATTATAACTCACACAGTTACAGAGAACTTATATTCACACATGTACGGAGAATTTAATATTAACATATAATCATTTCCTCCACTAGCCCTTGGTATGCTCCTGCTGGAGCATCAGTGCTGTGGCATCCTGTCACCATGGCACCAGGATGCCCAGCAGGAACACAGGCCTCTCGACACCGGTGCTGCTCTTCTTTCCCTACCGCCCGTCCCTCGGCGGGTGCAGTCATGGCCAGGAAAGGGCGGCAGAGGCCCTCCTGCAGCTGATCCTCCTCGTTGGTGTGGCTGTCCGGGGCGATTCCCTCCGTTGATGGGCAGAAATTCCACATCTAACCTGCTGCCTTTGGACGTACAGGGCCGAGACCTAAATTGGCACTAGGTCCAGGTTGGTGGCCTGTCCCTGCTCTGCCCACTCTCCGCCCTGTCACCACCTCCTCCCGCCCCCATCCAGAGCTCCCCGCACAAAGACCTTGTACGTGAGGGGAGCTTTAGGGGCAGAACTGGGTCCATGTGAATAGTGGGGTTTGTATATTCAAAATGGACGTACATCTCTGCTATTCACGGTTCAGAATGACCCCCAAAGCAGTTTACATTAGCTAAAGATAAAGCCTAGAAAGAAAATCCATAAGATAAGTGAGAAAAAAAACCTCTCAGGCAGGCAGTCACTATCCCAGGGACCCTCCCCATAAGTGCCCGAATCCGCCCTCAAAGAGGTAGGTTTTAAGACCAGCTTTGAACTTATTGTGATAGTTCTAAATGTAATTGTGGGGGAGGCTTAAGAACATAAGAAAATAAGATATGCTATACTGAGTCAGACCAAGGTCTTGTATCCAACAGTGGCCAATCTAGGTCATAAATACCTAGTAGGAGGGTTTTAACATGTTATCCACGACGACACCTAAATCTTTTTCCTGGGTGGTGGTTCCTAAAGTGGAACCTTGCATCATGTAACCATAGTTTGGGTTGTTCTTTCCTAGGTGCATAACTTTGCACTTGTCCACATTAAATTTCATCTGCCATTTGGATACCCAGTCTTCCAATTTATCAAAATTCTCTTGCAATTTTCCACAATCCTCATGGGTTTTAACAACTTTAAATAGTTTTGTGTCATCTGCAAATTTGATAACCTCACTCGTGATTTCCATTTCCAGGTCATTTTTTAAATATGTTAAAAAGCAGCGGATCCAGCACAGATCCCTGTGGTACTCCACTACTCATCTTTCTCCATGGGGAAAATTGGCCGTTTAGCCATCCCTCTGCTTACTATCTTTTAACCATTTCCTGATCCACAATAGTACACTGCCTCCTATCCCATGTCTTTTTAGTTTTTACAAAATTCTCTGATGAGAGACATTGTCAAAGACTTTCTTAAAGTCCAGATACAGTATATCAACTGACTCACCTTTGTCTAAGTGTTATTTCCCTCCCTCCCTACCCAACACCCACCCACCCCTGGCATAATCGTAGCTTTATAGGTACTTACACATCTTAAAGGAAAGGAGGTGCTCTCAGGTGAAGCTCGTTATCCAAATCAGTCATACACTAAGGACCTGAGATTAATTAAGCTTCAGGTGAACAAGGTATATTAAACGTATTAGGTACAGTTTTATTATTATAAATATCCATAGCAACCCTTAGTAAGTAAAGAACTTAAAGATCTAAACACAAGCTTAAAACTAAGATGCAGACAGCAGTCCAGCAGCGAGATGGGGGCTTTCCAGTCTTTTGCATTGCGTGTCACATGTGTGATTTTCTCCCAGTTGGTGAGAGGTCTTACGTGTGCACTAGGTGCAATGAGCTCTTTGCTCTCAGGGAACGAGTCCGTTCTCTAGAGGTTAGAGTAGCAGACTTGGAAAACATAAGAAAGACAGAGAGGTACATAGACGAGACCGACAGGGATATAGTCCTGAAGTCCCACCTCCAGTCTGGCAGCATCCCTGTTGCCATGGAGGAGAGAGGTCACATGACAGGAGAGCATCACCCTGGTGTGGCAGGAAGTAATCCTGTAACTAGGACCTGCACTCCAGGTGATATAAAGCCCTCTCGCACTGAGGAAGTTTCTCCAGGGCCATGTGCCCATGAGGGAAGGGTTAGGACAGCCATTATAGTTAGTGATTCGATCATTAAGCATGTAGATAGCTGGGTGGCTGGTGGATGTGAGGATCGACTGGTAACATGCCTGCCTGGTGTGAAGGTAGCGGACCTCATGCGCCACCTAGATAAGGTCTTAGATAGTGCTGAGGAGGAGTCTGCTGTCTTGGTACATGTCGGTACCAATGACATAGGAAAATGTGGCAGGAAGGTTCTGGGGGTTAAATTTAGGCTTTTAGGTAGGAAGTTGAAATCCAGAACTTCCAGGGTAGCGTTCTGCGAAATGCTTCCCGTTCACACATGCAGGACCCAAAAGGCAGGCAGAGCTCCGGAATCTCAATGTGTGGATGAGACAATGGTGCAGAGATTAGGGTTTTGGATTTGTTAGGAACTGGGGAACATTCTGGGGAAAGGAGGGGCTCTTCTGAAGGGATGGGCTTCATGATCGCGTTTGATTTAATTAGTGGAGGAGGGATAGTAAGGAAATCCACAGTACTACCTTTTAACTTTCGAAAGGGAGACTATGATAAAATGAGGAAAATAGTTAAGAAAAAACTAAAAGGAGCAGTCGCAAAGGTTAAAGAATTACATCAAGCTTTTGTGTTGTTGAAAAATACTATCTTGGAAGCCCAGACCAGCTGTATTCCACGCTTTAAGAAAAGTGGAAGGAAGTCCAAAAAACTGCCAGCATGGTTTAAAGGTGAGTTCAGAGAGGCTGTTGTTGCCAAAAAAGCATCTTTCAGGAAATGAAAAAAAGAGCCAAACGACGAAACCTGGAAACAGCACAAGCACTGGCAAGTCAAATGCAAGGCATTGATAAGGCAGGCAAAGGGAGAATTTGAGAAGAAGCTTGCTGCGGAAGCAGAAACGTGAAATAAAGACTTTTTCATGTACATTCGTAGCAAAAAACCTGTGAGAGAGTCAGTTGGTCCATTAGATGATAGAGGGGTTAAAGGGGCACTAAGAGGCGACAAGGCGATAGCGGAGAGACTGAATGAATTCTTTGCTTCGGTCTTTACTGAGGAAGATGTAAGGATGTTACCCATGACTGAAGTGGTATTTAAAAGTGTGGAAGAATTGAAGGAAATATCGATACATCAGGAAGATGTATTACAACTATTAGATAAACTGAAGAGTAGCAAATCACCTGGGCCGGATGGTATACATCCAAGGGTGTTGAAAGAACTGAAATATGAGATTGCAGACCTGCTATTAGTAATCTGTGAATTTTCATTAAAATCATCTGTAATACCTGAAGATTGGAGGATCGCCAATGTAACGCCAATTTTTAAAAAGGGTTCCAGGGGTGATCCGGGAAACTACAGACTGGTGAGCCTGACGTCAGTACCGGGAAAAATGGTAGAAACCATCGTAAAGAATAAAATTACTCAGCATGTAGATAGTCATGGCCTAATGGGAGACAGTCAACATGGCTTTAGACAAGGAAGGCATTGTCTTACTAATCTGTTATGTTTTCTAGAAAGTGCGAATAAACAGGTGGACAAAGGTAAGTCGGTTGATATAGTGTATCTGGACTTTTAGAAAGCCTTTGACAAGGTCCCTCATCAGAGACTTTTGGCAAAACTAAAGAGTCATGGGATAGGAGACAGTGTACTATTGTGGATCAGGAACTGGTTAAAAAATAGAAAGCAGAGGGTAGGGCTAAATGGCCAATTTTCCCAATGGAGAAAGGTGAATAGTGGAGTACCCCAGGGATCTGTGCTGGGTCCGCTGCTTTTTGACATGTTCATAAATGACCTGGAAAGGGGAATAACGAATGAGGTTATCAAATTTGCAGATGACACAAAACTATTTAAAGTTGTTGAAACTGAAGAGGATTGTGGAAAATTGCAAGAGGATCTTGATAAATTGGAAGACTGGGCATCAAAATGGCAGATGAAATTTAATGTGGACAAGTGCAAGGTTATGCACCTAGGGAAGAACAACCCAAACTATGGTTACACGATGCAAGGTTCCACATTAGGAACCACCACCCAGGAAAAAGATTTAGGTGTCATTGTGGATACCATGTTAAAACCCTCGGCCCAGTGTGCAGCGGCGGCCAAGAGAGCAAATAGAATGCTAGGTATGATAAGGAAAGGAATGGAAAATAAAACAAAAGATATTATAATGCCTCTATATCGTTCCATGGTGAGATCACACCTTGAATATTGTGTGCAATTCTGGTCGCCGTATCTTAAAAAGGATATAGCGATTTTAGAAAAGGTTCAGAGAAGAGCCACCAAAATGGTAAAGGGGATGGAAGGATTCTCCTATGAAGAAAGGCTAAAAAGGTTAGGGCTCTTTAACCTGGAAAAGAGACGGCTGAGGGGAGATATGATAGAAGTCTATAAATTAATGAACGGAGTGGAACGGGTAAATGTAGATCGATTGTTTACCTTATCAGAATATAGAAAGACTAGGGGACATGCAATGAAGCTACGGGGTAAACTATTTAAGACTAATAAAAGAAAATATTTTTTCACTCAATGTATATTCAAACTCTGGAATTTGTTACCAGAGGATGTAGTAAAGGCTGTTAATGTAGCTGGGTTTAAAAAAGGTTTGGACAAGTTCCTGGAGGAAAGGTCCATAAACCATTATTAAGAAGGGACCCAGGATATCAATGCTTGAACCAATACAAGCATTGTGGAACCTGTGTCCCTTGGGGAAACTGCCAGGTACATATGATCTAGATTGGCCACTGTTGGAAACAGAATACTGGGCTTGATGGACCTTGGTCTGACCCAGTATGGCATATCTTATGTTCTTATCTTATGTTCTAAAATGGCAGATGAAATTTAATGTGGACAAGTGCAAAGTTATGCACCTAGGGAAGAACAACCGTAACCTTGGTTACACGATGCAAGGTTCCACATTAGGAACCACCACCCAGGAAAAAGATTTAGGCGTCATTGTGGATAACATGTTAAAACCCTCGGCGCAGTGTGCAGCGGCGGCCAAGAGAGCAAATAGAATGCTAGGTATCATAAGGAAAGGAATACAAAATAAAATAAAAGATATTATAATGCCTCTATATCGTTTCATGGTGAGACCGCACCTTGAATATTGTGTGCAATTCTGGTCGCCGTATCTTAAAAAGGATATAGCGTTATTAGAAAGGTTTCAGAGAAGAGCCACCAAAATGGTAAAGGGGATGGAAGGATACTCCTATGAAGAAAGGCTAAAAAGGTTAGGGCTCTTTAACCTGGAAAAGAGATGGCTGAGGGGAGATATGATAGAAGTCTATAAATTAATGAACGGAGTGGAACGGGTAAACATGGATCGATTGTTTACGTTATCAGAATATAGAAAAACTAGGGGACATGCAAAAAGCTACAGGGTAAACTATTTAAGACTACTAAAAGAAAATATTTTTTCACTCAATGTATATTCAAACTCTGGAATTTGTTACTGGAGGATGTAGTAAAGGCTGTTAGTGTAGCTGGATTTAAAAAAGGTTTGGACAAGTTCCTGGAGGAAAAGTCCATAAACCATTATTAAGAAGGGACCCAGGGATATCATTGCTTGAGCCAGTATAAGCATTGTGGAACCTGTGTCTTTTGGGGAAACTGCTAGGTACGTATGACCTAGATTGGCCACTGTTGGAAACAGGATACTGGGCTTGATGGACCTTGGTCTCACCCAGTATGGCATATCTTATGTTCTTATGTTCTTACCTGTATCTCCAGGAACAAGCAGGAATGTAGTCTTCACATATGGGTATCATTGGCACCGACGGAGCCCGCACGGGAACGCTCCCCAGTGTCCTATAGGAAAGCGTCTATGCTGCTGCCTTTCCAATTCTCCTCTTCAGTTTTTCATTTTCCGCGGAGCCGACAGGCAGCAAACCCTGTCACCGCAGAAAATTTTCTTTTTTGTGGTCGCGTCTGCCGTCCCGTTGACGCCTACATTGGCACCACCGGTGTATTCTTTATTTTCTTTCTTAAAAAAAAAAAAAAAGCTTTTTAACTGAGGTTCGGTCCCCTCTTGGTGCTTTGGTGCCATTTTGGGCACTAGGTCCTCTTTTTCTCTAAAATGGAGAAACCAACTAGTGGTTTCAAAAAATGTTCAAAATGTGGCATTACCATTTCTGCTACCGACAACCCATAACTGGTGTCTTAAATGTTTAGGCCCAGACCATTCTCTATTGGAGCGTCTCCTCCTGCAGAAAGATGACTAAGAGGGGCCTGTAGAATAGAGCTGTAAAACCTGGCACCCTCTTTGCTCAAATGCAATGTCCATTGCATCGACGTCATCCAGGGCTTCATCTTCCTCTCATGGATCTCAGGGAAACAAACCCAGGTCTTCCTCCAAGACCGGCCAGTCCTGAAAGGGTAGATCTCTTTCTAAGCATCGAGATGCTTCTAGCGTTGCCCTCGAGCAGAACACACCGGCCAAACAACCACGGCGGGAGGTCCCAGGATGTTCCTGAGGTTTCCACCTCCGGAGAACTCTTGGTGCCATGTTCTGGGGTCATGGCCTGCTCTGCCGGTACCGACACCCAGACATCGGCGGGCTCTGTGGATCAACGTATCCTAGTTATTGAGCTCATTCTTGCGACTTTGTTAGCAGCCTTGGTACCGCTAAAGCCGCTGCAATCGGTTCCGCAGCCAATGGTACCAATAACTGTACCGGATGCGGCTGCATCCACCGGTGCGCCACTCTCCATGCTTCCACTCATGTCAGCCCTTGAATCGGTGTCCGGCATGGAGGGTCTGGTATTGAGGCAGTACGGGTGCTGTTTTCAATTTGAATTATCCAGGTAATGTGTATGTTGTTTATGAACCTGAGCAGTTGAAAACATTTTTGCAGGCTAAAATAATGGAAGATAGTATGGCTTCTGTGACTTGATCTAGTGAGACATATGTTGACACTCCCATTTTGCACATGGATATGGATTGTTGATAGCTTTTTCCTTTGTTTTTCTCTTGGATCCCTCTTTGTGGATTTTCCTTGAGTTCTCCATTTGTCAATATTTCTTGATTGCAAATTACTTTAAACTTCAATAAGAATTGTGCGAACTAAGAAATAAAATGCGGGAGATTAACTGGAGTCTTTGTTAAACAAATGGAGGCCAATTCCATAACATGCACGACTGGGCCATGGGCATGTCCAAATTGAAAACAGGCCAGATTTCACTCTGATTCCGCAGCTGCAGGTATAGATGCACCCATCATTCTGGAATCAGGAACATAAATGTTTCTGGTGTGGCACGAGCAAACCACTATGGAGAAACATGGACCCTACTGTTATGACGAGACACAGGTATACGCAGCCAACAGTTTGGATGTGTCCTCACTCACCATATTTGGAAAAGATGGCGTTTCTGATCCTGCCCATCTCCGTCATATACCAGTGGACGTCTTGGACAGCCACGCCTCTTCTGTTAAAACGTGCATCTTCTAAGCTGCTCCTGTCACTGACAGTCCTGTGCTGATGCAAACTACACATGAATACTGATGATACATAAATATTGATGCAAACTAGACCACATATACTAGTCTGTTGCACGCCCAGAACACTGCAAAGTAATCTCAGTGCACTCAAAGATATAATAACAGCAAGTAGAAAGTGATATTTGTCATGACGTACCTTGCATCAAAACATACATGGCAGTATTTCTCACAGACAGGCTCTACTTCTTCAGCTCCCTACCCTTCACATGTAGCATCTTCAAGGGCTCCTCTCTTCTTTAACATTTTCCTGAGTCCCCTGAATAAATGTGCTTGCAGGATCAGAACTGGGTCTATGGCTTGAATATGCAGGCTGGGCCCTGATTCTGGAACGATGAACAAACAAACCTCTTACAAAGACGGGGAAGCTGCAAAACTAGAGGGCATAACATGAAGCTGCAAGGTGGAAAATTGAAAGGCAATGTCAGGAAATATTTTTTCACTGAAAGGGTAGTGGATGCTTTGAATGCTCTCCCGATGGAAGTGGTGGGGGCAAACAGGGTGACGGATTTCAAAACAGCATGGGACAAGCACAGCGGATCCCTTTACAGAAACAGGATAAAAACAAAATAAACTGAACCATCTAACTTCTCAACAAATAGGGGTGTCCTACATGGAGTGGTGGGTCCACCCCTAGGCAGAGACATGGGGAGGGGTGGCCTGCACAGAGCGACAGGTGCACCTACTCTTGCCGTATTGCTGGGCAGACTGGATGGACCATACTGGTCTTTATCTGCCGTCATTTACTATGTTACTATGTTAAATGCTTCCTCTCCCTTCCCCACAGTTCAGCACCTCTCCTCTTGCCCTTCAATAATGCAGTATCTCCCTTTTCCCCTTCTCCTTTCCACCCACCATGCAGCATTTCTCCTTTCCTCTCCAATACTGCAGCATCTCTCCTCTCCATTGCAGCAGGAGATGTGACAGTGCAAACACCGGCATACCTAACTGGGTGTGAGTTACATTCTTCCTTGGGTCTCAGCCTGGGACACTCATGATTTCAGTTCTGATGTATGGAAGTGTACCAAAAGGGAAATCATAGTAGGCACAACTTGATGCTGGAACCAGAGGAAGGTGTGCAGCTCACATCAAATTAGCTATGTCAGAGTTTGTGTCGTCACCTCTCCTGCCATTGGTCTTTCCTCGTGCCAGTGCACTTGCTGCTGCAGCTATTGCCTCTTCAGAAACTCAGCAGTACTGTCCTATGAAAGCACAACTTGCAGCTTCCACCTGACCAGTCCACTGGGACATGCCCAATGCCTGATAGGACAATCCACCCTTGGGCATAGGAAATAGAAGACACCAGGGGCTGGAAAGGGCAAATGACACTGTTTCCAACAGTGGCCAATCTAGGTCACAAGAACCTAGCAGTTTTCCCAAAAGACACACAAGTTCCACAATGCTTGTATTGGGGCAAGCAGTGGATTTCCCAGGTCCCCTTTAATAATGGTTCATAGACCTTTCCTCTAGGAATTTATCTAAACCTTTTTTAAACCCAGCTACACTAACAACTTTTACTACATCCTCCGGTAACGAATTCCAGAGTTAAATTACGCATTGCGTGAAAAAATATTTTCTCTTATTAGTCTTAAATGGGTTACACTGTATAGCTTCATTGCATGTCCCCTAGTCTTTCTCTCTCTATATAATATATATATATTTTTTTTTAAATTTTCTATTTATCAAATTTTACAACATATACCAAGCAAAACTTGGAAATAAGAAATATAAGCATTTAGTCTACAAAAGTAACACTAAGGAAATTATATAAAGAAAGGAAAAAATCAAATCCCCGAGAGGGAAACAAAGACCAAATACTAAATAGTCCACAACACAGAGTGATCCAAGAATCACTAATCCAGAGGAGTGGAAGGAAAAAGAAATAAAGATACAAAACAACAAAACAGAACAGCAAAGTTCATAATACATAAAGACCCCAAAAGAAAACCCCTAACTACAGTCAACCCCAATCAACTTTACAACTTCTTAGCATCCAGAAAGAAGCGTAATTGAGAAGGCTCAAAGAAATGATATACAGAATTCTGATAATGAACAATACACTTACAATGTAATCTTAGTTGGAACTTTGCACCTAGTGTTACCACCTCAGTGCAGAGTTCCAAAAACTTCTTCCTACGGAGTTGTGTCCAATGGGACACGTCTGGAAAAATCTGAATCTTACCCCCCATAAAGGCAATATCTGTTTTTTAAAGAAACAAATGTGGGGGACTTCCGGCGATGTGTGAGTGAGAGAGGACGTGCCTCCTTCGCTCCGGGGCTGTCTCGGCACTAAATCGTGCTTTTATCTGCACTATAACACCCTCACCCTTGCTTTCTTTCGGGGAGAGCTGGGCCATCACTTGCTGAGCTTGCCAACCTGACACACGCAGGGCTGCGATGCCATTACCGACCAGGAAAGAGCGGGAGAAACTGCCGAAAACGGGGCCTGCTGCCGCGGCCACGAGACAACCTGCCTCACCAGGTGCGGACAGCACCGATTCGGCGTCGGAGGAGCTAGCGCGGGAGGTAGTACGGCTCCTTGACCCCAAATTCGACCGACTCATGCAAAAGTTGGAGGGGATGGAGGAATCCATGTCCGAGTTTGGCCGGCGCGTGGAGGAACTCGAGCACCGCGTGGCCGCGGTGGAAGAGGGGGAAGACCGCTGTGATGGGGAGTTGGAAACTCAAAAGAAGCTCCTCCTTGAAGTACAACAGAAACTCGAAGACCTGGAGAATCGCTCCCGCTGGAACAACTTGAGGCTCGTGGGCCTCGGCGAGGACCGATCTGAGCAAGAACTGCTAGCCTTCTTGGAGACATGGCTGCCGGAGGCGCTGGAGATCCCGGAGCTCCAAGGCCTGTTCAAGATTGAACGAGCGCACCGCCTGGGGGCTCGGAGAGATCAAGGTGATCGGCCCCGCGTGGTGATTCTCCGGGTGCTCAATTTCCAGCACAAATGGCGGATTCTGCAGGCTTACCGCAGAAGGGGCGAGCTCACTCTTCACAACAAGAAGATCTTAATCTTTCAGGATTACTCTGCGGCGGTTGCGGCCAAGCGCAGGGAATTTTCTCCTCTGTGTACAGAATTGTTCAAACGTCGGGTGCGTTTTACTCTGGCCTACCCTGCTGTGCTGCGACTCTCCCTCAACGGTCAGAATCACACCTTTGAGAATGTAGGGAAAGCGCAGCGGTTTTTGGAGCAGCTTCCACCTCCGAGTGCTGCGGGGAGCGCGCCATGAGATTGCTTCAGAAGTGGAGACGGGGCTGGACAATATTGAATCTTGTCTGCCATATATTTCCTGCCCTTTTGTGGTTTGAGATGGGCTACTGAGTCGGGACTTTGGTCTGGGAAAACTACTTGAGCCTGATTTGTGTTTTACAATGTGCTTCTGTTACTCTGCTCTTATTTATGGGGGAGTGCTCAGCCTGCTACTAGATTGGGGCTCCTGCCCTTCTGCCCTGGAGGCCTGTGGGGATTTTTACCCTGCGCCCCGGGATTCAGTTAAGTTGTGCTCCCCTTGAGACCCAGCGCTCCCCAATGTTTGAGAAGCTGGCGCGGATCCTGATACGCGTGGTAATGGGTGCAATGTGGACCCCTGGGGTTGGAGCCAGATCTTGCATTATCTTTACCCTATGTCTTGCAGGCTTAGCAATCCTTATTATTATTATATGTGCACCCGCCATGTTATTCTAAGGCGCCCTGGTGGTTGGCACCGGCGGAACGGTTATTCCTGCGCGGCACTGTCCCAACCAGTAGGGGGCCAGGGCAGCCAGCTGACATGGGGGTCTGTGCTGTTAACTTACTGCTAATAACGGATGTTATCCTAGGGCTGAGGTTACCCTGCATATGAAGCTTAATTGGGCTGCGAGAGTTGCTCAGGCTCCCGTTGGTATTATGTTGGAAGTGTATAGTACTGATTTATGCTCATGTAACTGCTTGCTTATTCTTCTCTTTGAACATGCATTTGGGTCAGTGCCTGCCTGTCTACTCAGTGGGCTCTCCAATATATTTTTGAATCTTTCTACTTGTCCCTTTGGTTTAGGGGTGTGGGGTTAAAGGTGGCTGATCGAGGCAGCCCTGCAGCACTGCTATGGGGTCCTAGCCTCAGCGCAGTAGCTGAGGGTTTAATTGTTTAGGGGTGTGTATTTGAGGGTGCCGAGGGGTGGTGGGGCGTGCGATTGTAGAGAGTAGAGAGTGGGGAGGGTTGAGGTGTAGGGATGTATGGCGGGGTGTGCTTCGGGAGGGAGCGGGGGGTATGGGGAGGTGGGGAGAGTAGGGTGGGCATAGGGTGGGGCCTGTATGTAATGTGTGTTGAGAGTTGGGAGCTTCTCTGGACTGCAAATGCCTATCTTTGTGTTTTTCTGGGGTTGGTACCGGGGGGCTGCCCGAGGACACGCCTGATGCTTGAAGTATGTCTTGGGTTGAGGCTGGGCAACCCGAGACGTGACTGTGATTGGTGGATATGCTTCTTTTTGACCACACTGCTTTGCATGAATGAGAGATGAGCTCCGCATGGTCTCCTGGAATGTCGGAGGCGTCAGTAGTCCTATTAAACGGACTAAGATCCTGCAGGCTCTTAAGAGGGGGCATGCACAACTTGCTTTCTTACAAGAAACTCATTTAAGTGCTCTCGAGCATGCCAAACTTAAAAAGGACTGGGTGGGGCAGGTTTTTGCTGCCTCGGCGATTGGCAAAAAGAGAGGCGTGGCCAGATTAGTGAAACGGGGCTTGAATGTGGAGGTCCTGAGTCAGGACGTGGATCCGCAGGGGCGGTTTCTTTTTCTGCATGTGAAAATCCAGGGGGAGGAGTTATTCCTCGGGAATATATATGCTCCTAATTCGTATGATCACCAATTTTTTCAGGGACTATTGAGAAAAATTCTGGGGGCACCAAAGATCCCCTTGATCTTGGCAGGGGACTATAACTGCCCACATGATCCTGCCCTGGACAGATCTGGTGCTGGGGGCTCCGGGCGGGCCTGGCGTAACAAAGGAGTGGGATATCTATGTAACATGGGCGGATTGATTGACTCGTGGAGAATCCTACACGGAGTGGAAAGGGACTACACGCACCTGTCGAGAGTGCACCAGACTTGGTCTAGGATTGACTATATTTTGATCTCAAGTCAGAGTCTGGGGAAAGTGATCCGGGTGGAGATCGACCCCCTAGTGGTGTCTGATCATGCTAAAGTGGTCCTGGATTGGAGGGTGCGCCCGTTGGGTGGTACTCGCTGGTCTTTCCCGGGGTATCTATGGCAGAAAGACGAGTTTCGGGCCTACCTGATTCGGCAGTGGGAGGAATATCTATTGCTTAATGATACGGGAGAGGTTGGTGTGGCGACGTTTTGGGAGGCGGGCAAAGTGGTTCTTCGGGGCCACATCATAGCGTATGTGGCCAAAGAAAGGAAACGTCTGAACGCTCAAATTATGGACCTTACGAGTCAGTTACAGGGGGCCAAAAGGGTAGCACTGCAGACACCGTCTCGGTTGCCGGAGTACTTTACGATGCAACGGGCTCTGAATGAGGCACTGCATGATAGAGCGGTTCAGTCGATGAGTTATTATCGCCATCAACTTTTTAGGTTTGGAGATCGTACGGGTCGCCTCTTGGCGCGTCTTTTGAGCCGACGAGGAGGTATTCAGGGAGTGGCCCGGATTAAGGATAAACAGGGGGTTCGGCATTCGGAGCTGGAGCGGATAGTGCAGGTCTTTAGTCAGTACTATCAGGAGCTTTATACTCCTGAGCCTGAGAATAGAACTTGGGAACGAGATTTTCTCAATAAGGTGGAACTACCTACGCTGATGGACTCTGAACTTTGTGAGCTTAATGCGCCTATCTCCCCGGAGGAGCTTCATCGGGCAATCAAGGCTGGCAAGACGCATAAAGCTCCTGGCCCTGATGGCTATGGCTCCGAATTTTACAAGATTTTGATGGCCCAGGTCACGCCTACTTTGACAGCCCTCTATCAGGATGTTCTGGAGTTGGGCAGTTATCCACGCGATATGAGAACGGCGGCAATCACTATCATACCTAAAGAGGGTAGAGATCCAGAAGAGCCGGCTTCCTACCGCCCTATTTCCTTGATCAATTACGATATGAAACTTGTGGCCTCGGTGTTGGCGTCCCGACTACAGCACATTCTACCGAGGTTGATAGGGACCCATCAGTCAGGTTTTGTGAAGGGGCGGCGGCATTTTCTAATATTAGTAAAGTGTTGCTGGGGATGGAGCGCTGCTCACTCCAACAGGAGCCTTTGATTTTGGTGAGTCTAGATGCGGAAAAAGCTTTTGATAGGGTGTCGTGGCCATATATGTTCGAGGTGTTGGTCAGATTTGGGTTTAACGGGGCTTTTTTGACATGGATCCGAGCCCTCTACGCGAACCCGTTGGCATGTGTAGCCAGTGGGGGTGTCTCCTCTCCACCGTTTGTACTACGGAGAGGCACGCGACAGGGTTGCCCCCTGTCACCGCTGCTCTTTGTGTTGCAACTGGAGCCCCTGCTGCTTTCACTTATACGGGCTGAGGGGATCCGAGGGATCGAATGGCCTGGAGGCGGAATTAAGGTCAGCGCGTTTGCTGACGATATGTTGTTGTGTTTGTCTCAGCCACAGGCCTCGTTGGATTGTGCGCTGGAGTTGATCCAGCGGTTTGGTTCTTTCTCCGGTCTGCGGATTAATGTGGGCAAATCTGTGGCTTTAGATGTAGGCAATCGGGCACGCTTAGGATGGCGGGGCCCGTTCCCCTTACGATGGGCAGAGGGTCAGTTTCGCCAACTGTGCATGCCTTCGCAGGGAGAGCTTGATTCATTTCAGTCTGTGCGGGAGCGATACTCGCTTGGGTCATCTACGTTTTACTTCTACTTACAGGCGCGACACTACGTCCGCACGTTGCAAAAGAGTCATGGCTTCCAGCTAACTCACGAGGGGGTGTGGGCGTTCATAGTCCGGGAGGAGGTGCGGGTTACTCAGAGGTCCTTGCGGGAAGAGTGGCATCCTGGAGGTGACAGGGGCCCATTGGAGATCTTGGCTCGGAGATGGCAGCATGATGGGGAGATACAGATGGATGTTGATGGCCTACAAGATGCTTTTCAACGGCTTACTTCGGTATCTGAAGCGATTCGGTTCCAGGAACTACAATATCGGATCCTATGGCGAGCGTACGTGCCTAATGTCTGGGCTGTTAAGATGGGGGTGCTCTCGACCGATGTATGTCAGCTTTGTGGGACCCAAAGGGGGACCTTGGTGCATCGGTTGTGGACGTGTGCTCGTATCGCCCCCTTCTGGTGTGCGGTCCATGCAGCCTTGCGGGTCTGGAGACCTGGGGGCGAGGAGCTCTCGCCTGAATTGTGTCTGTTTGGCGCCCCCAGTACCAGGAACCGATCTGGATCCGGAGTTTCTGGGGTGACCCAGGATATAGACATGTCTCCCTCTGATAGGAGGTTCTATGATAGGGGCTATCTGATAGCGAAGGCTTGTATTCTTAAGCATTGGGTTGAGGACAAGCCCCCTGGGATTGAGGAGTGGAGGCGGAGCTTCTTTATGTTACATGACTGTGAGCGACGCACGGCCCGGATTCTGGGTGGTAGGAAACAAGTGGAGTTTGACAGAACTTGGCATGGGGTTCTCCCACGGTCCGACCTTCCAGGTGACCGGGAGACCTGAGGGGTCTGCGGTCTTTGCTGTCTGTGGATGTGAATGGCATCTGGGTGTGTCTGAATGTAGGGATCTATAGGCGGGGGGTAGTGGAGAGCTCTCACGTTGGTCTACACTGGGCAGGGGGGGGAAGTGGGTGCAGGGGGGAGTTGGGGGGGAGGCTTAGGGGGAAGCTTAGTGGGGGGACTTACTGGGGGGGGACATTCAAGGGGGTTTTTGGAGGAGGGGCGGGTTTGTTACATATTCTTCAGTATACACTGCTTTCTCTGTTCAGGTGCTGCTATTGTATGGTTCACTACCTGTTTAGTGGGGCTGTATTAAGCTTGCCTAATGGGACGGAGGGGGCTGCGGGTGGATCTTCTACTTGGGCTTCGGAGGGGTGAGTTGTCTAGTTTACTCTGTTCTTCTTGTTGTATACTGCCTTGCGTGACAGTGATCTGTTTCACGGCCTGCTTAAGTTTTACGTTTATTACTGTTACGACTGCTGTTATGACCATAGTTAGTACTGTGCCTCCTCTTGTTACATTTACGACGGTTCTGATTGTTCCTATTGTTGCTGCTGTTATTTCTGTCTTTGCATCCAGTATTGGGCTGTATAAGTTGGGTGCCTTCAGAATCATTGTGATTTGGTTTACTGACACAGTGTATAGACGTGGGTTCTCTAATGTTGAAACACCAATAAAAATGATTTGACATAAAGAAACAAATGTAATAACACATTCCTATTTTGAAGAAAAACAAAAGAAACTAATAATGTCGCTCTAGACCCTACTGTTTCAGATGACTGTTCCAATAACGCAGACAAATTCCCCAAATCAAGAGAATCCAAAGAAACATCAGCTTGAGGAGCAGGAACTGTAGCAGTAGTGTCACTGGCGACTCCAGATGGTAAATAGTAGATCTTCTGTAGAGGAGAAAAGCCAGCATCAGGATAACCAAAAATGTCCTTCAGAAACCTGTGAAAAAGAATCCTAGCCGAAGAGCCAGAAACACAAGGAAAATTCAAAATCCTCAGGTTCAAAGACCAGGAAGCATTCTTTAAATTTTCAATTTTACATATAAACATCAACTTATCTTGAGAGAATGTCACCTGCTGTTCTGGTACCCGTTGAACTTTCTGATCAAGCACAGTCAACAGTCCCTGCTGGTCATCGAGTCTCTTTTCCACACTTTCCAAACGAAGGGAAGCGGGGTCAGAGCCTGAAATGCCACAGCACACAACCGATGCACTGACTGGAGGGCAGACCAGATTGAGTCCAATGTCACTTCTTGTGGATGCTGAAGAGAATGGAAATCCAACTGAGAATCAAGGCTGGAATTAGAAGGAAACAAACTCCCCCAATCCATTGCACCCGCATGAGGTTCCGGTAGCAGAGCACTTGCAGAAGAGTCTTTCTATATTTTGATGGTATAAATAAATGATCTACATTTACCCGTTATCCATTCATTAATTTATAGACCTCTATCATATCTCCCCTCGGGTTGAAGGACCCTAACCTTTTTAGTCTCTCCTCATAGGGGTATCTAGGAGATGTAGAGATCCTGGACTCTTTAGAGGGAGTTCTCGTCAGACAAATGAGAGTAGAATCAATTACAAATGAGGCTACACCGAACATCGTACTTACATATATCCAGGATGGAGCCCAACTGAGCTGAGCTGAGTGATCATTAGACAGTATGATTTTATCTAACAGCCAAGAAAGGAAGGAGTTGCACAAAAGTCAGTCATGGATTTCAACAAAACCAGCTTTGCTAAAATAGGGAAGTACACTAAAGAGGCAATGGAAGGGTAGGAGGATGGTGGTGAAGTGGAAGAACAGGAATCAAACTAAAAGGAGCTACAAAAAGAACAAATCTTTATGTTAAGAAAGAAAATAAAAATAAAAGGTGATAGAGACAAATATGTTTTTCAGGAGATAGTTGAAAAGTAAAGACATAAACATAGCATACAAAATATACAGAAAGAGAAGTATAAGAGAATACCTGGTGAAGTTCAAAGAGGCAGGGAAAGTAGTCAGGATAGTAAAGTTGTGAGTGGAGAAAAGAAAACTAGAGAAGCTAAGTGAAGTGATGAGACTTTGTTCATGTATGACAGTGAAAGGAGGAAGGGCAGTGGTGGGATTGAAAAGGTAAGAAAAAAGAAACGAGTGAAGGGGAAAAAGGAAGAAAGGAAAAAGGAAGAAATAAAAAAGGCTAAAAGTACTTCTGTTCAGTGTTTACTGAAGAAAGGATTGAAGAAGGTTGCCAGTTGTGGGGTACAAACCACATTTTTTTTAATAGAGAAAAGGGTTTTATGGAACTAGAAAAATTGAAAATGAATACTTAGGATACTAAAAGAGGTCAGAGAGGTTCTGGTAGGTCTGCTGAAAGACTTGTTCGATAGATCTTTGAAGACGGTAGTGGTTTCAAGGGAATGGATAAGCGTGGATGTTGGCCTTCTTAGAAGTGATATTAGGAGGACCCTGAAATTATAGACTACTCTCATTTAGTCAAACTCCAATGATTGGAAAATTAATGGAGACCCTTTTGAAGGAAAGAATAGTGAAGCAACTTGAAAATGGTAGGTTGCAGATCTGAACAACAAAGCATGCAAATTGTACATGATTTGGAACAAAATTTTCACCTGCCAAAAATGCTTGTTTTGTTTTCTCAAGGTATAAACAGTGTTGAATTAAAGTATGCTTGTACTTGTAATTGGTGAATGTTTATTGATATGTGAGTTGGTCTGAGAAGAGGGGTTAGGGAGTTAGGGAAGAAACGAGGAATTTCTGGAGATCTGGGAGAGGCTGTGTTCCTTTCTTTTTCTACCACTTCTGTTTTCTTATGATAATGGATACAACACCTAATTTTCTGGAGTTCATATTGTTCAGATGCATGGCATGGAAAATTATTCAGCATGCGCAATTTGCACAGTTTCTTCAATAAACATTTCTTTTTGGAAAAAAAAAATGAGAAAGAGAGGCGAAAAACCCTTTGGCTGATTTAGTGCTGCTATCATAAATAATGGAGAGTCTGCAACTGAAATAAAAAAAGACTACTGCTTTTGCAATAGGAGTTTCACAAACCTTGAGAAAAATCCAGCAAGACAAGAACATCTCAAATGCATCCAAGGAAAGATGTTTGTGTTTTCAATAGCCTGGTAAAGGAGAGAAACTTGGACACTGATACTGTAGCAGTAACAGAAGAAAGCGTTCGAGCTTCTGAATTCCGAAGTCTCTGTAGCATCCTAAGAAGACCATACATTATATATGACTAGCAACTTCTCTTTTAGAGGATAAAGGACTGCAATAATTGTGTCCCATGGGCCTCTGCAAACAGTGGGAGATGCAAACTGGAGTGATTTGCTATATAATAAGCATACCGGGCCTAGAAATTGTTAGACTGAAGAGAAAAAGGAAGCCATTCTGCCCAGGGATAGCTAAAATAAACAAAATTGTGGGTGGACATGCACAGGGACTTGGGTCTGATTTTCAGCTCAGCGCTTATGCTTACAGGGTTGGCAAATGCAGGGGCTGGGTGTGGAGGTGGTGTTTGCAGACCTTAGGGCAGAAAGAGAGACATCATAATCATCATGCAATAGTGACACCTAGTGGCCAAATTTAGGACTCATGATTTCAGGGTCCTGGTGCATGGACTCAAGGCAAGGACTGTTATTGCAATGGCTAAAGTAAGTTGACAGTGGATATAAAATAGGGGAAAAGATTCCTGGGTAGATGTGAATGAAAACTCATTTAATGGTTTCCAGCTCTGACTCCGATTGAGCTGGAAGTCCAAAGAGGCATGAGGAAATTGTCATTTCAAAAGAAAACAAAACTTTTACCATCATAAAAGCTATATGATGATGAATAGATAGCATTCAGTTTTTAAGTCAGATCATAGCTGACCCAAAATATACTTGTAGCTAAAGAAGAAGGGTAATCATAAAATGCCTGCAAGTTGACCAACACATCTCAAGCAATAGTTATGGATACTTTTTGTAACCCCTTTTGTTATTAGTAAATACCAACACCACATGATAATGGCAGCATATTGAAAAAAAAATTGAACCACTCCACTTGGCCCCAACATTATTTATTCTACTGTATGTTATGTTGATTGTCCTATTTATATGATGAAATTAAACTAAACATGATCATATTTCAATGGGTGACCTTCTACGTCAAGGGAACCAATTCATGATCAACAGCTCTTCTTTTCCACTTTTGAATATATTTGACTCTGCGTCATTTGACGTTTCATATAAGAACTTGGCTGAGGAAGCCACAAAGTGCAGCTGCCCTAGGGCCGCCTGAAAAGGAGAAAGACGATGATCAGTGCCTGCCTGAATGTGACGCCCATACCACGGATAGTACTGGAAGGAAGAAGTCATGTTTACTGTTTCTTTAGATGTTACAGAGGAACAGGGCATGGTTTTAGAATTTAGCAGGAATGCTAGGCAGTATTATTTCTGAATCTATAATGCACAATCCTCCTGAGAAAACAGGAGGCCCAAAGGATAGCCCAGAGCCTCTGTCGCCTTGACGCTTGCCCCGCTGTTTCACTGTGGTATGAGATTTCAGCCCCTTCTATAAGCAGATTTGTTTATTATTGGCATTCCAGGCAGTACTGGAATGTGTCTTTTTTTTTTTTCTTACCAAGTTCACAAGGATCAGTCGTCTGCCTCTCCAGGAAACGATCGCAGGCGCTGCTTTAATTTCAGCACACAGAGCTCTTATCGGCGCTCAGCAGGATTTAGGCTCAGAGATCTTAGCGAAAAGACAGGAGATCAAAAGCAGGGGTAGGAAATTAAAGAAGGGAAAACAGCGAAGGCACAAGTCCTCCCACTGCCAATTATCATGATCCATTGCGAGATGTTAGGATAAATCATGAGAAGCAGAGTACAGTTGCTCATTAATGCTTATTTTATGTGATGGATCTTCAGAGGACAGGAAGATAATGAAATTTAGTAACAGCTGCAGAAAGGCCAGAAGTAAACAATGGGCTATCAGCAATACTTTCTCATTGTTCTCCATTATTCTTAGAGTTCCCACTAAAGGCAAAATAAGAGCATACACTGAATACTGCAGTAAGCCCAGCCCGGTGACTCAGTGCCACTGCGGTGCTTACGACCTGAGTTTAAATCTCTGCTGGGCCTTCCATTCCCCAGGTTGGCTGGCACTTGGGATGATGAGGAGGTAGTGCTCAGAGCCCCCAAGGGCAGGGAGTCTCCGCAATGATGACATCTGCTGGTCAGAATCAGGGTGCGCATGCACTGGGTTCTGACAGAAGCCAATCTGTGGCCACTAAAACAAGGATTGTCACTGCAGTGACTGGGCTATAAAAATAGTGGGAAGTGGGTAGTTCTGAATGAAGACTTGTGGCACTGTAGCTCAAAGGAGAGGGGGAAAGTGCCATGTAAAAAATACAACAAACAAGTTGGAAAGTGATCATTTATACTGTGACCAATGATGTTTCTCCTTCACTGGCAAATCTGGGTACGTCTCTGTGGGGGAATTAGTGGGAAAAGGCATGGTAACGTGTGTTGCAGTAGGGTGGCAGGGGGAGTGTCTATTTCTTTCCGTGGAGAAAGCGGAAGTGTATGTGTATATGTGGGAGGTGGTAGTGTGTGGGATGTGGGCGAAATGTGTGGTGGGTGTCTGGTGTGATGCATGTTGGGGAGAGTGTAGGGCGCGTGTGAATTCTCCTGAGGGGGTGCAATGGCCTGGCCTCCCCACATCCACAGCTCCTGCTTCATCTGGCCACTACTTGCTGCACTCTCTGGGTGTGTGTGTGTAATGGGAGAGGTGTGGAATAGTTGTGTGTGTGTTCTGTTCCCCTCCCTTTCTCCCTATCCCTTTTTCCTTCAGGACTCTCTGCCTTCTGCTGTCTTCCTCGTCCACAGTATCATCTACAGCTGCTGACTCGACATCAACATCTCTCGCTCACTGTACTCAATAGGAAGACAGGGCCAGGTCTCCCTGACCTTTTGTGTCCTGCTGCTGACCTCCCCACCACTTGTGATGTCTTCATCTGACCACCCGGCTGCTCCTGCACTCCTCTGATCTGCTCCTATGCATGCCTGTGTCTGAGCATGTGCAAACAGATGCATCCAGAGGGCTGAACAGACAGACAGGTGAACTGACGCCTGACGATAGGGGCTGTCGCTTTGGCAAAATGCAGCAAAAAGGGAAGGGAGCTGAGCATAGGAGCTAAAGTGAAAGATAAAGTATGGGTGAGTACTGCTAGCCCTTAAAATAAGATGACAAGGACCAAATTTTATGGATCAGGCAAGCGAAAGACGCTTCAAAAGTGCAAAAGCCCTTATAAATCAAATAGCTTGCACAGTTTGCATAGTGCATGGTTTACCCAAGGGTTTAATTTCTTGCAAACAGCAAGGAGGGAAGGATATGTCATCACAGGAAAAAGAAATCTGTGCAAGCAAAGACAAATCTTAGGAGTAATCTTGGGCAAACAGTTAACTGTGTCTCACCTTCCTATGGTAATTAAGATTTCACGTTTTTTCCTCCGTTTTATTAGAGGTCTATGACCCATACTGTCCAAGGACAACTTAGCTATGATTATCCATGACCTGGTTACTAAAAGGCTTGATTATTGTATTTCGTTGTTGGTAGGCTTGCCAAAGACTCAGCTGTGCCTCTTACAGCAAGTTCAGAACAGAGCGGCACATCTGCTGTCTGGATCAAACCTGCCAACCTCATGGCTTTTACTTTGAAAGCTCTAGATTGGCTTCCAGTTTCTAGTGAGTCTGTATCTCAAGTTCTGTCATTGGTTTATAAGGTGTTAACTGGAATAAGAGCAGCTAGGACTGTGCAAGCCAGACAGGAAAGACTGTTATTTGCAAATGCTCTAACCATCGGAAATCAAATTGGTAGAAACTTAAAAGAGCCTTTTCATCTGCTGTCATTTTTCTATGGAATGTCTGGCCCAAAGAGATTAAAAAAATGACAGATTATTTGCTGTTCTGGACACCCTGTAAGGCTTAACTTTTAATTAAGTTTGTACTTTTCTTTGGATGGAGGCTTTAGTTTGAATTCAAGGTTTCATTGCTTTTAATACTCACTAAATAAACCAGTTCAACCCATTTTCACTTGATCATAGTATTTACAGTTTATGCAGCTTAGGACTCCTTTTACTAAAGCTAGTGCAGGTTTTGGTGCACAGTAACTGCATACTGTAGCCTGCGGGAGCTTAGTGCGTGGCGATCACACTTAGTGTTGGCCAGTTTCTGCGCTAACTGGGAATCACGCGGTGGAGTGCTACATGGATGTATTAAGGGTGGAGAGTGGCGTGATGAGTGCCACGTCATCAGGACAAGGTAAACACAGCCTGCTAATGGCATGGCTTGCAGTTAGTATGGGTGCAGTTATCATTTGGCGCTGCGCATTATCTATCGGCGAAATGCTGTCCACATCCCTTACAGGTAACACGGTGGCTTTGCAGTTAACGTGCCTTGGGTTTCTGCACTATTGGCATGTTAGGTGTAAAACCACAGCACACTTCAGCAAAAGGGCCCCTAAATGTGTATGCATACAGACCTCAAAGCCACTTCTGCAATCAAAGGGGCATGTTTACTAAAGCATGGTAACTGGGAGCGCGGGTTTAGCATGGGGCTAATGTGGTTTTGACCGTGTGTTAGCTGGGAGAGTGCAACCAAGAGGTGACTGTATTAAAAACGCTGTGCTTCCCAAGCAGCTTATGAATAAGATAGGGTTAAGGTGAGGGTGGACAGTGAGTGGGCGGTGACGTGGCATACGGCTGGGAGAGCCGCCCTAGTCACACACAAGCATCACAATGATTTCACTAGTGCGGATGCAGCTACCACTGGCCTCTGACTAGTTGCACTTGACTTGTGTCACAGCCCCTCCCAGTGGCAGCGTGCTGAAGGGTCAGGGCAGACATTTTATTATTTGTTGAAGCTGGAAACTCTAACATAGACCAGGTGCATTATGGTCCTTGTAGTTCCCTTCTTTATAAAGAATAGTTGTGTGAGCCTTGTGCAGGGTTAAATATAAGGTTTTATTCCCTTGATGCGCTAAGGTTCTCCAGGAAGACAACAGAATTCACCTCGATAAAGGGTTTCTACCAAAGTATTTACAAAGTCCCAAACTGTTATAAGAGCTTCACAGTCTTTTCCATTCAAACAGGATTTTTCAATATAAGCAGGTTAAATAAACACAAAAAGCTTCTTCTTTTCAACTCAACAAAGCAATGACATTTTAGAGCATGTCTTATGCTACGACTCTGTGAGAGATTCTATACTCTCAGCTACACAGAGAGTACAGTCCATAGGGTATTCAGGTAGCAATGGTTCTGGTTCTACAAGGTCAGTTTGCATATCCTCTTGTTCAGATATGGTGTCTGCCAAGCCTGAGCTTTCCCTAGGCAAAACTGGTTGTACTTCAGTAGTTCTCTCCAAGACTTTCCAGCCTGGCTGGACCTGGTCTGGCAAACAATTAATATAGCTTTTATCTAGGACCTTCTGCACAGGTTTCCAAAGCTTTCCCCAGCTTTGTTTCTCATAGCTATGGTTCTCGGGTTTACAAGCCTTTCTAGGACCTGGCACACATTCAGGAAAGGAGGTGTGAATGTACCTTTGTTCTCTGAGACGTGCGTTGCTGGTATTCCCTCTACCAGGCACTCTCCTGCTTACTCTGTCTTCCCTGGAGACTTCTTTCTGGAGCTTTCCAGCATGGGTTTTTTGTCCTTCCTGGAAGTTGTCCCTTCCTTGTAAGGACTGCAAGCTTAACTGCCTTTCCTTCCGTAGTTGGAGCTTTCCCCTTTCTCTCTCCTTAGTAGCAGGGGTTTCTGTTGCTCTCTGTATTTGTGGTCCTCTCTGTATTCTCCTGACCGAGCACTGCTTATATAGTGAGTTTTCTGGCCCTCTACTCAGGTGTGTTTGATTAGCTATTGCATCATTACAATCTGGGTGTGTCAGCCTACCTTCTGCAGCCTCATCCCTACTCCCTCTAGCTGCACTTCTTGGTAACTGCATTCTCTGTAAATCAGTTTCTCTAAAAGAAACAGAGTTTTCCCCTAACTCCATAGCTTCAGTAGTGTCAGTTTCATCACACTTGCTAGTGCATTCCAAATGCTCCGTTCTTAGGTGAACACTAATGAATATGAAGGGCAGAAGCAGGATAAACACATAAGAAAAAATATCTCAAATACGAAATGTTAGTGGAATATTTAGGTGTCTGCTGAGGCCACCTGTTTGGAGGTGCTGCATGGTGCAGCTGCCATGGCAGTGGACTACAACAGCCTGACAACCACAAAACCAGGGCCTGTAGGTCAAGAGTAACCCTGCTGGGACAATGGGCAAATAACCACAGAAACATCAACAGCTGACTTGACTGACTGCTGTTCATGTCTGGGTATGTAATGGACGGTTGTCAGAGGGCTGCTGGTATGTCCTGTGGAGGTGTCAGGATATAAGGCCTGTGTGCTTCAGCCAGTTTTGGCTACATAGCCAGAGTTGGAGCCAGCAGAGTACAGTGGGTGTAAGACATGCAAATTAGTTGTTTCACATACTGGCAATATGATGGTGCGGCCTCAAAAGGCATTGTCTGACCCCTGCCTCCCCTACATAGGGGGTGGGGAGGCATGCAGAAGTGCTTACATGCACCTGCAGGGTCATGCCATTGCCCTGAGCCATGTTCTTGGGGCAGATGGCCCCTCATCCTAATCAAGGGTAGATTATGGCTGAGACATAGAAACATAGAAACATGATGACAGAAAAAGACCACATGGCCTATCTAGTCTGTCCTTCCATAACAACAACTACAACAGTCCACTTTTTACCTTTAGAGATCCTCTGTGTTGGTCCCATGCTTTTTTGAATTCAGTTACTGTCCTCATCTCTACCACCTCCACTGGGAGACTATTCCATGGATCCACTACTCTTTCTGTAAAGAAATATTTCCGCATATCACTCCTGAATCTATCTCCCTTCACCCTCATCCCATGTCCCCTCGTAGCAGAACTTGCTTTCAATTGAAAGAGGCTCTCTCCCTGAACATTTATGCCACGGAGGTATTTAAACATCTCAATCATATCACCTCTATCCCGCCTTTCCTCTAAGGTGTACATATTAAGATCCTTAAGTCTGTCCTCATATGCTTTATAATGAAGCCCACTAATCATTTTAGTAGACACCCTCTGCACGGACTCCATCCTGTTCACATCCTTTTGAAGCTGGGGTCTCCAGAATTGCACACCATACTCCAAATGAGGTCGCACCAAAGACTTATACAGAGGCATTATCACCTCCTTTTTTCTGCTAGCCATTCCTCTCCGTATGCACCCAAGCATCCTTCTAGCTTTTGCCGTCGCCTTTTCTACCTGTTTAGCTACTTTAAGATCATCAGACACAACCACGCCTAGGTCCCGCTCTTCTTTAGTGGACAAAAGTACTTCACCTCCTATACTGTATTGCTCCCTTGGATTGCTGCAGCCCAAATGCATGACCTTACATTTTTTAACATTAAATCCCAGCTGCCAAATTCTAGACCATTCTTCAAGCTTAGCTAGATCCCTCCTCATGTTATCTACACCTTCCTGGGTGTCTACTCTATTGCAGATTTTGGTATCATCTGCAAAGAGGCAAACCTTACCCGACAGCCCTTCCGCTATATCACTAACAAAGATGTTAAAAAGAATCGGACCAAGGACAGATCCCTGGGGCACACCACTGGTAACATCCTTCTCCTCAGAGTGAGCTCCATTTACTTGTACTCTTTGTCGCCTCCCACCCAACCAATTTCTAACCCAAGCAGTAACTTTAGGGTCCATCCCTAGGGTGCTCAGTTTGTTTATAAGTCGCCTGTGAGGAACAGTGTCAAAGGCTTTACTGAAATCTAAATACACCACATCTAGAGCTCTCCCTCGGTCCAACTCCCTGGTCACCCAGTCAAAGAAGTCAATCAGATTTGTCTGACAAGACCTGCCTCTGGTGAATCCATGCTGCCTCGGATCCTACTTGCTCTGGGCAGCAGCACTGAACAAAAGAATCTTCAGTGCTGCCAAACTACTTCATATCTACCATGCATAGAAATAAACACCTGCACCAGGCACCACTTTTCCTGAGGATGCTTTTCAAAATGTTTATTTTTGTGCAGGGGCAGCCCAAGGAGGGTGTGGGGCCCTGTGTGGGGATTCATTGCAAGGCCTCATTTGCATAAGGAGCCTCATTTGCATAAATATTTCCATAATGTTTAGACGCGCTGACTTTTAGCAAACATGCCTCTTAATGAGTGTCTAGTTAAAGAAAGATTATCAGATTTCTACATTACTATACTCCAGTGCCAACCACCAGGCACATTAGGAAGTACTATAAACCCTGCCCACTTAGAACCCATAGCAAACCCACCTATCATCATAGCACTACCAGGACTCACAAAGCACCAAACCCTACCTTTCTTATTCCATGCACTTAAGGGTTAGGGAGTGAGGTTAAATTCCTTCCAGAAAGGGAGAGTGTAGAAAAGTTATAGCTACTAATTCAAATCCCGTTTCTGTCATTTTGCTACGCAAGTTGCTGTCACTAGACAGGGAAGAATCTTAGAAACCCTTTTAAGTTCTCTTTTCTTACTTTAACACCCTCACCAACCCTGTCAATTTTTTGTTTCCTGAGTCCCTTTCAAAGAATAGCCTTATTTTGCTGAAGCCTCAGAGACAGAGACTGTTGTAGAGAGAATGAAAGGCCAGTCGAGAGGAGGGTGGGGAAAAGAGAAATGCAACTGAAGACTGGGGTTAAGCGATGATGAGAGACAGTTATAGACAAAGGCTGGCAAGTTCAGAGATACCTGTGGCAGACAGATGACAAAGATAAAAAAATAAACATTTATTTTCACCTTGAAGACTTTTGGAATATTTTATTTGCATTTTAAAATATTAAATATTTTAGGTATAATAACTACTACCAGCTTGTCAGCAGTGCTCTATTTATGTTTCTCCTCTTTTCTGAAATATTTAGCAAATGCTTTTTATTAACATGATTTTTGCTTGGAAAGAGTTTTATACATACATATATTAGGGTGGTCCACAAACCAATGTAAAAAGTTAATGTTTGTAGAATCATTTCTCCATAAAGCATATTTTTGTCCATTAAGGATAGCTTGCTTACCTGTGAAATTTCAGACTGATTGTGAAACATTTAGATGTCACCCCATTATGAACATTTTATGAATGGGTAAAGGCATTTATGTACTGAAAATATTCCTTTTTAAAGGCTCAGTTCAGGATGACTGCACGTGAGTCTAAGAATATCACAGATTTGGCTCTGTTTGTCAGTCTTGTTTATGTTAGACAGTGGAATGAAGCACCATATGCAATCCAAGCGCCTCTCAATGATATTGAATTTCTTTCAGTTCTTAAGACTCACCCAAACCAGGCTGGTGCATTTTCAAGGCATCTCTGTTTTTTGTCTGAACATTTGGCAGGTTTAGCCCTTTTTGATGACAGAGTCTCAGCAGAAACAAAGAAAAAGATAGTGCAGGACCTTCAGCGGTACCATTACCAGACATTCCAGTTGTCTGCTGTTTAGTTCAGATAACATAAAAACTGCCAAATGGGGTGACCTCTAAATATTGTTTATTTTCATTACAATTTTGTGTGTTTGTTATGAAAGTGATAAAGAAAAAAAACAGCCTTGTGGAGAACTAAAATCTATTAGTTTGTTTTTTTTGGACCACCTTAATATAATTTTTGAATAGCTTTAGTGGATAAGCAGCAAGCTGAAAATCAGGGAATCTGGTATTTAAATCCTGCTGACACTTATTGTAACCTTGCGCAGACATCACAATCCATTGCTTCTGGTGCAAACTTTGGTTGTAAGCTCTCTCGGTCGGGGATCTAGCTACTGTACTGAAATGTAATTTACCTTGTCTTGGGGTTAAAGGTGAAATCCAAATTCAAATCCTGCCCCATCCATCTCTCTGAAGTTCACAATCGAAACTTGAGCTGTGTACAGTAAGACCACCCAGTCTTCTTCAACCTCTCCAGGTCCCAAGTCTGGCACTTTCAATACCCCTTCCTCTTGGCAAGAGAAGAGTTGCTTATCTCTTGCTGTTCCATTGCTGTCAAAATTATGCTGGCTAGGATTTCTTCACACTTTAACTTCCATATGGTCAACCAGCATAATTTTGAGTGTGTTGTGCAAAAGAGCAGAAGTTAATCGCCTCTCCTGTCTATAGAAGCGTACGACGGATTGTCAGTGAGATGGGTTTCTGGAAGTTCTAGGTACTTACTGTGTTGGGAGAGAGGTTGGCAGTAGGGAAGTTGGGTTCAAGCTATCTTGTTCTGTCATGATGGTGAGAAATCAACATGAGTTGCCTTGTTGTATTGGATAAAAGGGGTGTAGGTTGCTAAGAGGCTAGTGCACTGAGACTGCAAGGCAAGGTCAGCAACCTAGCATTTGATGCCCCTTCCTATTTCCCTATATTCATTTTCTGACAATTATGTGACTGTGAGGTTAACATACTTTTGTGTATAACACCTGAGCCTTACATAAATAACTAGCATGCACTTAATTTGAGTTTGAACTACCTGACCTCTGCAAAATCTCTGGCGCACCATCTGCTTAGGAAGTCCCACTATACTCATGCCAGCGCTTGCACATGTAGGTTGCAAAATCCACCCTTAAATGTGCAAGTGTCTGCATTTACACATGCAGTGCTCCAAGTGATGTCATTTCTCTTTTCATTTATAGTTTATTTAACATTTCCATGTACACAGAGATACAAGAAAAATGAAAAGGTACATACCGTACCACAAAAAGATACAAGAAAACAAAAGTAGAAAGAGACAGCTCAACAGTCCTAGCCCACGTCAAAAGGTACTTGGTGCCAAAATAATACTAATAGATACATACTTAATTAAAGAAATTCAATTATCAAAACAGGATCCCTGCAAAAACAAACTCTCATGCCCTACATACAAGCCATCCTAATACAAACATTTATTCAGATTCAAGATTCTTTCCACTGGAGGAAGGTTTCCAACTGTGAGGACTCATAAAACAAATACTGGGTCTCCTGATGAGCAATCTTTATCTTCATCGTTATCTTTATTAGATTCTTGATATACCACCCAGGCAAGGCATCAATGCGGTTTACGAAATACAAATTTGGCTGTGAAGATAGGAATCAGAAAGGAACACCATAATTAAATAGGACAGAGGAGTGAAGGACTAATAGTTAGGAAGGGGTAACAGGAGAGGAGAGGCAGATGGAGGGGGAGGAAGGAGAAATCAGGGCTGGGGGAGCGAAGGTTCTGAGCAGAGGGAAGTGGCAGAGAGTTCCAAAGAGCAGATCCCAAAAAGAAAAAGGCAAAATTTTGGGCAAGTTCAAGACGTGCACGTAAAGGAGAAGGGAACGCTAAACGTTTGTGTGAATGGATCTAAGAAGATGGTATGGAGTGTGAAACTGCAGCAGTTTTGAAAGGTATTGAGGGGTGCCAATATGAATAGCTTTATGGACCACGGTGGCTATCTTATAGTTGATTCGGTGTTTGAGGGGGAGCCAATGCAGATGGATGAGCAGGGAGGTGATGTGATCTGGGCAAGAAGAGTGGGTGAGAATACGAGCTGATGTGTTCTGGAGAAGCTGAAGGCATTGGAGTTGATAGTGTGGAAGACCAGCTAAAGCAAAGCTGCAGTAGTCGAGTCTGGAAGTGACTAAGGACTAAATGAGCAATGTCAGAGAGGGGAGAGAGATGAAGGAGTGTACTGCACAAATTTGTCAAAGAGAGAAGAAAGAGCAGTGAATGAGAGAGGATAAATACTCATGGAAGGAGAGAGAGGTGTCTCAGAGTAACCCCAAGATAATGGAGGGAAGAGACAAGGAGGAAGGGGGAGTGCACAATAAGAGGGGCCAATAAGGGGCAGGGGACATTAAAAGAAAACCAGATGGTGGTAGATTTGGATGGGTTGAGGTGGAGAAAATTTGCAGATAACCAGGAGGAGATGCAAAATAGACAGGAGTTCATGGAGGCTAGATCTGGGACTAGGGGGCTGGTATGGTGGAGAAGAATGATATCATTAGCGTAGAAATATGCTGATATACCTGACTGTCTGAAAAGGTAAAAGTGGGACCATATGTGTCCCACAAGGCAACATTGTCCTCCTTATTCTTCAACATATTCATACAGTCCATATGTACCATCTTCCATAGACACAAAATACACTACAGTATCTATGCCAACGATATCATGCTGTACACTTCCTAAGACTTTACAAACGCAGGTCAAACTAAAATAATAAGTTCCTTCAATGATATCATACAATGGCTAACAAAACACATACTTGAAATAAATTACAAGAGAACAGAGGTACTAAACATCTTTAGAAACCAAGCATTCATCCCACCATTTTTAGTTCTATCCTAGCCCCTTCTCCATCAGCTATTTCCAGTCCTAGCTCCCCCACTAAGGTGAATAATGCAGAACTAGAAGTCAGGCAGGAGGTGAAATACAGGAGGCAGTGTACTATTGTGAATCAGGAACTGGTTAAAAGATAGAAAGCAGAGGGTAGGGCTAAATGGCCAATTTTTCCAATGGAGAAAGGTGAATAGTGGAGTACCCCAGGGATCTGTGCTGGGTCTGTTGCTTTTTAGCATATTCATAAATGACCTGGAAATGGGAATACTGAGTGAGGTTATCAAATTTGCAGATGACACAAAACTATTAAAGTTGTTAAAACCCATGAGGAGTGTGGAAAATTGCAAGAGGATTGTGATGCTGCAGACCCTCTGAGAAGAGAAGAAAATGTTTTAAACGCAGGAAAAGTCAAGCACAAGCTTCAATATTATGAGGAACCTGATAGGGGGAGCAAGAGGGACCTCCGAGGAACTGAGGAACCACACCTCCTAGGTCATGAGGTAATGCCAGCCAGCTTCCAATTAAGGAAGAGAGGAGTACCTCTTAAAGAGAGTCTGGAAGACTGGAGGGCAGAACAGGCAGAACGGCCAGGGGAAGGAGGACTGCCAAGAGAACCAGCAGAACCAGCAGGATGGGCAGGACATCCGAATGAATGGGCAGGATATCCAGAAGAAGCAGTAACCCCTGGACAAGGGTTTCACAGGAGGCAGCAGCAGCCGCAGTGGCTTGAGGAAAGAAGCAACCCTGGAGAAGGTGGGATAGCTCCATTCAGAGTGGGTGCTTTTCGTACAGAGAGGCAAAGGCATGGCGTGACTGCGGTCTAAAGCCAACAGAAGGACGGTTGGAGAACTTAAGGCCTATTGCTCAGGCCAGGCAGGATCCCAGCTGGAGCAGGCCTCAAACCTCACCGGGAGTAGACAAGCCAAGGAGAAAAGGTAACCCATGTTTAAATGAAAGCAGGTTGCAGACTGCTGGTGTATGGGGAGGACAGGGAGCAGAGGAATACTGTCCTTGTGAAACTGCCTATGAGATAAGGTGCAAGAAACACGTACTGAATAAGAGACTTGTTAATGACAAATCTTTGCAGGAAGCTAAGGTAAAACACTTGCAAAAGGAAGACAGTTCCCAGTATATGAGGGTGCAGGACCGACGCCCTACATTCAACCCGGAGCAGAGGATATATAAAAAGCCTGATTACAATTGGCCAGCAAGTACTGACTTGCAGAGGATTCAGAAGGGGAACCGATGCAGGTTGTGACCCAGTAGCTCCCCAGGAACCGATGGACACAGATAAGCATCCGGTGGTAGAAGCCGGTACTGCAGGAGAAAGCAGGGATTTCTCTGCAGAAAGAAAAAAACTCAGAACTAATCAAGCCGAACAACTCACCTCGGGGGAAGGGAGTAGTAAAGCTCTTGATTGGGCACGCCCCAAGAGGAGGCGAGCAGTGCAAGCTAGAAGCACCTGGTTAAATAGTCAGAAACCAGGAAGTGAAAGAGAGCAAAGGAAACTAGGAGAGCCACAGAGGCTAAGAGAGAAGCCAAGAGAACAACAGGGACGGAGTGAATTTCCAGAAGGAGAAACAAGAGTTTCAGAGGGAAAGTCTGGAAGGAAATATCTTTGCTGCTGTGATTCCTCCAATAGTCTGCAACTAGCAGGTAGCGTGGTGGAAGACTCAGAAGAGGAAAGGAACTACTGGAGGCAGAATACCTTCAGAGCGCTGAGAGATCCAAGGCTACAGGACCAGGCAGAGCTATGGAATAAAAGGCAGAAGGACAAAGAATTCTCCAAGGGAAAGCTTCTATACAAGGTACCCAGTGGGGGAGAAGTAGTGGATAAGTGTTATGCTCCAAAGCCAGAGAGAGTGTGCCCTAGTTTTAAAAGCCAAGTCAGACAAAATGGTGGCAGCTGTTTTCAGCAAGGAGAAGCTTTGAATAAAAGTGAATATTCTTACAAGCTAGCTGAAGAACCTAGCCAGGAAAGGGCTGACGTCAGTGCTTTTAAATATCTCTTTAAAGACTCTCCCATTACTGCTAAGTATCCAAGCACAGCACCCACGTGTAGAGAAAGGTGGGGAGATAACGTTAGCAGCACATTGAGTGTTTGTTTTCCTGACACAAACAAATATGCTAATCAGCCTGAGATAGAGAGGCTCAGCAAACAATTGCTCACGGGAGAAAAGGAACGCCAGCTAAGTGAAGGGAAGTCACCAGCTGAATCACTTCTCCACGAGTTCAGAGAGTTTTTAGAACATAAGGCAAGTTTTAACTACAGTGCTCCTGAACCAGTTATTGGCTGTAAAGAAGGAATGCCTATTTATAATTCTCTGCCTTCCTCAGAAGAGGATATGTTAATGGACTCTTCTACATGCTTAATTGAGAAAGACAATTAAGGGGAAACGTTTACCTGTTATATGAAGCAATATAGCAGAGGCACTTAACTCGTCCTATACAAGAAGCTGGTAGAAAGTGAATGAGTCAATGTACCAGTGATTGCTATAACAGAAGCACTACTGTTGTAGGAACTTTTCTGTCTCACCCTTTTTGATTGGATCACATGAAGGGAATGTGAATTCCTGAATATAGCACAGCATTGCAAGTCTGTTTAGCAAGTTTCTTTACTCTTGTTTTGGATTTATACTTCTGCACCGTCTGTACCATTTGAACTGCACAACTGGCAAATAAACCTCTTGAAAAATAAATTTCTCTTTGCCATGCCTTACTGCTCGAAGCACTAAACACAACTACAACTAATTGCCTCCAGGGCATCACAAGGCAACCCCTCCTTAAACCCCCAAGGTTAGGGAGCGGGCGGCGTGATAAGAGTGGCGTAGTATTGAGGATTTCTGCAGACGCAAGAAGTGACCATAGCAGGAGCTGCAGAGGCCAGACTTCCAGAGGAGCCCAGCAGAGGTGCTGCCGAGCCCAGCAGTGGAAGGGGACTGCAGAAAGCTGCTGAACTTCGTTGCTGACGTGCTTGTATAACTCCTGAGCCAGGTAAAGGGTATCCACCCAGGGTACCGAGGATACCAGGGCCAGGGGGGTCTCCTAGTGGTGACTGGGGGAAGGAAAAAAATATATAAATATATATATTCCAAAGAGAATAGAAAACTCAGTATCCAGTGGTATCGCACTTTGGTCTGTGTTTCTCTTTTGTTGCAGGTTCCAAGATGACGTTGGAAGCCAAAGAGGTCTTTGGATGGATGGCGACGCAGTTGGAATGCCAGAGAGACATGTCTCTAGAGACACAGGCAAGAGCTAATGCTAGCTTCCATGAGCAGCAAAAACCCCTGCTAGCGTTGATGGAGGAGTTGTTGCGAGAAAAGAAGCCAGCGCCTGTTCCAGCCTCAACAACAGGTTCCACACTAACAGACAATGTACATCCTGTTAGCATACAGATGGGAACTTTGTTCAATTTTGGACAGCTTACAGATAAGGATGATGTGGATGATTATTTAGAAAGCTTTGAAAGAGTTGCACATCTTAGCTTGTGGCCTAAAGAGCACTGGCCGCTAAGACTGGCTGCATCCCTCACAGGGGAGGCGCTGGCCGCTTACCGTGCCATGCCAGCTGATTTAGCAGGAAGCTATGATGAGATTAAAAGAGCAATCAGGGAAAGATTGGGGCTCACTCCGGTGGTTTATCGCGCTCGCCTGAGGAGTGTGAAATTGAAGCCCAGTGAGACTCCAAAATCTCTATGTCATCGCATACGCAGCTTGCTTAACAAATGGTTAAATCCAGAAGGGAGAGCTGTGGAGTCTATCTTGAATGACCTAGTATTAGAGCAGTACATGGACGCTCTTCCAAACAGCATCCGTACTTTTCTGATCTTGCAGAATTGCAAAACCCCTCAGGAGGCAGTAGCACTCTCGGAAAGATATATTGAGGCCGAGATTACAGGCCAGAGAGGTGGCTCTACTTCCCAGGAGTCTGGTTATTGCAGATCAGAAAGGGCACGAAGGGAGGAGAGCGGTCCTGTAAAAATGTGCATGCCTTTATGGAAAAGTGGAAAAGGTAGACAAAAATGTTACAAATGTGGCCAGGAAGGGCATTTGCAAAGACAATGTCATGTGAAAACTGCATTAATAGCGGGTAGTGCTATGAGAGATAGGCAAGGTTTCCTTCTTTCTATAGAAGTACAGAGAATCACCGCCCAGGCTTTGCTGGACTCCGGGGCGGAGTTGAGTATGTTCTCCAAGGAGTTGTGGCATGAGATAGAGGCCAAGCAAGGCGGAGAAGTGATTCAGCCCGTTACTTCAGTGAAGATAAGGTGCGTACATGGTGGAACTTCCACTTACCCAGTGTACAAACTACACATAAAAGGGTTAGGTACACGTAGGACTATCCCACTAGCAGTTATCCCAGGTCTTCCTCATGCTGTCATTCTAGGCAGGGATTGGCCCCAGTTTTATCAAGAGATGAAGCGAGAGTTGCATGAGAAAGGCGTGATGGTCTCCACAAGGGCCCAGTCTGCAGCCTCAGAGGATAAGGAGGGACCCTTAGAAAGGGAGGAAGACCACACAGAGGATCTTGGAGAAATTCTTCCTTTTGAGGATGCTTTAATAGAAACTCCAGATCCTAAAGATAAAAAGGAAAAGGCTGAAAAGCGTAAAGAGAAGCAATTACGCTCTAGAAACAAGGCGGAGGTACAGGCCGGGCAAGAGCTGCCATGGGTGCCCGAGGAACTGATGAACAAGTTTCCCTCGTTTCCGCATGAGCAGCAGGCAGACCCTGCCCTTACTCAGGCATTTAAGTGGGCCCAGAGCACTAGGGATACCCTGCCTAGGTTTCTGCTCACCGCTGGCCTACTCTATAGGGAGAGTAAAAATCCTTTTACAGGAGATACTAGGAAGCAGTTAGTGGTGCCGACCACTTTCAAAAACATAGTGTTACGGCTGGCACACGACCATCCTGTTGGGGGACATAAGGGCAGTCAGGGGACCCTTGACCAGATCCTCGCTAGATTTTACTGGCCAGGTATATTTAAGGAGACGGCCAAGTTTTGCGAGGCTTGTCCCACTTGTCAAAGAGTCTCTGCAGCCCATCCCAGGGAGGTCCCAATGATCCCATCTCCTGTGATTAAAGAGCCTGTCCAAAGGATAGGGATAGACATAGTTGGACCTCTAATTAAGACTCCGAGAGGATTCCGCTATATTCTAGTGGTAGTAGATCACGCTACAAGATTTCCGTGGGCCATGCCACTATGGAGCACATCAGCCAAAGTAATAGCTATGGAACTTATTAAGCTATTTTGTGAAATAGGTTTCCCGAAGGAAGTTCTCACCGACAGGGGGAGCAATTTCCTCTCAAAGTACTTAGGGCAAGTGTGGGATGCCTTTGGCATTACCCACATCAAAACAGCAGCATACCATCCCCAAACTAACGGTTTAGTCGAAAGACAAAATCAAACGATTAAGAGGATGTTACGTAGGAGTTTGGAGGGGGACATTGACAATTGGGATACCATGCTTCCCTTTATCCTTTATGCATGCCGAGAAAGGAAACAAGCCTCACTAGGAACGGCACCATATGAGTTACTATATGGCCGGTCACCCCGCGGCATTCTGGACATCCTAAAAGAACAATGGGTGGAGCCAGATCCAAGGGAAGTAGAGGTGCCCGAATTCCTTAAAGATTTAAAGAAACGGCTACGCCGAACTTCACAGGCAGCGGAAGAAAACTTAAAACGTAGTCAGGCTAAACAAAAATCCTACTACGATAGGAACACAAAACAGCGTCAGTTAAATATAGGAGAGAAAGTCATTGTGATGGTGTCGGGTACGGAACCCAAATTCGAAAGCCATTGGAAGGGCCCTTGTCGGGTGGTGCATCCTGTGGGACCTGTTTCATATTTAGTGGAAAATAGGAAAGGCCGCAGGCAAGTCTACCACGTTAACCTCCTAAAGCCATGGCATGACAGGGTAACCTTAGCCCAGATAGCCACAATAGACTCCCCAAGACAACAGCCTCAAGTACAACTTAACATCCCAGAGTCCATAAGTGGTATCACGTGCTGTGCTGTTAAGATAAAGCCAGCCCGTGATATCTTAAGGGGGGGGATCTGTGACCCAGTAGCTCCCCAGGAACCGATGGACACAGATAAGCATCCGGTGGTAGAAGCCGGTACTGCAGGAGAAAGCAGGGATTTCTCTGCAGAAAGAAAAAAACTCAGAACTAATCAAGCAGAACAACTCACCTCGGGGGAAGGGAGTAGTAAAGCTCTTGATTGGGCACGCCCCAAGAGGAGGCGGGCAGTGCAAGCTAGAAGCACCTGGTTAAATAGTCAGAAACCAGGAAGTGAAAGAGAGCAAAGGAAACTAGGAGAGCCACAGAGGCTAAGAGAGAAGCCAAGAGAACAACAGGGACGGAGTGAATTTCCAGAAGGAGAAACAAGAGTTTCAGAGGGAAAGTCTGGAAGGAAATATCTTTGCTGCTGTGATTCCTCCAATAGTCTGCAACTAGCAGGTAGCGTGGTGGAAGACTCAGAAGAGGAAAGGAACTGCTGGAGGCAGAATACTTTCAGAGCGCTGAGAGATCCAAGGCTACAGGACCAGGCAGAGCTATGGAATAAAAGGCAGAAGGACAAAGAATTCTCCAAGGGAAAGCTTCTATACAAGGTACCCAGTGGGGGAGAAGTAGTGGATAAGTGTTATGCTCCAAAGCCAGAGAGAGTGTGCCCTAGTTTTAAAAGCCAAGTCAGACAAAATGGTGGCAGCTGTTTTCAGCAAGGAGAAGCTTTGAATAAAAGTGAATATTCTTACAAGCTAGCTGAAGAACCTAGCCAGGAAAGGGTTGACGTCAGTGCTTTTAAATATCTCTTTAAAGACTCTCCCATTACTGCTAAGTATCCAAGCACAGCACCCACGTGTAGAGAAAGGTGGGGAGATAACGTTAGCAGCACATTGAATGTTTGTTTTCCTGACACAAACAAATATGCTAATCAGCCTGAGATAGAGAGGCTCAGCAAACAATTGCTCACGGGAGAAAAGGAACGCCAGCTAAGTGAAGGGAAGTCACCAGCTGAATCACTTCTCCACGAGTTCAGAGAGTTTTTAGAACATAAGGCAAGTTTTAACTACAGTGCTCCTGAACCAGTTATTGGCTGTAAAGAAGGAATGCCTATTTATAATTCTCTGCCTTCCTCAGAAGAGGATATGTTAATGGACTGTTCTGCATGCTTAATTGAGAAAGACAATTAAGGGGAAAAGTTTACCTGTTATATGAAGCAATATAGCAGAGGCACTTAACTCGTCCTATACAAGAAGCTGGTAGAAAGTGAATGAGTCAATGTACCAGTGATTGCTATAACAGGAACACTACTGTTGTAGGAACTTTTCTGTCTCACCCTTTTTGATTGGATCACATGAAGGGAATGTGAATTCCTGAATATAGCACAGCATTGCAAGTCTGTTTAGCAAGTTTCTTTACTCTTGTTTTGGATTTATACTTCTGCACCGTCTGTACCATTTGAACAGCACAACTGGCAAATAAACCTCTTGAAAAATAAATTTCTCTTTGCGATGCCTTACTGCTCGAAGCACTAAACACAACTACAACTAATTGCCTCTAGGACATCACAAGGCAACCCCTCCTTAAACCCCCATGGTTAGGGAGCGGGCGGCGTGATAAGGTGGAATTTGCTTCAGATACCGAGATGGACTGTAGTTATTGTAAGACAGGAAGCCTGGAGTCCCTGCTTAGCACATAAGCTCTATCTTGGGGAATAGAGACTGTTTGTTTTGATACATCATTTATTGTGAAGATAACAGCTTTGCTTTACGTCATGTTTTACTTTTTTCTTTAACCTGAAGTAAGGAACTTGTGTTTGATGTTTTTGTCCAAGCATCTGAACCTTTTTGCAAGAAAGGGAAATAAATGCCTTTGTTTCCCTCCACTCGGACCTTTGTATTCTTTGGGATTTTGGTAACAAAGGATGCTACCAGGGCAGCAAGTCCCTGGGCCCTGTAAGACATTAGCCAAACCCAACCTCATATGTTTTTATGTCCAACCTACCTCAGTCCATTACGCTGCCAAGGTAGGCCCTGTGACAGGATCTTGATAAATTGGAAGACTGGGCATCCAAATGGCAGATGAAATTGAATGTGGACAAGTGCAAAGTTATGCATCTAGGAAAGAACAACCCAAACAATGGTTACACAATGCAAGGTATCATTGGGAACCACTACCCAGGAAAAAGATTTAGGCGTCATTGTGGATACCATGTTAAAACCCTCGGCCCAGTGTGCAGCAGCGGCCAAGAGAGCAAATACAATGCTAGGTATCATAAGGAAAGGAATTGAAAATAAAACAAAGGATATTATAATGCCTCTGTATCATTCCATGGTGCGACCGCACCTTGAATATTGTGTGCAATTCTGGTCGCCGTATCTTAAAAAGGATATAGTGTTATTAGAAAAGGTACAGAGAAGAGCCACCAAAATGGTAAAGGGGATGGAAGGATACTCTTATGAGGAGAGGCTGAAAAGGTTAGGGCTCTTCAACCTGGAAAAGAGATGGCTGAGGGGAGATATGATAGAGGTCTATAAATTAATGAATGGAGTGGAACGGGTAAATGTAGATCGATTGTTTACATCATCAGAATACAGAAAGACTAGGGGACATGCAATGAAGCTACAGGGTAGCCTATTTAAAACTAATAAGAGAAACTTTTTTTTCACTCAACGTGTAATCAAACTCTGGAATTTGTTACCGGAGGATGTAGTGAGAGCTGTTAGTGTAGTTGGGTTTAAAAAAGGTTTGGACAAGTTTCTGGAGGAAAGGTCCATAAACCATTATTAAAAGGGACCTGGGATATCACTGCTTGACCCAATACAAGCATTGAGGAACCTGTGTCTTTTGGGGAAACTGCTAGGTACTTGTGACCTGGATTGGTCACTGTTGGAAACAGGATACTGGGCTTGATGGACCTTGGTCTGGCCCAGTATGGCATATCTTATGTTACTATGTACTACCAGGACTCATAAAGAAACATTGCAAATATTAAACCAATATATCTCAGAGAATACCAATACTGGGGAAAGAGAACAAGTGACACTGTCAAATAGAAGCGACATAAATAGAATACCTCAGCTTGGTTACACATGCAGAACATAGACTGTCACCAAACAAAGAACAAGGGATCACAATTTAGAAATAGGAGGACAATAACCCTACAAGCCAAACTTGGAATGTACAACAACATTGCAAAAATAAAACTATAAATTAATTTCCTCTTGTACTAAACAAAATGCAGATGTTAAAGGTGCACATTTCCCAGAGCTGATATACTCCAGTTAGTAAATTCAAAATTAAAAAGTATTTTTCTACCTTTTGTTGTTTGTGCATTTTATTTTTCAGTTGCAATTGCTCCAGTCACTTTCTTCTGGTTTCTTCTTGTCTTCTGCTAACTCTCCATTTTCTGCTGTCCATTTGTCCTTTCTTCTCTCTTCTAGGTTTTTTGTCCATTCTCTCTCTACATCTGCTTTAACATACTGATCTTTCCCCTTTTGCTCTTTCCTCCATCTCTTTTTTTAAATTCCTTTTTCATTACTCAAATTTTACCCCTTCATCCTCAATCCCCACTTACTCTCCTAATACACGGCCAATCGTAGATTTCTCTTCCCACCCACACAAAATATTTTTTCCCCTCTCCATTTTCACTCTCCCAGCCCCATCCCATTCTAGTCCTCCTCCAACATCAGCTCCCTTCTAGTCCCCACATCAGCCCATTTCCAGTCCTAGCTCCCCCATCAGTCCATTTCCAATCCAAGCCCCCATCAGCCCATTTCCAATCCTAGCCGCCATCAGCCCATTTCCAGTCCTATCCCAGTCACTCCTTCAGACCATTTCCAGTCCTAGCTCCCCCATCCATTTCCAGTCCTATCCTAGCCCCTCCATCAGCCCATTTCAAATCCTAGCCTCCGATCAGCCCATTTCCAGTCCTTTCCTAGCCCCACCATCAGCCCATTTCCAGTCCTAGCTCCACTCCACTCAGCCCATTTCCAGTCCAAGCCCCCCTCCCCATCAACTAATTCCAGTCCTAGCTCCCCCTACTCAGCCAATTTCCAGTCCAAGCTCCCCACACAGCCCATTTCCAGTCCTAGCTCCCCCCCACTTAGCCCATTTCCAATCCAAGCCCCTCTATGAGCTCATTTCCAGACCTAGCCCCTCCATCAGTCCATTTCCAATCCAAGCCCCCCCCAAACAGCCCATTTCCAATCCTAGCCTCACATCAGCCCATTTCGAGTTCTAGCTCCACCCCACTCAGCCCATTTCCAGTCCAAGCCCCCCTCCACATCAACTATTTCTAGTTCGAGCCCCCCCTCCACTCAGCCCATTTCCAGTCCTAGCTCCAATGTCCAGTTCAGGCCCCCTCTACTCAGCTCATTTCCAGTCCAAGCACCCCCCCCTCTCCTCCTGAAGAGCCCCGTGGCTGTCTAAAATGCTTTAGAGAGAGCCGGAGAGGCCCCGGCTTACCTCTAACAGCTGCTGAAGTGAAGAGCATCTTTTTCCCTCACTTCGGCAGTTGTATTGTAGTTTACGACCTGCCGCACTGAGGTCAAAGGGGACTTCCTGTTTCCCAACACTCAGCACGGCAGCGTCATTAGGGTTGCCAACTGGCTGGTTTTCAGCCGGCCTGGCCGGTTTTTCCATGGCCAGGCCGGCTGCCGGCGCAGAGGCAAAACCGGCTTTTCTCCCAACCCGGAGGGCTTCAGAGGGAGCCGGGTAAGCCCGCGCGAGGCCCCGGCTCCCTCTGAACAGCTGCCAGCGTGAAGAGCCTTTTCCTTCACGCTGGCGGCTGTTCCTGTGAAGCCGCGATTGGTGGGAAAGGTTAAAGGCAATGCCCTTTAACCTTTCCCAGCATTCGCGGCTTCACAGGAACAGCCGCCAGCGTGAAGGAAAAGGCTCTTCACGCTGGCGGCTGTTCAGAGGGAGCCGGGGCCTCGCGCGGGCTTCCCCGGCTCCCTCTAAAGCCTCAGACAGCCGCGGTTTTGGGGGGGAGGCCAAGGACTGCCTGGGCTGTGATGGGGGGAGGGGGCCTGGACTGGAAAAGGGCTAGGAGGGGGAATTTGACTGGAAATGGGTGGTGATGGGGGGGGGGGACTTGGACCGGAAATGGGCGAGGGGGGGGGGACAAGGACTGGAAAGAAATGGGCTGTGATGGGAGGGGACCTGGACTGTAAAAGGGCTATGGGGGGGGGGACATGGACTGGAAATGGGTTTTGATGGGGAGGGGGACCTGGACTGGAAAAGGGCTGGGGGGGGGGGGACATGGACGGGAAATGGGTTTTGATGGGGAGGGGGACCTGGACAGGAAAAGGGCAGGGGGGGGGGAACTTGGACTGGACATGGGCTATGGTGGAGGGAGGGGGAACTTGGACTGGAAATAGGCTGTGATTAGGGGGACATGGACTGGAAATGGGTTGTGAAGGGGGGGACGGACCTGGACTGGAAAAGGGCTATGGGGGGCATTGGACTGGAAAGAAATGGGCTGTGATGGGGAGGGGGACCTGGACTGTAAAAGGGCTATGTGGGGGGGGGGGGACATGGACTGGAAATGGGTTTTGATGGGGAGGGGGACATGGAATGGAAAAGAGCTATGGGGGGGGGGACATGAACTGGAAATGGGTTGTGATGGGGAGGGGGACCTGGACTGGAAAAAGGCTATGGGGGGGGGGGAACTTGGACTGGAAATGGGCTATGGTGGAGGGAGGGGGAACTTGGACTGGAAATAGGCTGTGATTAGGGGGGCTAGGACTGCAAATGGACTGTGATGGTGGGGGGGGGGGTAGGACTGCAAATGGGCTGTGATGGTGCGGGGGGACTCGGACTGCAAATGGGATGTGATGGGGGGGCCTAGGACTGGAAATAGGCTGTGATGGGGGGGGGGCTAGGACTGGAAATGGTCTGTGATGTGAGGGCTAGCACTGGAAATGGGCTGATGAAGAGCTGGAATAGGACTGGAAATGGGCTGATGTGGGGCAAGGGAGAATGGGATTAGAAGGGAGTGGATGCTGGGTGGGTCTAGAACTATAAGGGAACTGATTTTGGGGGAGGACTAGAATAGATGGGGAATGAGAATGGAGAGGGGAAAAAATATTTTGTGTGGAAGAAAAGTCTATGATGGGCTGGGTATTGGGAGAGTGAGGGGCTTGAGAATGGAAGGGTGAAATTTAAATGGATGATAAAGGAATAAGGAAAGAATTGGGGGAAAGAGCAAAAGGGAAACAATCAGTATGTTAAAGCAGAAATAGAGAGAGAATGGAAAACATCTAAAAGAGAAGAAAGGACAAATGGATAGCTCGCAGAAGACACGAAGAAACCAGAAGAAAGTGACTGGAGCAATTGCAACTGAAAATAAAACGCCCAAACAGAAGGTAGAAAAATACTTTTTATTTTGAATTTATTAGCTGGAATATGTTTGGTCTGGGAAGTGTGTATTGCTAACATCTTTGTGTTTTTGTTTAGTGCAAGAGGAAATTACTTTATAGTTTTATTTCTCCAGTGTTGTACATTTCATGTTTGGATTTTGGGGTTCCCAGTTTAATTATTATATGACCAAGGAAGTTAGCCTACACGTATCCTCGGTAATTTTTGTGGGTGGGGCTGGGGGCGGGGCAGGGGTGGGACTAGGGGCGGAGAATGGGTGGAGCATGGCGAGCCACAGGTGTCGGGTTTTTCTCGGTGAAAACGTTGGTAACCCTAAGCGTCATAGACTACAGTACAGCTGCCAAAGTGAAGGAAAAAGACGCTCTCCACTTCGGCAGCTGTTAGAGGTGAGCCGGGGCTTCTCTGGCTCCCTCTAAAGCTGCCCTGCCTGCCTGAATTCAATGCGGGATGTTGTTGGCACGGGGCCCCCTGAAACGTGGGGCCTTATGCGAACAACATTCTTGCACAATGGATGGACCGGCCCTGGTTGGACATGTTGATCCATCAAACCAACCACAGTAACAGCTTTCTATTCTGGTTGCACAAGTCCTTTCTTCTTCCTTTTAACCATAGCAAAAAAAAAGGCACACATAGCAGCTTAGGGCTCTGAAAGCTCCAAAGGGTTGTCACCTGCCCGTTTCAGTATAGCCCTTCGGGCAGGCACCTGCAGCCTTGTGCCTGCAGCCACATCCCGCAGTGGAGGGACTGATTTTAGGGGCCCTCTGCAGCCGACATCACTCACAGTCGTCCAAAACAATCGTCAGCAGGAATCCAAAAAGAAAATGGAACGCCAAGACCTGACTGTTCCGCAGTGGAGAGGCTGATTTTAAGGGCTCTTTGCAGCCAATGTCACTTGCAGCAGTCCAATGCGATCACCAGCAGGAATCCAAGCACGAAATGGAACTCCAAGACCTGACTGTCCCGCAGTGGATGGGCCAATTTTAAGGGCCCTCTGCAGCTGACATCACTTGCAGCCGTCCAACACAATCGCCAGCAGGAATCCAAGCAGGGAAAGGAACACCAAGACCTTGATATCACTTTTTTAAAACGTATTTTTGTAAAAAGGCTGTTCCTGCTGCACGTGCTTTTCCCACATCCTTTTAGGTATTTTACAAAAAGCAGTCTACCTTTGAATGTCCTGATGCCGCTTTTCCTGTCAATGCCCCTTTTCCTGTCTATATGATCTATGCAAAATTGGGCTTCATTTATTTATTTAGCTGTATTTATATCCCGCTTTTCACTGGGTCAAAGCAGTCAATTGGGGGATACATTTAACACGAGGGGATATGAGACACATACGCTAATACTTACAGGGAACATGGGCAATGGAGGGTTAAGTGGCTTGCCCAAGACCACAAGGAGTGCCTATAGGACTAGAAATCCCAGTCCCTCCGGCCTGAAGTACCTTGTCCTAACCACTAGACCACTCCTCCCTACTACATGACTCCCAACTAAAGATGGCTGGTTAAATTTAGGTGAATTTCCAAGCACAAATTAGCTGGCTGAGTTTGTATTAGAAAATTTTCCTAAAATTAGCCAGCTATGAAATAATCAGGCAGCTTACTGAAAAGCTTTCTCTGTTTCACTAGCACACATAGGATGGGGGATGCTCACAGTGAACTAATGTCCTTGTTAGCCTTACAGCTGTCACATTCCTGTAGCGGTTTGTACTCAAGGACAAATAAAAAGAAAAACAGGACACCGTCACAAAAATCACGAATGCAAAAAAAACAGCAGGGGTAACTACTACTACTACTACCACTGCTACTGCGACTACTACTGAACATTTGTATAGCGCTACAAGACTTACGCAGCACTGTACAGGCACACGTAAAAGACAGTCCCTGCTCTTCAGAGCTTACAGTCTAGTCAGACAACACAGTAGCTGCAGACATGGGATACATCTAGGGGGAATAGTAAGGAAACACAAAGGAGATCAGGCGAGTCAAGATCCGAAAGCGGCAGCGAAGAGGTGAATTTTCAGCCTGGATCTGAAAAGGGTCAGAGAAGGCGCCTTACACAGATGAAAAGAATTCTTTAAGCCCCATACGGCTCTGTTTTGGCAGAACTTCGTGTGCATCAGGGACACTTACACAGAGAGCTAATCGAGTCACAGACTATCTGTGAGAAGCGTGCCATCTGTACGTTTTATATGCATTCTATTTCTATGGTATAAGTGCCCCTGACACAGGTGAATTTCTGCCAAAACACAGGCTTGTTGGGCTTAACAAAGAAATCTCTTGAACTATGGGAAGTGACGTTACTCCTGCTGTTTTTTTGTGTTTGTACCCATGGGCCTGCATGCTAATTTTCAAAGGGAAACATGAATTTCCCTTTGAAAATTTGCGTCTAGCTGGTGCCGAGGGTATGTTTTTACTTTCATCCCCTTTGCCATTTTGGTGGCTCTTCTTTGTACATTTCCTAATTCCACTATATCCACTATTCCACTATAAGATACAGCGGCCAGAATTGCGCACACTATTCAAGGTGCGATTGCACCATGGAACGATATAGAGGCATTATAATATCCTTTGTTTTATTCTCCATTCCTTTCCTTATGATTCATGTGCTTTCTTGGCAGCCACTGCGCACTGGGCAGAGCATTTCAACGTGTTATTCACGATGACGCCTAAATCATTATCCTGGGTGGTGGTTCCTAATGTGGAACCTTGCATCGTGTAGCCATAGTTTGGGTTGTTCTTTCCTAGGTGCATAACTTTGCACCTGTACGCATTAAATTTAATCTGCCATTTGAATGTCCAGTCTTCAAATTTATTAAGGTCCTCTTGCAATTTTTCACAGTCCTCTTGGGTTTTAACAACTTTCAATAATTTTGTGTCATTTGCAAATTTGATTACCTCACTTGTTGTTCCCATTTTCAGGTCATTTACAAATATGTTAAAAAGCAGCGGACTCAGCACAGATCCCTGGAGTACTCCACTATTCACCTTTCTCCATTGGGAAAATTGGCCATTTAGCCCTACCCTCTGCTTTCTATCTTTTAACCAGTTCCTGATCCACAATAGTACACTGCCTCCTATCCCATTACTTTTTAATTTTGCCAAGAGTCTCTCATGAGGGACCTTGTCAAAGGCTTTCTGAAAATCCCGATACACTACATCGACTGACCACCTTTGTCTACCTGTTTGTTTACACTTTCAAAAAATCATAACAGATTAGTAAGACAAGATCTTCCCTGGCTAAAACCATGTTGGCTGTCTCCCATTAAACCATGACTATCTACATGATCAGAAATTTTGTTTCTAATAATGGTTTCTACCATTTTTCCCATTAGTGACGTCAGGCTCACTGGTCTGTAGTTTCCTGGATCGCACCTGGAATCATTTTTAACAATTGGCATTACATTGGCTATCGTCCAGTCTTCAGGTAGTTTAATGATAGTTCACAGTAGGTCTGCAATCTCATATTTCAGTTCTTTCAACACCCTTGGATGTATGGTGCCTGGTGAAAGTATTCATCCCCTCGGTGTTTGTCCTGTTTTGTCGCATTACAACCCGGAATTAAAATGGAGTTTTGGGAGATAGCACCATGTGAAATATACAACATACCTCTGACTTTGAAGGTGCTAAATATCCTTTATTGTGACACAAACAATAATTAAAAATGAAAAAAGAATCAGGAGTATGCATATGTATTCAAACGCTAAAGTCAATACATTGTAGAGCCACCTTTTGCTGCAATTACAGCTGCAAGTCTCTTGGGGTATGTCTCTATTAGCTTAGCACAGTGATTTTCAGCCATTCCTCAAGGCAAAACTGTTCCAACTCCTTCAAGTTAGATGGGTTGCGTTGGTGTACAGCAAACCTCAAGTCATGCCACAGATTCTCAACCGGATTGAGGTCTGGGCTTTGACTAGGCCATGCCAAGACATTGAAATGTTTCCCTTTAAACCAGCTTTAGCAGTATGCATAGAGTCATTGTCCTGCTGGAAGGTGAATCTCTGTCCAAGTCTCAACTCTCTGGCAGACTAAAACAGGTTTTCCTCAAGAATTGCCCTGTAGTTAGTGCCATCCATCATTCTTTCAATCCTGAGCAGTTTGCCTGTCTCTGCCGATGAAAAACATCCAGACAGTATGATGCTGCCACCACCATGTTTCACTGTTGGATTGTTGTTCGCGGGGTGATGGGAAGTGTTTAGTTTGCGTCATACATGGGCATTTCCCATGATGGTCCAAAATGTCAATTTTTGTCACATTTGACCAGAAATCCTTCTTTCATGTGTCTGGGGGGGGGGTCTGCCACATGCTGTTGTGCAAACTCCAAACGCGTTTTCTTATTTCTTTCTTTCTTTAAGCAATGGCTTTTTTCTGGCCACTCTTCCTTAAAGCCCCTCTCTGTGGAGTGTACGGTTTAAAGTGATACTATGGACAGATACTCCCATCTCCTCTGTGGATCTTTGCAGCTCCTTCAATGTTATCCTTGGTGTCTTTGTAGCATCTCTGATTAATGCCCTCCTTGCCCGGTCTGTGAGTTTTGGTGGGAGGCCTTCTCTTGTCAGGTTTGTAGTGGTACCATATTCTTTCCATTTTGTTATAATGGATTTAATGGTGCTCCGTGGGATATTTAGAATTTGTGATATGTTTTTTATAATCCAACCCTGATCTATACTTCTGCACAATTTTGTCTCTGATCTGTTTGGAGTGCTCCTTGGTCTTCGTGTTGCTTGCTTAGTGGTGTTGCAGAGTCAGGGCCTTTCAGAACAGGTATATTTATACAGGCATCATGTGACTTATCATGTTCACAGATTCACACAGGTGGACCCTAATCAACGAATTATGTGAGTTTTGCTGTTAATTGGTTGGACCAGATCTTATTTAGGGGTTTCATAGCAAAAGGGATGAATACATATGCACTCATAACATTTCAGTTTTAACTTTTTTTTAATGATATATACAAGGTATTTTATGGTCATTCCACTTCACCAATTTGGCCTATATTGTTAGGTCCATTACCTAACATCAAAATGAACCTCCATTTTCATTCCAAGTTGTACGTACTGTGACAAAACAGGACAAAAACTGAGGGAATGAATACTTTCACAAGGCACTGTATACCATTTATTTATTTAGCTGCATTTATATCCTGCTTTTCACTGGGTCAAAGCGGTTGGGGGATACATTTAACACGAGGGGATATGAGATACATACACTAATACTTACAGGGAACATGGGCAATGGAGAGTTAAGTGGCTTGCCCAAGACCATAAGGAGCACCTGCGGGACTAGAAACCCCAGTCCTTCTGGCCCAAGGTTGCTGTCCTCTAGTGGGATTTGAACCACTGACCTTCTGGCCTGTAGTACCTTGCCCCAACCACTAGGCCACTCCTCCCTCTGGTCCAGGTGATTTGCTATTCTTCAGTTTATCAGATAGTTGTAATATATCTCCCCAGTTTATCAATATTTCTTTCAATTCTTCTGCTGCATAAGCTTTAAATACCATTTCAGGCAGGGGTGACTTCCCTACATCTTTTTCAGTAAAGACTGAAGCAAAGAATTAATTCAGTCTCTCCGCTATGGCCTTGTCCCCTCTTAGTGCCTCTTTTACTCCTCTATCATCCAATGGTCCAACTGACTCTCTCACAAGTTTTTTGCTATGAATGTATTTGAAAAAGTTTTTATTATGTGTTTTTGCTTCCACAGCAAGCTTTTTTTTTCAAATTCTCTTTTTGCTTGCCGTATCAATGTCCTGCATCTAACTTGCCAGTGCTTATGTTGTTTCCAGTTTTCATCATTTGGCTCCTTTTTTCCATTTCCTGAAAGATGCTTTTTTGGCTACAACAGCCTTTCTGACTTCACCTTTAAACCATGCTGGCAGTTTTTTGGACTTCCTTCCACTTTTCTTAAAGCATGGAATACAGTTGATTTGGGCTTCCAAGATATTATTTTTAAACAACACCCAGGCTTGATGTAAATCTTTAACCTACTCCTACTTTCCTAGTCCTCTCATTCTCCATCTCTGCTTCATTCTTTCTCCAGCCTCCTATTATCCCCCCTCCCTGTCTTTCAACTACTTTCTCATTTCCACCCTCTGTATTCATCCCCCCACCAGCAGCTCCTTCCCTGTCACTCATGCCCTCTCCACCTTCAGCCCCTTTCTTATATCTTTCCCCCTATCCAGGTTCCTATTCCCCCTTTTCCTTCATCCATTTCTATCTTTACTCAGTTACTTCAGATAACTGCTCCCTTCCTTTGTCTCTTACCATGTCCAAAGCCCTCTATTTTTAACTGCCTTCCAAACAAACACTTGGAGGGTTTGGAAGGTAATTAAAAATGACAGAGGGCCTCTCCATATTTATGCACTCAGTCTCACAGCCCTATTCATCCCCGTTCAATTTCTTAGTCCCCACTATCCCTCTAGCTAATTGCCAAGTCACCACTCTAACCTACCAAATTCCTGAGTCCTCAACATGCAAAGACTTAGCTTGGGGTGGATGGATGGAGTGAGGAAGAGGGTATGAATCAAGAAAGTGTTGATGTTTAGGACTGAGGATAACTGAGCTCTGGTTTATTTATCTGCTTCTAAGGCAATGTCTTTTATCAGTTCTTTTTAAGTGATTCACAATGCAATTAGTTTGACAGTGGGACTGTTTCAATTTGTTCCTTTTCTCTGTCACTATGCTTTAGTAAGCATCTATTCAAACAATATCATAGATGTCTCTTACTTTCTGACAAGAAAGATACTATGCAAAAATCTACTCTTTATCAGATAATTTCTCTAGCAAACAATTTATCTCTGTATAACCAAAGAATTTTTGCCCTATTCTGCTTTCTCTCTTTGTTAACAGACAAACAGAAAGTTTTGATGATAAGCTATGCCTTAACTGATTTTAATAAACATTAACAGAAAGTTATGAGTGCTAAACTATATCTTAAATAACTATATAAATAAACACAGAAATTTTAACACAGAATTTATCAGTTTAACACAAATTTTCCTTTCCCCAAGTTTTAAGACAATTTCCTAGCAGGAAAATACAAGTGTAGCCTCTCTGCTTGCACTACCTGGTGCCAATCCGGACCTCCAGTCCCACTGAGGTGATGTCACTTCCTCCTGCTATTTTTGCATTGGATCCCCCATGGACATGTTTGTGCTAATACCTTTGTGTTTCATTTCACTGCAGGTCCAGCTTGACTCTCTCCTGTTTCCTCAAGTCTCCTTGCTTGCCCTGCCAGTGCTGATCCCGCCCTCTGGTCCTGCTGAGGTGACATCACGCCCACCTGCTATTTTTGTCATGTTGGATCCCCCGTGGCTGTGCCATTGGCATGCACTGAAGGTGCACAACTAATAAGCAAGTCCTACTTCTTGTGCACTCCATGGGGGTGCCTCTTGGGATCCTCCACTATGTCCTATTCTGCTGTGGACTCTAGTGTTGCTCATGCTATCCATATCATCTATTGTTCAGGCAACTCCTCTGGCCAATGGCTGGCTCTGCCTGGTGGCCTCTCACTCAGTTATTCTGAACTTTCCTAATGTTGCTGTCCTGTTATCTGGGGGCATCATCTCCTCCAGTCTCTTCTCTCCCAAGTGAGTAAACCTGATTATTGCTTTCTTCTCCCTATCTGCACCTCTTCTTCTTCCTCCTCTCATCCCTTTCTCTCTACATCTGCTTTGGCCTCTCAATATGCGCTCATCATGCCACAAATGTGCCCTTGTTTCTGATCTTATTATGTCCCATTCTCTCTCCATATGTGCCTTCGCCAAGTCTTGGCTATGCCTTGGTGACTTGACCCACCTTCAGGCTTCCTGTCCCCCCTGGTTTCAGTTCCTACACCATGATCACACAGGGTGCTGTGGTGGGCATGGCAATTCTCTTCTCCTCCTCTCTGACAGCATCTTATCTACCTTCTTGCCCTCTTCAATTCTTGGAGATTTTTCTCACTCACTTCTCTTTGAATTCCTATTCTTTCTACACCCTCTTAGTCTACTCCTTTTGTTCTGCTGATACCTTCCTTGGCAAGCTCTCTTCCTTTCTGGCTCAAGCAGCCCTTGCTTACTCTCCTTTGATCATCCTTGCAGACTTTAACTGCTCCCCCTCTCTTCTGTGTCTCCCTCTAACATCTGTGATTTATTGGTTCAGCTAAGCTTTTCACAACTTGTTGCAGCCACTATGCATAAGGCTGGCAATATACTGGACTTAGATTTTCTCCCATTTGACTTTTTCTCATTCTGTCTTCCACTACCCTTCTACCTATTCCCTGGCTAGATCACTTTCTTGTTTCCTTTCCCTTGGTCACTCCCATTTCTTCTTCACCAGTGACTCCCACTCACAAATCTATTCAGGATCTAACTCCCAGGAATATGGATCTCCTGATTCATGAAATCGCTAAGGACCCTTTTGCCTCTCCTTACTGCTCCACTAGACTCTCAATGGACCATTTGGCCCTCAGCTCTTTCCTCTGCTTTTGACATACAGTAGTAGCACCACGCCGCTTACTCCACCTGTCTCTCTCCTCTCAGAAATCTTGGTTCCACTCTGGTGTCTTTCTCCTTCATCGCTATCTTCACCGTGCTGAAAGTCTGGAGGAAATGTTGCTCCCATTCATTGTGGTCTTGTTGGAAACGCCATGCTGCTGCCTATAAGAAGGATCCTTATGCAGCTAGAACAGATCATGCTCAGAATTACTTTCTTCATTCACCAACAAACCATGTCAACTCTTCCATATCCTCCTATTGCTTCGACTAACCTTTTTTCTCTCCTATCCCCTGTTGCTTATGCCTTCTTTCTATCTAGAAAAATTGCTCCTCTGCACGCTTCCCTCCCTCCCTCCCTCCAGCAGCCTCTTCCTCATACTCTCCTACTTTCCCAGTCCCTTCCCAACCTGTGTTCCCCTTCCCCCTTCAGTCCCTTCTTACATTAGAAGATTAAAAATGCCATTCTGGGTCAGACCAAGGTGCATCAAGCTCAGTATCCTGTTTCCAGCAGTGGCCAATCTTGGTCTTAAGTACTTTGCTCCTTCCTTGCATCCTCCCTCCAGCCCTTCCTCTACTTGTGCTGCCCATCCTCCCTCTCTCATATACTCTACTGCTCACCTCTTAGCTTTCTCTCCTCTTCCCACCCTTCCTCTCTCCTCCTTACTCCTCTCTCTCTTTCACTTATTCTGCTCCTCCCTCTTCCTCCCCCTCACATTTCCAGACTTTCCTCTCAAGTCCAATAGAAATATAGCTTTTTGGAGAGCTTGTTACTCTGAAACTCCCAGTCCAATCTGGCCAGTTTTCAAACTCAATGTGCCTTTTCACCAGTTTTTACCACATGTCTTCATCCTGTTCTGTTAAACTTTTGGAGAGTTATTTTACTTTTAGACAGACAGGCAGACAGGTAGATGGTCAGTCATTTTTGATCCCTTGTCTATAATTTCCAAGTTCTGTTGGCTTGGAAAGAATAACCACTGCAATCAGCCGGGGGTTCTTGATGCTATGCAGATGGATAGCATTATTTCTAGGACAGAGGCCTCAAAGAGTGATACTGGGGTAATGGCTACCTGTATCATGGGAACTGAATCAAGATTTCCCAAAAGACTTAGGGGTATGTTTACTAAACCGTCCTAATGTGCGCCCGGCGCTAGTCTGCAGGATGCCATATAAGGAGTGGGCGTTTCAGTCTTAACCTAGCAAACCGGGATTATCGCACGCTGTTGTGCGCTCTGTGCTAATGTGCGCTGCCCTATAAGGCACTCCAGAGGGCATACTATAAATTGCACTGTCCGCCCAGGCACCCTATAATGTCCCCTATAGGGCACCCTATAAGGCGCTCCATAGGACACCTTATAAGGCACCTTATACGGACTGTAACCATAAGGTGCCTCAGAAGGCGCTTTATAGGGTGCCCTATAGGGCGCCCTCTGAAGCACCTTATGGTTACAGTACCCCGAGGGTGTTATGCTGGCAGCACTAATGTACATTAAAAATAGACAATGCTTCAGACGGCCCTATCAAATAACACCACTGTGGGTTTGAACCCATGACTTCTGGCTTCACAAGCAGTGAAGTAACCAGTGAGCTACAGTTCCATAGCTGCTAGCAAACCCCTGGCTGGCTGCAGAAGGACTGCATGTCACCACACAAACTGCTGTGGTCACCAGGATAGGGTTAACCCACCCATACCCATGATGCACTGCACATGCAAATCAGCAGTCTACAGATGATCACAAGATGGGGTATGCACCCCCACAGCACCCCGGCCTGGTAGGGGGAACTGACCGTGTGTGGCACTGGCACAGAGTAGCTACACACCGTCACATTGTGCAGGTATGGTACTCACCCTGAGGGTGAGGTAGGGGGCCCAGCACCAGGTCCACAACAGAAATAGGACATGCTGCAGGACCCCAGCAGTGCTAATGTGCTAAGGTTCCATGCTGCCTCTAAGGTACCTTATCGCGCGATAACGTCACAGAGCATACATTAAGACGGTTTAGTAAACATACCCCTTAATTTTAAACCCCATTTATGTTTAATCTTTATGTGTTATTGTAAATCAATTAATCAGAACAAGGCTCACTATTTCATAAGAAATTCTCTTCTTTTTCTTTAATTTTTTTACTTCAAAAACATGTTTCATTCATTTCAAATTTTATACTTATTTTAAAAGGGACGATCATTAGTGGGAGTCGAATGAACTTCTAGTCTAACTACCCTTCTAGTATACTGCAATCATTGTTCCTGAGTTCATTCTATCGATACATATTTTAGTTCATTTTCTTTATTTAAAAAAAATCACTTATCTGAGTCCACATGTAGTTATTATTCAATACTCCAGCTCCCAACAGGAATTCATGTTTTGAATACCCAGTTCTGTGTCAGAAGAGGTAAATATCAGTTTCTCAGTATGTATACTTCAAGGCTTCCTCTTTCTTGAAACGAGTAGTATAAAAATGGTATCAGCATCTTTTTAGTTCATCTCAATCAATCAGATATTTCTCAACCAATCAGATTTATTATCCATTCATTGCAACTTTCTAATTTTATCAATTAATTCATATTACAGTTATAATCCCCATTCAATTTTTATATTGTGACCCACTGGGTGAACCAATTGGGGTAGAAAAAATATCTCATCATATCCTTTCCCCACTCCCAGCCACCTTGGGAATGTCCTGGGTTTTCTCTTGTGTCTAATGGTCGCTGAGCTTGAACAGTCCCAACTGCCCCAGCCTGGTTGCCATCAGCTTCCAAAATGGTGGCAATGGCCCCTAGCAGTAGTCAGCATCTACTAGGGGCCATTGCTGCCTTTTTGGAACCTGGTGATGACTGGGCAAGAGCAAAGGGGGACTGTTTCCCCACTGACTACTAGATACCAGAAAAGCCCTGGGTGAGTCCTGGAAAGGGGGGGGGGAGAAGGGGGGGGGATTGTGGTCTGTGTGGTTTCTGTTGATTGGAAGTCCTTTTAGAGACTTCTGCCTGGAAGGACAGTCCAATAAGGGCAGATGGTCAGGGAGGTTATTTATTTATTTATGCTTATATACTGCACTTTTACAATCAGCGCGGTTTGCATGATAGCGACATAATACAGAGAACAGGCATAACATTACAAATAACAGTTATATTATAATAAACTAATAACTTAACTGGGGTATCTACCATTGGGAGTTTCAGACGGTTACCTGTTGGCAGTGGTTGATCTTGGTGGGGGGGTCAAATTGGGGGCTAAAGCTTGTTGGGGGGCCTTCTGTTCAGGGTGGGAGTATTGTCTGGAGGGGGCTGATTGTGGGTGTTAATCAGGAGATTGGCTGTCATAGAGGGGATTGGATCGGGGTGAAGGGTGTCGGGGGGGGGGGAGAGGGATTGGATTTGAGAGGTTTAGGTTATGCTGTCATGGCTGCCATTATTTTTTTGGACATGGATGACAGCTGCCAGATTGCACTTAACAGTGCAGTTAATCTATTGTCAGTTGTGCCAGGTAGCACATGGTAACGTCTCATGCACTAGATGTTACTGGCAGCCAGTCCTGATCTCCGTCCTGATTCCACCCTGATCTGCACTAAGCACTTAGGGGTATGTTTACTAAACCGTCCTAATGTGCGCTCCGCCACGTTATCATGCGATAAGGTACCTTATCGTGCAATAATGGTGTTTTATCGGGCGCAGAGGTACCTTAGCGCGTGATAACGTGCGCAGCGTCGCAAATGAGCGCTGAGGGTGGAGAAAGGCTCCCGGAGGGCGGAGTAAGGCTCCCCAGGGGCAGAGAGAGAGGGTCAATGGGTGGAAAGTGGGAGGGGAGAGGCTCCCCGCACACTAACACTGTGAAATTCGAGGCTGAAAACTAACGCCAGTGAAACCCTGGCGTTAGAGCTGATTTATAGGGAAAAGAAACCATTTCCGTCAGCAATGTACAGCAAAACCAGGGAAACCTACAAAAAGTGATAAGTGTGATACATGTGCACAGAACAAAAGGGCAAATAAACAGTGAAAATGACCAGCAGAAAATGTAATAAAAACATAACCACGCTGGCCAGTAGTGATTTTAATGGGAAACATCAAGAAACACTCCTGAGAAAGCTCCAACAAAAAGATATGAATTTTGGAAGGGTCTATGCTCCGTCCCCATACAAGGTGAATGAGCCCACAGTGAAATTGTGCTGAGCAGGGTTTTCCCTCTCCATTGGGCAGGTTTCCTATGGCATGCACATGTTCCACAACAGCAGGGCGGGCATGTTGGAATGGGCAACTGGACAGATGCTTGAAAAGGGGACACAGAGGGCGGAACATGCTGTGGTGCAGCTGGGCCACAGTGCGGACTAGGGTGATGCCTAGGTGGCCCATAGGAATGCTGAAACAGTAGTGCAGCCAGACAGCAACTGATGAGGGCCCAACATGGGCACGAGTGTGCTTCCCACAGTATCACAGGGGATAGTACCCAGCAGGTACCCCCAAGGGCAAGAACATTGGCAGGCAGTGCTGGAGGGAAGCGTGGACAGCTATGCAGGCACCCCTACCCCAGAACCCACACCATAGGCAGCCACCTACCCACACACTGGATGGCCTGAGACTGCGCTCCACCAGCACCACCAGCAGAAGGGCATGTCAGCAGGGTGGCAGAGGGGTACTGGTGGTGGAGGGGGCAGTGGCAGCTGCCCAGAGCGGACTGTGGCCTAGCCCTGTGTAGGTGGGTGCCATGCACTGCAACAGACAGGCCCTGTCTGACGAACAGTCATGGTATCCCCAGGGAATGCACTGTCTCTGTGGCAACATGGTGGTGCAGTGCACACAGCCAGTGTGTTCAGGAGCAGAAGGTCATAGGTTCAAGTCCCAGCTGTGGCTCCTGCCAACCCAGCCCCCATATTTTACCCACTACTAAAATGTGCTAATACAGACAGAACCTTTATTGCAGATGATGTAGACATGCCCAAAACACTACATTTTACCCTACAGAGCACAGACACCATAAACATGCGCATTACCTAGAGCAGAGTCTCCCAAATGCAGTTCTGGAGGGCCAAACACCATTCAGGTTCCATGCTGCCTCTACTAAATATGGCTGTGCTGCATTTCTATGCACCGCCCCCATGGTATGCAGATGTATCTCATGCATATTCATTAGGGACAGCATGAAAACCCGAACAGTGTTTGGCCCTCCAGGACTGGAGTTGGGAACCTCTGCCCTAGAGCAGCGGCCAACAGGGGCAGACACACCCGCACCCACAGGCTCCATTATCCGAAGCGTCCTGGAGAGGCAGGATGTTGGGCCCTGTGTGCATCTCCCAATACTAGCACTTGCATACCTTAGCAATGCCACCCTAAACCTGGGAAAACTGTACACAGCTATCAAAAGGTTGCTATGATAATTGGCAGATAGCAATTCCTACGTTAAGCACAATTGGCTGATTGAGCTGCATCATAGCAACCTATCTGATGTCTGTGGAGTGTGCCTCAGGTATGGTGTCTGACAGAGTGACCCCAACAGTATTACGTACCATAGCCATGCCTGCACTGTGCCCAGGACTGGTGTGGTGGCCAGGGCTGCCAAACACCTCTATAGTTACACAATGCTGGCATAGGTGTGGGGAGTGTGTGTCTGTCTATCCAGTGTGTGGTGGCTGCTAACACCTTCCTTAGCCCACACTGCTAGCACTGTTGCCAGTATTGGCCTGCCAATGTGCATAATGAGGAGCAAGGTACTGTGGGAATAGCCTGGATAGGGTGGCCTGGCCTGGCTGCATCTGCACAGGGCATAGGGCAATGGCTCAGACATTGTAATGCCCGGCCACCACCTGCATGGACAGGGTGGCCACAGCATGTCCTGCTGGGAGGTCACTCTCACCCTGACTGAGCAGTGACCATGGCATGGCTAGGTTCCCCCATAGTGCTATATAGTATTTCTCTCATGTGATATTTATGGGTTCTCTTTTGGGGCCCAATCACTGACTTATCTGCTTGGTGTGTATGCTGATATCCCAGTTCTGGGTACATGCATCTTCTCCAGGAACATGCACTATGGACTAGCTAGCAGACTGTCTGCAGCTAATATGTGTCTTGCTGGAACACCTTGCAGGGTACAGCGGCTGGAGGCTTGCTGCTGCAGAATGTCAGATAGTGGTGGGGGGCAGCTGAGCATTTTCAGGCCTACTGTCTGTCTGCTATTGCTTTATGGATGTGTACAGATCTGCATTGACTGTCCTGTAGGGTGTCTGTTCCCCAGCAGGACTGGGGTTGATGGTCCCCTCTACTGTCACCATTGCAGGGAGGTAGAATGTGGATCTGTTGGTGGGAGATCCTGTTTCCCACCCTGAGCCCCAGAGGGTGGGTTGGGTGGTGGTACATAATCTGCCTATGGGTCCAAACACCCCCCCCCCTTCACCTACATCATGTAACCATGGCACCAACACAGGATATGCACTATTCTGGGTGCATCATAGCCCATAGGGCTAGACATAACTGAGAAACACAGATGTATCCTAGGTGTGTCTGCAGGAACTAACTATCACACACAGTAGCACTGATGGGGACCTGCAGCATGGCGCATATCAGCCGTGAAAGGTGCTGTGGACCTGGTGCTAGGTGCCCCACCTCACCCTCAGGGTGAGCACAGTACCCGCACAATGTGACGGTTTGTAGCTACTCGGTGCCAGTAACACACACGGTCAGATCCCCCTACCAGGCCGAGGTGCTGTGGGGGTGCATACCCCATCTTGTGATCATCTGTAGACTGCTGATTTGCATATGCAGTGCATCATGGGTACGGGTGGGTTAACCCTATCCTGGTAACCACAGCAGACAGTTTGTGTGGTGACGTACAGTCTTTCTGTAGCCAGCCAGGGGTTTGTTAGCAGCTATAGAGCTGTGGATCCAGAGGTCATGGGTTCACATCCATGGTGGGGTTATTTGATAGGGCTGTCTGAGGCATTGTCTATCTTTAATGTACATTAGTGCTGCCAGCAAGAACACCCTCAGAGTACTGTAGCCATAAGGTGCTGTATAAGGCACCTTATAGGGCGCTGTATAAGGTGCCCTATAAAGCACCTTCTACAGTGCCTTATGAGGTGTCCTATAAAGCGCCTTATAGGGTGCCCCATAGGGGACATTATAGGGTGCCTTGGTGGACAGTGCACTTTATAATGTGCCCTATGGAGTGCCTTATAGAGTACCTTATGCGGCACCTTCGGTTACGGCACTTGAGAGTGTGTTTGCTGGCAGCACTAATTAAAATATACATAACATAGAAACATAGAAATATGATGGCAGAAAAAGACCACATGGCCTATCTAGTCTGTCCTTCCATAATAACTACAACAGTCCCCTTTTTACTTTTAGAGATCCTGTGTTTGTCCCATGCTTTTTTGAATTCAGTTACTGTCCTCATCTCTACCACCTCCACTAGGAGACTATTCCACGGATCCACTACTCTTTCCGTAAAAAAATATTTCCGCATATCACTCCTGAATCTATCTCCCTTCACCCTCATCACATGTCCCCTCGTAGCAGAACTTGCTTTCAATTGAAAGAGGCTCTCTCCCTGAACATTTATGCCTCGGAGGTATTTAAACATCTCAATCATATCACCTCTATCCCGTCTTTCCTCTAAGGTGTACATGCTTTATAATGAAGACCACTAATCATTTTAGTAGCCACCCTCTGCACCGACTCCATCCTGTTCACATCCTTTTGAAGGTGCGGTATCCAGAATTACACACTATACTCCAAATGAGGTCACACCAAAGACTTATACAGAGGCATTATCACCTCCTTTTTTCTGCTAGACATTCCTCTCCGTATGCACCCAAGCATCCTTCCAGCTTTTACCGTCGCCTTTTCTACCTGTTTAGCTACTTTAAGATCATCAGACACAACCACGCCTAGGTTCCGCTCTTCTTTAGTGGACAAAAGTACTTCACCCCCTATACTATATTGCTCCCTTGGATTGCTGCAGCCCAAATGCATGACCTTACATGCCTCAAAAAGCAATACTTACACATAACAACTAATGCCTCAGCCAGCCATATGCATTAGGCACACTGGGGGATCAAACTCACGACCCCTGTACTATCAGTCAGTGTATTAACCATTGTGCTACACCTCTGTTTCTGTGTTTGCATGTCTGCGTGCCTACTTAAGATTACCGCACGTTAACGTGCTTAGCAGCGTCTCGCCTGATAATGTGCACAGCGCAAGTTATCGCGCGATAATCCCGTTTTGCTACATTAAGACCGAAACGCCCACTCCTTTTATGGCAGCCTGCACACTATCGCCGGGCGCACATTAAGACGGTTTAGTAAACATACCCCTTAATATCAGTTTTCTACCATGGTGCTGTTTTTTTGCAAAGGCCCATGCTAAGATTAGTGTGCAGTAAAACCCACGCTGAGCACTTACCTCACTTTAGTAAACATGCCCCTTTAGTGCGCAATATTGATTTAACATGTATTAACCTACAAATTAACGTGTGTAAAGTCAATTTTTGCATACTAAAAAATGTTTATTAATGTGTATGTGTGAAACAAACTAAAAGAAAACTGCTGAAAATTGGTTAATAGAGGCCGATTGAACCAAAACCTTTCTCCTTGTGCCCATTCCTACAATTGAACATATTCTTCATTATAAGGCCTATTTACTAACTAAGCACATAACCAGCATGAATGTAGGTTAGTAAATTAGCTCCTAAGTCTGTATCTCAGGCAGTGGTGGGTGAGTGAGTTCCCCAAGGTCAGAAGTCCATCATTGGGAAAGTGGGATTTGAACTCTGGCATCCCTGGTTTTTAGCCTGTTGTTCTGGCCACTAGGCTACTCTGCTTCTAAAAAAAAAAATCACTTTTTTGCACAAAATGGGGATACTAGCACAAATTTAGTAAATTTTTTTCTTTTGTTTCATTTGGAAGGCTTCCAGCCTCATTCCTTCCCGCTTCTCACCACCAACAAGTTCCACCAAAATTTCAAAAAGCTTCCCCTAGGCTTGCTGCCAATTAACAAATCGGCTCCCAGATCCCCCGGCATTTTATTCCATCGGTGGTCTGCAGAGGGGGCAGGAACAATTCCCAGAGGCTGCTGGACCACCAATGCCGTACTAACACTGACTGACCCAAGACCTCAAAATGATGCAAGCTTCTAGTCATCTGGTGCCATTCTGAAGGATGGATGGAAACATCAGGGAATCGTTCTTGTCCCTTCTGCAGATCAGAGACGGGGAAAGATGCAGATGGAGGGGTGTCCTAGGGCTTAAGGAGAGAGGGTAGTGGCAAACCATTTTTTTAAAATTCTGGCAGCTTTGTTTTTATTTTTAGTGTATGCTACTGGTAAAAGAGCGCACATAAAAGCAAAATGGGGAAAAAAAGACCAAATGAAAAAATGTGACTAATGAAATGATATGAAATAAAAACAAAAAGTCCTGCACATTCCTATTAATGAGCAGATCCATTTAATTCATAGTCATACCTCGGCTTCTGCTTTAGGGAAGAGAAATCTCTACCGACTTACTAGGATGGAGATAGAAATCTGGGGATAAACTGGGTAGAAAGAGAGAGAAGTCGTGCAGCCCCAAGGCCTAGTAGGATTAAATTCACAAAGAAATAAAAAAAATCTTGCAAAATTAATAAAAGAAAGTAAATTCAATATGCCTCATCTCTAGGATTCTTTAAATCGAAATGGAAAATATGTCTCTTTCATCTGGCCGGCTCATGTAATTGTCTTGCTTTTGTAAAGCTCTTTGGGTAACTATGCCACGTAAAAAACAACATAATAAAAATAATAAATTAAAAGGAGCAGAATACAGGAAAAGTTTTATACTGTGTGAGGAAAGACTGCCAGCAACTATTTTTGGGCTGGGTCTGTAGGAGGCACTGCAGCTTTAAAGTCTAAATGCATCCAGTCTAGTTCAGTCGTTCGCTAGAGCTGATATTTTTAACCATCATTGAAACAGTCGAGTAACTCTTTTCTTTCCTTATGGTTTCATGGCGAACACTGAAAAGTTCCGCAAAGTCAGTTTCTTTCTGATTTCATCTGTTGGTCATGCTGATCACTCTCTGAAAGATGAAAAGACCAGACTGAAAAACTGCAAGAGGAAGCTTTCTGCAATTTTTTCTGTTCCGCTGCTCACAGCCAGCTCGGAGGCTGGAGAAAATTCTCCAGGCCAGGATTTAGCTGTGACTTGAACTAGCACTTGTATCAGACAGGAAGCGGACTTCTCCATGCTGAAAGATCCCCCGCATTTCACAGCCACAAACCCTCTGACTGATAACAACTCTCTACAGAACTTAATCCAGGGCCCAGGGGAAGATGGTAGATCTGTGTTAAACTCCATAAATGATTATTGTAATCATGTAGCTTGTCTAGTAACTTGAAATGTAATTTATTGAATCCTCAAAGACTGAGAGTTGCCTCTGCCAATGGTGGTTTTCTGCCAGGTCACTGACCTGGGAACTATTCGACATTTCCTTTCCCCCCTTGCAGCTGAAATGGAAGGTATGGAAGGCACCCCCTGCCCCCTTCCCAAGCTTTGACCTGGCATCTTACCGCATTCTGCAGCAACATGAAATAAGCTTTCTTTGCAAATGAAAGCTAGCACTATGTGAATCCCATACTTGCACAGGGCAGGAGACAAATTATAACTTTTGAAGATTCATGCTGGAGATTTTCAAGAAATGTTCTGGATGCTCACATAATGCAGATTGAATGGACTCGAGAACACCGAACGTGCCAGCAAATTGCAGGAGATTGAAAAACATTTGAGACTCCAGAAACCGCACAGAGGGCAGAAGTTGAAAATACAAGAAGGTTGAGGATAAAATGATTACAGACATCTTCAATATGCATCAAACTGAGAAAGCTGTATCTGACACTAGTGCAATGAGCATAGAGCAGGGTTTCCCAAACTTGTCCCGGAAACTCACAGCCAGTCAGGTTTTCTAGATACCCACAACAAATGTGTACGAGATTAATTTGCATACATTGTAGAGCCACTGCATACAAAATAATTTCATGTCTATTTGTCGATGATATCCTGAATGCACACCTGGCTTTGGGCTCAGGGAGCCCTGACGTGCAGGGGCCAATATTTAGTGACAGTGGCTAGGTGCTTTTAAAGTGCTGTTTGGTCCATGGTGAAATTAATTTGCTAACCAGATAGTGAAAAAACAGTTAAAGATAGAACATCTATTCACCTGTCCTCATTTTCTTCAGTCTAGCTATCTGGTTAATGGCTGAATATTACCACTGACTGGATAGCAACGAGGACTGTCTCTGAGCTGCCCACAGACTGCCCTGGTATTAACCAGTTGTCTTTTCTGCGTTTTGTGGCTATTGCCGCATTTTAGCCGGATAGCAAATCTGCTAACTGGCTAAAACACTTTGAATATGCTCCTCAAAGTGTGGATGTGTGCTGGGATTTGTGGCTGCCTTCTGGGGAGCTGAACAAAAGCTGGGTAATTTACAAAGTAATCACCTTAGATGTAATTGCTTAATATATATGAGTCTGCATGAACTTGATTCACCCAAATTCTTATTGGTGCTTATAGAATAAGTAGTGGAAAGTGTCCAGAATAGCAACTATCCCCAAAAAAGATTTTCAGCAAATATTTGCCATTAAAAATTTGTAGATATTTGTCCTAATAAAATAGTAGGTGATGGCAAATAAAGTCCAGCTGGCCCATTCATTCTGCCTAGTGATCCTGGTCTGCACTACAAGGATATGTAAAGGGCATCCTAAAAGTTTGTGTATTCGTTATTAATTATCTGTCTTCACGGATACTTGTAGATGATGTCAGACAAACAGGGACATTTTCCACTGTGGCAAAGATGAAAAATGTCTGAAAAAGAGAGCCCGTTTGCATGGTGGTGGTGGGTGGATTTAAAGGGATGAACATGGAAGCCCCCTGGACTCCACTCCCGTGAGAGGCCTACAATCCCTGATGACTAGTGAGCCTGAAGGCTCTCCCTCCTCGGCCATGAGGGCTGGAGCATAAAGGTAAACCCCACCATGAAGCCCTGCCCCTAAAGTAAGGAGGTTTGAGGGTCAGCCTGCCCCAGCACTCTCTCCCTCAACTCTAGGACCCCAACTCAGCTGCACTGCTTATCTTCCATCAGTGTTGCTATGCTCATGTAACCCCTCTTCTAAGTCACCACTGGCTCCCTATCAGTTTCCACATCTGATTCAAACTTCTCCTACTAACCTACAAATGTATTCATTCTGTGGCTCCTCACTCATTTTCTTCTCTTATCTCACTCTACACCCTTCCTCAGGAACTCTGCTCCTCTGGCAGATCCCTTCTATCTGTGCCCTTCTCTGCCACTGCCAACTCCAGACTTCGTTCATTCCATCTTGCTGCTCCATATGCCTGGAACAAACCACCTGTGTGATGGGCCCCTTCTCTAGTCCTATTCAAATCCAGGCTAAAAAACCAACTCTTTGAAGCCACTTTTCGATCCTGATGCTCCTCACTCTCTTGTCCACTACTTATGTGTATCTTACCATACTCTAGTCCCCAGTTTCACTATGGGGATCATTCCAGAATAGGAATAAGCCCTTTGGACATGCGGCGTAGCTGTTTTTTTTCTAGTAAAAACGTATACAACCGTATTCTGCAATGCCATGACCCTGCATGTACACAGATCAAGCACAGAGTTCTTAGAACGTAGTGGCGGAACGGGAGATACGGGGGTGGTCAGCAGCGGAGACGTGCAATGCATAATCAGGAAAGGCCCGCTTGGTTAGAATGAACAAATGGATGATGAAATACTCAAAGAAATCAGGGTAATAATAATGGGTGATTTCAATTATCCCGATATTGACTGGGTCAGTGTCACAGCAGGACATGCTAGGGAGATAAAGTTTCTAGATGAAAAAAATGACTGCTTCTTGGAGCAGCTGGTTCATGAACCAACTAGAGTAGAAGCCATTTTGGACCTAGTCCTTGGTGGAACACCACATCTGGTGCAAGAGATGAGGGTGTTGGAGCCACTTGGCAATAGTGATCATAGCCACTGTTCCCTCTAAGCTGTGCGCGTGTGCGTGCGCACACACCTCGCCGAGCGAGCGCACATACTTTACAACAGAGCACACAAAAATTACAGTTCTGATTCTGATAGAAAACAACACAGACATCTTAAAATTGAAAAGTTGTTGTGTATTTATGGTTTTCATAAGTTGTACAATATTTTCTAGTGCAATCAATGTGGTGTACATACTGTATTTTGATGTGTAGTCAAATTGTAAAGTATATAATCCCGAGTGTCGTTATGTGGTGCACAAAAATTTAACCTTCTTTCAGAAGCTGCACAGCTGATATTTTATGCGCACACAGCCTACAGAAAATTAGAGGGAACATTGATCATAGCATAATTGAGTTTGATATAATAATTGGAGGAAGGACGGCAAGGAAATCCACAGTACTACCTTTTAGCTTTCAAAAGGGAGACTATGATAGAATGAGAAAAATAGTTAAGAAAAAAACTAAAAAGAGCAGTAGCAAAGGTTAAAGATTTACATCAAGCATGGATGTTTAAAAATACTATCTTGGAAGCACAGACCAGCTGTATTCCACACTTTAAGAAAAGTGGAAGGAAGTCCAAAAAACTGCCAGCATGGTTTAAAGATGAGGTCAGAGAGGCTATTGTTACCAAAAAAGCATCTTTCAGGAAATGGAAAGAGCCAAATGATGAAAACTGGAAACAACATAAGCACTGGCAAGTTAGATGCAAGGCATTCATAAGGCAGGCAAAGAGAATTTGAGAAGAAGCTTGCTGTGAAGCAAAAACGCATAATAAAGATTTTTTCAAGTATATTCATAGCAAAAAACCTTTGAAAGAGTCAGTTGGACCATTAGATTATAGAGGGTAAAAGGGGCACTAAGAGGTGCAAGGCCATAGCAGAGAGACTGAATGAATTCTTTGCTTCAATCTTTACTGAGGAAGATGTAAGGATGTTACCCATGACTGAAATGGTATTTAAAGGTGATGCATCAGAAGAATTGAAAGAAATATCGATACACTGGGAAGATGCATTACAACTATTTGATAAACTGAAGAGTAGCAAATCACCTGGACCAGATGGTATACATCTGAGGGTGTTGAAAAAACTGAAATATCAGATTGCAGACCTATTATTAGTAATCTGTGAACTATCATTAAAATCATTTGTAATACCTGAAGATTGGAGGATGGCTAATATAATGCCAATTTTTAAAAAGGGTTCAAGGTGTGATCCGGGAAACTACAGACCAGTGAGCCTGACGTCACTACTGGGGAAACATAGTAGAAATCATTATAAAGAACAAAATTACTGAACATGTAGATTACTGACCATGTAAATTACTAAATATGAGACAGCCAACATGGCTTTAGCAAAGGAAGGTCTTGTCTTACTAATCTGTTATTTTTTTTGAAGGTGTGAATAAACAGATAGACAACAGTGAGTCATTTATTTATATTCTCTTATATACCATGCTATTCTGCATCAGTGTAGTTTACATTGAACAAACTGAAATTACATTGAACAGGGCATTATAACTTGGAGATAACTATTTTACAGGGAACATGGGCTATGGAGGGTTAAGTGGCTTGCCCAAGACCACAAGGAGGACCTGTGGGACTAGAAACCCCAGTCCTTCCGGCCTAAGGTTGCTGTCCTCTAGTGGGATTTGAACCCCTGACCTTCTGGCCTGAAGTACCTTGCCCCAACCACTAGGCCACTCCTCCACTCCATTTGATATAGTGTATCTAGATTTTCATAAAGCCTTTGACAAGTCCCTCATGAGAGACTCATGGCGATATTAAAAAGTCATGGGATAGGAGGCAGTGTACTATTGTGGGTCAGGAACTGGTTAAAAGATAGAAGATAGTGGAGTATCCCAGGAATCTGTGCTGGATCTGCTGCTTTTTAACATATTTGTAAATGACCTGGAATTCGGAATAACGAGTGAGGTAATCAATTTGCAGAGGACACAAAAATATTCAAAGTTGTTAAAACCTATGAGGAAAAATTACAAGAGGACCTTGTAAATTGGAAGACTGGGCATGCAAATGGCAGATGAAATTTAATATGGACAAGTGCAAAGTTATGCAGCTATGAAAGAACAACCCAAATTATGGTTATGATGCAAGTTTCCACATTAGGAACCACCATCCAGGAAAAAGATTTAAGCATCATCGTGGATAACATGTTGAAACCCACCAACCAGTGTGCAGCAGTGGCCAAGAGAGCAAATAGAATGCTAGAAATGATCAGGAAAGGAATGGAGAATAAAACAAAGGGTATCATAATGCCTCTCTATCGTTGCATGGTGCGACTGCACCTTGAATATTGTGTGCAATTCCAGTCACTGTATCTTAAAAAGGACATAGTGTTATTAGAAAAGGTTCAGAGAAGAGCCACCAAAATGGTAAAGGGGATGGAAGAATATACCTATGAAGAGAGGCTAAAACAGTTAGGGCTCTTCAACCTGGAAAAGACAACGGCTGAGGGGAGATATGACAGAGGTCTATAAATTAATGAACGGAGTGGCATGGGCAAACATAGATCGATTGTTTACATCATCAGAATATAGAAAGACCGGGGGACATGCAATGAAGCTAAAATGTAACCTATTTAAGACTAATAAGAGAAAATATTTTTTCACTCAACATGTAATTAAACTCTGGAATTCATTACCGGAGGATGTAGTAAAAGCTGTTAATGTAGCCGGGTTTAAAAAAGGTTTGGACAAATTCCTGGAGGAAAGGTCCATAAAAAATTATTAAAGGAGACCCAGGAAATCCACTGCTTGCCCCAAAACAAGCTTTGTGGAATCTGTGTCTTTTGGGGAAACTGCTAGGTACTTGTGACCTAGATTGGCCACTGTTGGAAACAGGATACTGGGCTTGATGGACCTTGGTCTGATCCAGTATGTTACTTTTTTTCTTAAAAGAAAAAAAAAAGATTTTATTTTGAATTTATTAACTGTAATATGTCAGCTCTGAGAAATGTGTGCTAATGTATTTGCACTTTGTTTAATATAAGAAAAAAATAATTTCATAGTGTAATTTTTCCAGTGTTGTGGTGCATTCAAAGTTTGGCTTTTGCAGTTCCCATTTCAATTATTGTCTTCATATTTCTAAATCGTGATACCTTGTTCTGTATTTGGTGAGTTTGGTCTGTTTTACGTGTATGACAGAACTGTGCTATTCTGTTTGTCTAGTTTCTATGTAGTAGACCCAGTTGTTCTCTTTTCCGAGTAAGAGATGTATTGGTTTAATATTTGTAGTGCTACCTTTTAATACATTGGGTTAGGTGCTGTGTAAGTCCTGGAAGTGCTGTTATGATATGGCAGGTTTGCTATGGGTTCTAAATGAGCAGGGTTTTGTAGTAGCACCGGTAGAAATATGGTAACCTTTCTTTCTCCAGGAACAAGCAGGAAGTCAGCCCCCACACACATTTGGACAAGTGCAAAGTTACGCACCTAGAAAAGAACAACCCAAACTATGGTTCCACGATACAAGGTTCCACATTAGGGACCACCACCCAGGAAAAAGATTTAGGCGTCATCGTGGATAAGATGTTGAAACCCTCTGCCCAGTGTGCAGCGGCGGCCAAGAAAGCAAATAGAATGCTAGGAATCATAAGGAAAGGAATGGAAAATAAAACAAAGGATATTATAATGCCTCTGTATCATTCCATGGTGCGACCTCACCTTGAATACTGTGTGCCGTATCTAAGTAACTTCTGTACATCTTCAGTAAAGACTGAAGCAAATAATTCATTCAGTCTCTCCTCTATGGCCTTGTCTTCACTTAGGGGTATGTTTACTAAACTGCATTAACGTAACTCGCGTTATGTTCCGCGGTGATGATACAGATGCCTATATAAGGGAGTGGGCGGGGCATCATTATGGCAAGCCGTGTCAGGTAACGCGCGTTATAAGGCATGTTACAAGGCACCTTATTAGGCACAGTACAAGGCCCGTGCCTTAACGTGCCTTGTACTGTGCCTAATAAGGTGCCTTGTAACGTGCCTTGTACTGTGCCTAATTAGGAGCCTTATAATGCCTTATAAGGATGGTTGGCAACTGTGGTGAGGGTACTATGAGCTGGCAGCACGGATCTGCAAAGGTATGACTGTCACAGGCAAGCAAAATATTTGCCCTGGACAGGAAGGAACAACAAGGAATCGAACCCATGACCTCTGCCTAGAACGTCAGTGTACTAACCAGTAGGCTATACCTCTATGGCTTGTTACATAGCAATGGCTGGGTACAGAAGGACTGCAGGTCACCGCACAAACCGTCTGCTCTGTGTGCCAGGATAGGGTAACCCCACCAGCACCCATGATGCATTGCACATGCAGAACAGTGGCCTAAAGCTGACCACCAAATGGGGTCTGCACCTCTCCGGTACTGCAGCGTGGTATGATGGACTGACAGTGCTTGATACTGGCACAGAGTAGCTACAGACCATGCCATTTTTCAGGTTCCGTGTGCACCCTGAGGGATAGGATGGGCGCCCAGCACTAGGTCCACAGTACATGTGGTGCTAGAGATAGGTCCTGCTGCACATCTCCATTCCTACCAGTGTGTGACAGGTGTTCCCAGCAGTGCAACCGAAGGTACATCTGTTCCAGCTGTGTTCTACAGTCACATGTGGCCCTGTGGGACCAGACACCACCCATATTAGTGCATACTCAGTGTTAAGGTCTGGCTGCCATGGGCACCTGTTATCAGGGAAGTGGGATGTCTAGACTCGCATGAGGGTTATGTAGCACTGCCACTATGGGTCTAAGTGGTATGCACTATATACCCCAAGAGGCCTCAATCACCCCTTTTGTAGATGAGGGTGTGGCGGGACAGGTGCCTTCACCCTGCAGAATGGCTGTAGTACCAGCAACCACAGTCCTGCTGGCGGATGACAGCCCTCCAGGGCTGCTGGGCCAGTGCCATACCTGTGACCATTGCAGAACAGCAGTGATGCTTGGGGTAGGCAGGGGAAGGCTCAACTGCCCCACGCCACGGTCTGCCATTCATCAACAGACAGCACAGTCAGACTGCACCTGCAGTATCCTACAAGGTGTTCCCACCATGCACAGGCAAACTGCAGACAACCCACTAACCAGTCCATAGTGCATGCTCACAGGAGAACCCTGTGCACCCAGAGGTGGGATGCACAGCACAGACACCAAGCAGGTATCTCTGTGATTGGGCCCCAGAACCAGGGACATGCAGGTATCACTGTAAACAAATAATGTGTGACACTATGTGGGAACATAGACGTGCCATGGTCAGTGCTCAGTCAGAATGAGAGTGACCCCCCAGCGTGACATGCTGTGGCCACCCTGTCTATGCAGGTGGTGGTCGAGCACTACAGTGTCCCAGCCATTGCCCTCCACTCTGTGCAGATGCATCCTGGTCAATCCGCCCTGTCTGGGCCATACCCACAATACCTTGCTCCTCATTATGCACATTTGCAGGCTAACGCTGGAAGCAGTGTGAGCAATGTGGGCTCAGTGAGATGTTGGCAGACAAAACAATGGAGAGACATACGCACACTCCCACACCTATCTCAGCATTGTGCAGAGATGGAGGTGGTTGACAACCCTACCTGCCGCACAGGTCCTGATCACAGTGCCAACATTGCTAATCTGTGCAGGGGGTAGTAGTAGTGCTCTGGTGATAATTGCAGCTCTGTTCTGGGGCCAATAGCCTGGCACTCCATGAAGCTGTGGATAGTGGAGCCCTTGTGAGTAGGTGTCTGTACCCCTATGCACCGCTGCGTTGGGGTTTGCCCATGTTGTTGTTGTGGCTGAATTGTGGGCTCAAACTATGGGGAGATGCTCTGCAGGATCCACAGATGGGACCTGAACCTCTGACCCTCTGCTCTTGGACATGCTGGCTGAGTGTACTGCACCACACTGTTGCCACAGCAGCATAGTGGTCCCTGGGGCTACCCTTATGTTCCTCGGCCAGACCTCTTCTGTTGCTCTGCATACCACGTATTGGTACAGGGCATGGCCTAGGTCCACTGCAGGCGGGTGCCACAGCACCCTCCAGCACAATCACCTACCCCCTCTGCCATGCCGCCATGACCATATGCTGTTGGTGCCGGTGGTGCGCCATCCCAGGCCATCCAGAGGCAGGTAGGTGGCTGCCTAAGGTGTGGGTTCTGGGATAGGGGTGCCTACATAGATGTCCACGCTTCCCCCGGCACTGCCTGTCAATGTTATGTGCCCCTTGGGGTACCTGCTGGGTAATGTCCCCTGGATGGGACACTGTGGGACACAGACTCATGGGCATGTCTGACCCTGGTCAGTTGCTGTCTTGCTGGTTTCCATTTTCTGCGGTCCTATGTGCCACCTCGGCAACTGCCTAGTCCACCCTGTGCCCCAGTAGCCCCCACTGCATGTCCCGCCTGCAGCCCCCATGCCCCATTTGCGCCATCACCATAGTGGCCTTTCATAGCTGGGCACTATGCTGTTGCTGCAAATGGAGCACTACTAGCACCTTTCTTGGGCTCCCTGCCTGTGCTGTACATTGCTGACACTGAAATGGTTTCTCTCTCTTGCAAATATGTGCTAACGCGAGGTTTTCAGTTGCGTTAGGATTCAGCCCTTCATTTCCCCGCGTTAGTGTGGAAGGGGCCTCTCCCCGCCCACTCCATGCCCATTGACTCCTTCTCTCCGCCCTCTCTCCACCCTCTGCGGGAATTACCGCGGCCAGGAACATTAAGGCATGTTATGTAACGTTACATTAACGCGCGATAACGTTACATAACGCGCCTTAACGTAGCCACTGCTACGTTACCGCAGTTTAGTAAACATGCTCCTTAGTGTCCCTTTTACCCCTCAATCATCCAGTGGTCCAAACAACTCTCTCAAAGGGTTTTTGCTCTGAATGTATTTGAAAAAGATTTTGTTATGCATTTTTGCTTCTGCAGCAAGCTTTTTTTTCAAATTCTCTCTTCGCCTGTCTTATCAATGCCTTCCATCTAACTGGCCAATGCTTATGATGTTTCCCATTTTCATCGTTTGGCTTCTTTTTCCATTTCATGAATGATGCTTTTTTGTCAACAGACCAAAGACCTTGAGATTCCAGTGTCGATAGTTCGCAATGTTATTAAGAGGTTTTCTGCTCATGGAACAGTCAAGAACTTCCCAGGACGTGGTGGGAAGAGTAAAATTAAGCCAAGAAGTCTTCAAAGGTTAGTGCGAACTGTTGGAAAAACACCACATACAATATCCAAAGAGCTTAAGGCTGACCTGGAGCAATCTGGAATGGTGGTTTCAACGCACACCATATGTCGTGCACTAAACAAAGAAGGGCATCATGGGTGAAGACAGACATAAAAAGGCACGCCTGATACTTGCACAAACCTACCTTGAGAAACCACAATCCTTCTGTGAAAATGTTCTGTGGACAGATGAAAGCAAACTTGAGCTATTTGGCAATGCAGAACAGCGATACATTTACAGGCAAAGAAATGAAGCTTATAAGGGAAAAAAACACCCTTTCTACACTTAAATATGCTGGACATTCCATAATGTTGTGGGGATGTTTTGCTGCCTCAAGAACCGGAGGCCTGGAACGTATTAAAGGAATCATGAAGTCAGAGGACTACCAAGATATTTTGGAGCAAAATGTGCTACCTAGTGTCAGAAAGGTCATGGGTCATGGGTTGAAGGTTATGGGTCCTCCAACAGGACAATGACTCAAAACATACATCCAAAAGTACAAAAATGATTAAAAAGAATAAATGGACTGTTTTAAACTGACCAGCAGTGAGTCCTGATCTCAATCTACCCAAGAATCTTTGGAAAGAGCTGAAATCTGCCATTGGTAAAATGAATCCTGGAAACATTCATGAGCTGGAATAAATCGTAGCTGAAGATTGGGAGAAACTACCAGCAGACAGATGTATGAAACTTATAGATAGCTGCAAAAAACATTTGGAGGCTGTCATCACTGCCAAGGGTAGTGCAACCAAATAGTGAATTGTGCCATTAATCCTGTCCAGATTATATTTAGCTTTTTTTCTCAGAAATTATTATGTCTAAGTTGCACAGATATCTTTTTTTTGTATACCTTTGAACATATTATTAAAATATCATGATGACATATAGTCAGAATATATCTAAAATGCAAGGGTGCCAATAATGTTGACTACAACTGTACGAACCTGTAAGTGCTGACACCTACACCTGGAAGTTACTGAGTTTCGCCTGTTGATTTTTCCCACACATAGGTTTGCAAAACAGGTCCTCCAATGCCATGTATTAGTATATACATGAGCACCACTGCACTATTTTAGAAGAAGCTCCATGGTTACAGAGCCTTTTTATTCTTTCCATTCCAACGGGCAGAATTTTCTAAAAGGCATTGAGAATTTCCATCCTTCTGGGTCTGTCTGGTGCAAAATAACTCTCCAAAAGTATAACGGAATGAAATGAAACTTGGCATATGGAAAAAATGGTAAACTGACACATCGAGTTTGAAAATGGGTCAAATTGGACTGGGGGTTCCAAAGAAATAAGTCCCCAAATAACTAGCTCAATGTATTTCTATGGGAGCAGGAGTTCAGCTTCTGTAGCATGCGTGTGTGTGTGTATGTGTTGTGTGCCATTGAGTCAATACTGACTCCTGGTGACTCAGCCTCTGGGTTTTCATGGCAAGGCGCAACTGTAAGTAGATTGCCAGGCCTTTCTTCTGCACAATAAGTCTACAGCACCTGCTTATAAATTTACATACAGTGAAATACTGCAGTTAGGGAATTACTCCTTTCAATGGGGCCGCGGCTCCGATAACGACCACGAACCGCTACAGCGGCTTTGTAAACAAGCCCCTTAGATTGTGAGCCCTTTGGGGACAAGGGAATAAAACAAGTTCCTGTTAGTATATACATGTAAACCGCTCTGATGCATAAATAAAGGGCAGTATATCAAATGCCTAAACCATAAACCATAAATACAAGGCATTAATAAGACAGACAAAGAGAAAATTTGAAAAGAAGCAAAAGTGCATATTAAAAACCTTTTCAAGTATATTCGTAGCAAAACACCTGTAAGGGAATCAGTTGGACCACTGCAGGAGGTAAAAGTTACTCTGAATATTTTGCTTCAATCTTTACTGAAGAAGTTGTAGCAAACTTACCCATGCCAGAAATGATATTTAAAGGTGATGTTTCACAGGAATTGAAACAAATCTTGATAAATCAGAAAGATGTAATACAGCTAATTGATAAACTAAAGAGCAGCAAATTGCCTAGACTGAATGACATACATCTCAGGGTGCTGAAAGAACTGAAATATGAAATTGAAGAACTATTAGTAATCATCTGTAGTACCCGAAGATTGGAGAGTGGCCAATGTAACGTCAACTTTTAAAAAGGGTTCCAGGGGTGATCCAGTTAACTATAGACCAGTGAGCCTGACATCAGTACTGGGCAAATTGGTGGAAATCATTATAAAAAAAAATTACTGAACATGTAGATAGTCATGGTTTAATTGCAGAAAGCCAACATGGATTTAGCAAAGGAAAGTTTTGTCTCACCAATCTCTTATATTTTTTGAAGGTAGATAAAGGTGAGCCAGTTGATATAGTGTATTTGGATTTTTAGGAAGGCTTTGACAAGTCCCTCATGGGGAAATAAAAAAGTCATGGGATAGGAGGTAGTGTATAGTGTAGATTAGGAACTGGTTGAAAGATAGAAAACAGAGAGTAGGGCTAAATGGCCAATTTTTCCAATGGAGAAAGTTGAATAGTGGTGTACCCCAGGGATCTGTACTGGGTCCACTGCTTTTTAACATATTTATAAACAACCTGGAAATTGGAATAATGAGTGAGGTGATCAAATTTGCAGATGATACCAAATTATTCAAATTGTAAGAGGGCCTGGATAAATTGGGAAACTAAGCATCCAAATGGCAGATGAAATTTATTGTGTGCAAGTGTGAAGTTATGCATTTTGGGAAGAACATCCCAAACTACAGTTACACGCTGCAAGGTTCCACATATCTTAAAAAAGACAGCAGAATTAGAAAAGGTACAGAGAAGAGTGACAAAAATGGTAAAGGGGATGGAAGAATATCCCTATGAGGAGTGGCTTAAAAGGTTAGGGCTCTTCAGCTTGGAAAAGAGATGGCTGAGGGGAGATATGATAGAGGTCTATAAAATAATGGAGTATAACAGGTAAATGTAGATTGGTTGCTTACGCCATCAAAAAATAGAAAGACTAACGGACATGCAATGAAGCTACAATGTAGCACATTTACAACTAATCGGAGAAAGTAGTTTTTCACTCAACGTGTAATCAAACTCTGGAATTTGTTACCAGAGGTTGTAGTAAAAGCTGCTAGTGTAGTTGAATTTAAAAGAGGTTGGACTAGTTTCTGTAGGAAAAGTCCATAAACTACTATTAAAGAGGACGAGGGAAATCCACTGCTTGCTGGGGAGGTTCAAGGATTTTGTGGAGCCATGTTTGGAGACTAATTGTGGGGCCTCATTTGCATAAATATTTGTATATCCACTGGTCCTCATTTGTATAAATCTAATTTATTTTATTATAAAATGTATATGGTGCCCATCTAAAATTTTAAACGGCTTTCAAAAGTGTCCTTCACAAGCCTCTTTTTTGTCCTAACAATGACAGGGCATGCTAACTAAACATTAATGTGTGTTAAGTGCCACTATACCCATAGGCATAAATGTTGCTGCACTTAGCACACATTCAAATTTGTGAAAGCACATTAACCTTTAGTAAACATGCTTCTTAATGAGTGTCTGAAAACCATTTGCATGTACAGTGAGGATAAGGAAGGGCTACCATATCGTGCAACACCATCCCTGGCATCTTCTTTCTTTTTCTGAGTTAGTGGCAGAAAGCTCTCATAGCACCACCTTCAGCTTCATCTTTCTTTCTCTGAGTCAGCACATAGCAGCCAGTGCTGCCTCTAACATTCAATTCTGGCGAATGGCCCTGCGCACTGGAAGTGAATGCTACAGGCAGCACTGGCTGCTGTTTCTGACTCAGAGAAAGAAAGATGAAGATGCACAATACCAGAGCTACATGCACAGTGAGTTGTGCCAGCTCCTGGGCCCACCATCTGAGACCACACTTAGTCTTCCAATACCCAGCCAATCTTAGATTCTGTCATCTTCTTTTTTCTCACCTAATTTTAAAGTCTCCACCTAAGTCCCAGTCCCTGCTCTCCCCCATTTCCCTGTTCCCAGTACTGCCTCCTACTTTCCTTCCGCACACCCACCTAGTTACTTCCTTCTCCGATATTCATTCATTAACTCTCCCTTTTCTCCTTCTTACCCCCCCCACTTTCAACTCTTCCCTCTGTATGAGCTTTTTTCTTCCCTCCCACATAAAATATCTGTTCCCTTCTCCAACATCACTCCCCCAGCTTCTTTCTTTCTCCCCCCAGATCCAGCACCACCCCACCCCACCCCCTGGAAAAGGGAAGAACGAGTGAGGTTATCAAATTTGCAGATGACACAAAACTATTTAAAGTTGTTAAAACCCATGAGGATTGTGGAAAATTGCAAGAGGATCTTGATAAATTGGAAGACTGGGCATCCAAATGGCAGATAAAATTTAATGTGGACAAGTTCAAAGTTATTCACCTAGGAAAGAACAGCCCATACTATGGTTACATGATGCAAGGTTCCACATTAGGAACCACCACCTAAGAAAAAGATTTAGGCGTCATCGTGGATAACATGTTAAAACCCTCTGCCCAGTGGACAGCGGCAGCCAAGAGAGCAAATAGAAAGCTACGTATCATAAAGAAAGGAATGGAGAATAAAGCAAAAGATATTATAATGCCTCTGTATCGTTCCATGGTGCGACCGCACCTTGAATATTGTGTGCAATTCTGGTTGCCGTGTCTTAAAAAGGATATAGCATTGTTAGAAAAAGTACAGAGAAGAGCCACCAAAATGTTAAAGGGGATGGAAGGATACCCTTATGAAGAGAGGCTAAAAAAGGTTAGGGCTCTTCAACCTGGAAAAGAGATGGCCGAGGGGAGATATGATAAAGGTCTATAAATTAACGAATGGAGTGGAATGGGTAAACATAGATTGATTGTTTATGTCATCAGAATATAGAAAGACCGGGGGACATGCAATGAAGCTACAGGGTTACCTATTTAAGACTAATAAGAGAAAATATTTTTTCACTCAACGTGTAATCAAACTCTAGGATTTGTTACCAGAGGATGTAGTAAAAGCTGTTAGTGTAAATGGAGTTACAAAAGGTTTGGACAAGTTCCTGGAGGAAAGGTTCATAAACCATTATTAAAAGGGACCCAGGATATCACTGCTTGACCGAATACAAGCTTTGAGGAAACTGTGTCTTTTGGGGAAACTGCTAGGTACTTATGAGGGGGAGAGCCTCTTTCGATTGAAAGCAAGTTCTGTTACGAGGGGAGATGGGATGAGGGTGAAAGGTGATAGATTCAGGAGTGATATGCAGAAATATTTCTTTACAGAAAGAGTGGTGGATCCATGGAATGCCCTCCTGATGAAAGTGGTGAGAGCAAATACAGTGACAGAATTCAAGATGGCATGGGACAGACAAAGTGTATCCCTTTACAGCAACAGGATAAAATCAAAATAAACGTAACTTCCCAATAAATAGGGGTGTCCTACATGGAGCGGTGTGTTCACTCCTAAACAAAGACATGGGGAGGGGTGGCCTGTACAGAGCAGCAGGTACACCTGCTCTTGCCATCTTACTGGGCAGACTAGATGGACCATACTGGTCTTTATCTGCCGTCATTTACTATGTTACTAGGAAATGAGCTATTGAAAACAATTCCTTAGGGCTGTTTACAGCACACAAAATCTGCTGCTCAAAATAATTCCCTTTTGCAGTCCGTAGTTCAGACCTATAAAGGTTAATGACAGTCTTCCTCTGGCTATAACCTTCTCCCTGCCTTGATTTTTGCTATCGGCTCTCCAATCTGCAACACTCCTGTATACCAAGGTGCAGATCTATCCTGAGCTAAGAAAATCCTAACTCTCCTGATCATATACATGTGCCATACTGGCATTCCACTCATCGGCCAAAGCTTCCACACCTTGTACTACACTTGTAGTACTGAGATACCATATAATAATCCCATTAAAGGCTTTTTTCCAGAACAGGTGATACTATGATATGCATTCTAGAGAGAGCCATGGTTTTAATATCCACCAATCTTCATCACTACTATGTACCAAGTAGGTCACCCATATCTCAACAAACACGGAGCAGTAGGTACACCCCTAAATAAAGGCATGAGGAGGGGTGACCTGCATGGAACGGCAGGTGCACCTACTCTTGTCACCTTGCTGGGCAGACTAGATGGACCTTACTGGTCTTTATCTGCTGCCATATACTAGGTTACTATGTAGGTATGACACTATAGCACTCATACACTGTAGGAAACACTCTTAGTTTCTGCTTAAAACTGCAGAACACATTCATTTTTGCCTTTTTTCCCTAGTCATGTGTTCGACAAGTGTCTAATAAAACAGATTGAGAGGTTTAAATCTCCAAGACAGAAATCAATGAGAAGATCAGCAAAGAATAGGGGGAAGTCAGAAGGTTGAGATTTATTTCCTTGGAAATGTTTTTTCAATAGATTCACTAATAAATCTTAAATAGCCCGTGCAGCAGCGTTTGCTATGCAGTTTTGCTTTGCCTGGGCTAAAGTTCTATAATGAAGGCATATAAAATCCTCTATCTTCTGATCAGAAACTGGGGCTCTTCAGGGGGTTCAAGGACCCTGACTTCTCCAGCTCCTAGTGACTTTTGTAGCAGTTTTTCAAAGATCTCAAGTTTGTGGAAGTACCCCAACACCTCTCTATCATGGTATATGCAAAACTAACTCGTTTGGAGACACTAACCCAAAGAAAGCCACACAGCTTCCACAATCACTCTGGACGATGCTCCGAAATTAAACCACTGGCTTGCTAGATGCAGGAGAATTATTTTGCAGACTGCACATTTGAGTTTGGTGCAATCCATACAGAAAAATAAAAGTCAATACAGTTTACAAGGTAGTCACTGGAATCTACTCTAGCTATGGATTTTTTCACCAGTCTCTTCCAAGCAAAGATACTCTTGGACAGACCCCTCCTACAGATTTTCTCCAGGTGCTGGGGATTAGAGAATCCTGATTCCCCGCTGACTCTCTTCGTGACCTTGGAAAGTCACTTTACCCTCTTTTGCTTCAGGTACAACTCAGATTGGACGGGGAACTAACTTGTGAACCTGAAATTGTAACTCACCCTAAACTTAGATTTGGAAATGCGAGTAGTTCAAACTCAACTCCAAATCCTTCTGCCTATTCCTCTCAGCATTCTCCAGGTCAATCCCAACCCACTCAGGCATCCGTTCCTACCATTTATTCATTATATTTAAAATAATTTATAGTATGCTAATCTACAATTCTTAGCTGATGACAATTCAGCATTAGAAAGCTATATAAATGATTAATAGTAGTAGCAGTAGTATAATATGTATCCATTATTACTTCTAACTAACAAACACTATTAAGTTATCAAATAATAATCTTAAAATAAAAAGAGTTTAACCCCCTTACAGAATTTCATAAAGTCTCTCACCATTCTTAATTGCTCTGTCAATGTGTTCCAAAGAAGAAGACCAACCAGAGAAATTGCACAGTCCCGTCTGTTTACTTTCCGTGTCACCCTTACTGAGGGAATTTCCAACAATTCATGAGTAGAAGAACGCAAAGTTCTATTAGGGACATAGGGCCCGATATTCAGACCTGCAAACCTTGTAAATGCCGGTTAGTGGGATATTCAGCACGCTAAATAGCCACAGGTGCTGCCGCTACATGCCCCAATGCTATGTGGTTAGCATCGGGGAGGTTCGTAGACGTTCCAGGGTGGAGCAGAGGTGGCACCTGTTGCTAACCGGGCAGCAGTGATATTGAGCGACCTATGGGTAAAGTGAAGTGTAGCAAATGCTGGCCTAACTTTGCCCGTGGAAGCTAACTGGGCAGTTGCTGAATAGCTGAATAGCACAGCTGCCTGGTTAGCTTCCAGGGTCTGGGGCTACCCCGGACATTCAATGCTGCGGCGGGATATGGCCCTGGCTCGTATCCAGAGTTAAACTTCAGCAGTGATGGCTATGAGCCTTAGAAACACTAGCCATCACTGCTGAATGTTTCCCACATAAATGCTAAATAACTCTTGAAAAGAATAAGATGCTATCTGCTGTAAGGATTTAAAAATTATACATAAAACCTTAAATTCTATCTGTTGATCTGTCAATAGCCAAGATAAAGAAGCCATCCAAGGAAATATATGTAACTGTTTGCTAGGTTCTGCGGAAATTTCAGTGCACCTGTATATTCCCTCCAGTGTCATCTGGGGCTGACCATCATCTGTTAGCTATCCCACTTAGCCATCCACCCTCCATGGTCTTGTCCTGTCACCGTCACCATATTTAGGAATGTTCAGACCATTGATTCTTGCAATCTCTCCACCACTGTCTCATCTCTCAACCACTATGTCATCTGAGTCTGCTGATGAGGCAGTCTCTTTCTATAACACTATACTCTCCTTTGGTTTGGGCACTCTCTCTTTTCCAATTCTACATCTTGTAAAGAGTACAAAACCTCAGTCTTGGTTGACCTCCAGGAGCCCTACCTACATCTTGTGCCTGCTCTGTGGGGACTCTTTGGCTGAAATTCTGTGCCCATACATTTCAAATTCTTACTAATCTCCTTCCTGTCTGCTATTGTATTTGCCAAATAAGAGTACTATGTCCATTTGACAAATTATTTTGCCTCTAACCCTTGTTGTCTTTTTGCCATACTCAATTCTTTCTCAAAGTGACTCCACTTCCAACCCCCTTTCACTTTCTGCTCAGACTATGTTGACTATGTCCATGACAAGGTCCACTAGATTAATCTTGAATTCTCCACCAAGTCATGTCCGTCTCCTCTTTCTCCACTTCATTCTCACATCCTTCCTTTAACCCCTGCCACCCTTCCCTCCTTTTTTTAAATTACAAAAGAAGAAATTATACATCTTCTCTCCTCCTCCAAACTGTTCCTTTGATCCCATTCCCACCCAACTTTTGAAGTCTGTTTCCCTTGCTGTCATCTTATCTATCGTATCCTCAACCTATCACTTTCCACTGCACCTATTCCTGATGACTTCATACATGCTGCGATTACACCACTACTCAAAAAACCTTAACTGGATCTTACACGCCCTTCCAAATATTATCCCATCCCCCTCCTCCCTTTTGCATCCAAGCTAATCAAATGTGCTTTTTCCGCACCGCTCTCTTGACTGTCTTTTGTTTCAAGCCATTCTTGATGCATTCCAATCTGATTTTCATCTTTTACGTTCCACAGAAACAGCCCTTGCCAAAGTTTCCAGTGATCTGTTGCTGGACAAATCCAAGGGCTTCATCCATCTTGACCTATCCACTGCTTTTGTCTCTTCATTACTACCTTCTCCTTGATATGCTGCCCTCATTTGGATTTCAGGGCTCCATTTTCTCTTAGGTTTCTTCTTATATCAACATAGTAGCATAGTAAATGATGGCAGATTAAAGACCAACATGATCCATTTAGTCTACCCAGTAAGGTGGCTAGAGTTGTACGTCCTCTCTGTGCAGCTTACCCCTCTCTATTCCTTTGTTTAGAATTTTGTCTCCTGTTCCGTGCAGGCTACTCCTTCTGTACCCTTGTTTAGGGTTGTAGCTGCGCTGCTCCGTGCAGGTTACCTTCCTCTATTTTTTTACATTTGCTTTGATACCATCTTCTTGCTCTATAGGGATCCTCTGTGCCTGTCCCATGGTTTTTAAAATTCTGTCATTGTTTTTGCTCCCACCAACTCCTTTGGGAGGGCCTTCCCACATCCACCACCCTTTCCATGAAAAAGTATTTCCTGATGTTGCTTTTAAGTTTACCTCCTTTCAGCTCCATTTCATGTCCTCTTGTTCTACATCTTTCCCATCTTTGAAAATGTTTATATCTTTATTAATAGCCTTTAAGTATTTAAACATTTCTACCATATCTCCTTTGTCTCTCCTCTCCTCTACGGTATATATATTTTGGTCTTCAAGTCTCTTCTCATACATCTTTTGGTGCAGGCCCCATATCAATTTGGGCGCCTTTCTCTGCACCATTTCTTTTTATATACTGTGTGAGGTATGGTCTCCAGAACTGAACACAGTACTCCAAGTGAGGCCTCTCCAATGCCTTGTATAGGGGTATTAATATCTTCTTTTTGCTGGTTACGCTTCTGTGTGCAGCCTACCATCTTTCTGGATTTTGCTACTACCTTGTCACACGGTTTCCCCTCCTTGAGATCCTACTGCTACTGCTGCTACTAATCATTTGTATAGGGCGACCTGTCCCCCTAGGGTTCCTCTCCTGGTCCGTGCACATTAGCTGCTCGCCTCCTACTGCATACAGCTCCTGTGGATTTCTGCATTCCAAGCATAGGCGTAATTTGGAAGAGTATATGGCGGGGGATGGTAGCCCCTCTAATGTTGCAGGCACTAATAGTGATCTGGTACGCCTGCCCCCAGTGTCAGTATGACTTCCTTACCCTTTGCCCCCCCCCCACCCCTGCTCAGAATAAGAAGGTAAACTATGCCGATGATTCCAAGTGCATCACTCTGCACGTCTTCCCACTGAATCTTAATCGCAAAGCATTAGATCGTTCTAATTTTTGTAGATCTTCTCATGTGTCTACTCCGTCCAAAGTCTCTACTCTGTGCAAATCTTCACGTCATCCTCAAAAAGGCAAACCTTTCCTTTCAACCCTTCAGCAGTATCACTCACATACACACTAAACAGAACCGATCCCAGAACTGATTTCTGTGGCACTCCACTACTCATCTTTCTTTCTTCTGAGTAAATTCCATTGAACACCACTCTTTGTTGTCTGCCAGTCAACCCAGGCCGCTCGGTTTATTCATATGCTTCCTATGAGGAACAGTATCAAAGGCCTTGCTGAAATCACAGTAGATCACATCCATCCCATGTCCTACAGCCTGCCTGCTGCCCAAACCAAGATCTCGGAAAAAAGTGACATGGTTGTTTACTCCTTCAAAAAGTACAATGACTAGGAGACACACAATGAAGCTTCAACATAGCACATTTAGGACTAATTGGAGAAAATATTTTTACACTCAAAGCATAATCAAACTCTGGAATTAATTGCCAGAGAATGAAATAAAAACTGTTAGTGTAGCTGGATTTAAAACAGGTTTGGATAATTTCCTGGAGGAAAAGTCCATTATTAAAACCCTTATAAAAGTGGACTGAGGAAATCCACTGCTTACACCAGCGTGGAATCTGTCTATCTTTTGGGATCCTGACAGGTACTATAGATCTGGATCGGCCACTGTTGGAAACAGGATACTGGACTTGATAGATCTTTGGTCTGACCCAGTATGGCATATCTTATGTTCCTACTTCATAAACCTCTGGCCTTTTCCATCGGCCTCAGACCTGCTGATGCTACTGAACAGCATCACTTGCCTGACAAGTGCCAGTATGTGAGTGTTGACGCTGAAGACCATTGTTTCTGTACTGCCTACATGCTGAAAACCAGACTTTCAATTCTTTTCCCAGCTTGGGATCCGCTTTGATGACCTTGAAGATGTAACAATTGGGAAATGGAATATATTGGGGCACTGATTATCTGCTCCTGTGGTCCATCTCTCACTATGGACCTTCTTATGCGAGTGACCACCCCTGATACTGCTTTCTGATTCGTTCAGCAACCTGGTGGAGCCCTGTGTCTAACCATTCCAAGAACTAGGCATCTGCCAATTTAGCAACTCTGCACAGGTGATAAAATGTGTGCACAGAAACTGTGCTTTTTCTCTTTTCTTTTTGCCTCTGTGCTTTTGCTTAGTATTTTGGTTTCTGCTACCCAGATGCTTGGATTGACTTTGTGCATTTTTCCTTTTAACAAGACATGGTGTTGTCCTCCAAGACTCTTCTGCCCTTGCTGAGGGACAATCTTAAATTTGATAGATATTACTCCATTAGAAACAAACACTTAAATCAAAGTGGGATAAATTTTGTTACTCCACGGTGGACTTCGTTTTGTGGGCAATGTTTTTTTAGACAATAGGAGGTCTCAGACCCATTCGTGCGCTCGAGCTAATGCTTGATTGAAAGTCTAACTTTGGCGCATGGTAACATCAACGACCAACCTGAACGTTTTCTTTTGTTTTTATCTTGCTCACAAAGCCCCGATTCCCCACCGCTTGTGTATCCAAACTGCTAATACTATTGAAATTTAAAAAAGCTCTTAGCTTTTTGATGCTTTGTATCAAATGATACAAAGCATTAAGAGGAAGACAATACAAAGCATCAAAAAGCTAAGAGCTTTTTTAAATTTCAATAGTATTAGCAGTTTGGATACACAAGCGGTGGGGAATCGGGGCTTTGTGAGCAAGATAAAAACGAAAGAAAACGTTCAGGTTGGTCGTTGATGTTACCATGCGCCAAAGCTAGACTTTCAATCAAGCATTAGCTCGAGCGCAAGAATGGGTCTGAGACCTCCTGTTGTCTAAAAAAACATTGCCCACAAAACGAAGTCCACCGTGGAGTAACACAATTTATCCCACTTTGATTTAAGTGTTTGTTTCTAATGGAGTAATATCTATCAAATTTAAGATTATTGCATACTCCAAGACGGCCAATATTGTTCTTGCTGAGGGACAAGCAACTGAGGACTTGTGCAAACACCAAATATGCTCTGTACCCGCTTCTAACCCCTGATTCCTGTGTTATATGTATTTCGCCTATAGGGCTTGAACCTGCGCAACAGATAAAAATAAACAGCATGGCTCTGAGAAGGTAGATTTATTTCTTTATTTATCTGCATTTATATCTTGGATTTGAATACAGCTGGAGAATGAGCCCGACGCGCTGACTCAGGTAGTTTGTTCCAGGCATATGAAGCAGCAAGGTGGAACTGACAAAGTCTGGAGTGGGCAGTGGCAGAGAAGGGCACAGATAGAAGGGATCTGCCAGAGCAGCGGAGTTCCTGAAGAGGGGTGAAGCATGAGATAAGAGAGGAAATGTACTGAGAAGCCGCATAATGAATGCACTTGTAGGTAAATAGGGGAAGTTTGAACTGGATGTGGAAATGGATAGGGAACCAGTGATGTGACTTGAGACCAGTGAGGAGCAGGTTACAATAGTCAAGGTGGAAAGTGACTAGTGAGTGGATGAGGGTCTTACTAGTGTGTGTAGAAAGGAAGGGACAAATTTTGCCAATTTTATAGAGAAAGAAGTGAGTTTTAGCTATCTGTTGGATGTGTGCAGAGAAAGAGAGAGTAGAGTCAAAGATGACCTCGGTTGCAAGCTGAGGAAAACAGGGAGGAGTGTAGTGTTATCCACAGAAATAGAGAAGGGAGGAAGGGGGGTTGTAGGTTTAGGGGGAAAGATAAGGAGCTCAGTTTTGGCCATGTTCAGTTTCAATGGCTGTGAGACTTCCAGGCAGCAATGTCGGATAAGCAGGCAGAGATCCGGGCCTGGATTCCTGGAGAGGTTTCAGGCCCAGAAAGGTAGATCTGAGAGTCGTCAGCATAAAGATAATACTGCAAACCATGGGAGGAAATAAGTGCACCAAGGGACAGAGTGTAGAGAGAGAAAAGTAAAGCCCTGGGGTACACCAACTGAAAGTGGGATGGCGGTAGAGGAGGAACCACCAGAACAGACACTAAAAGTGCGATGGGAGAGATAAGAAGAAAACCAGGACAGAACAGAGCCCTAAATCCAAGCGAGGACAGGGTATCAACAATTTCAAAGGCAGCAGAAAGATCAAGAAGGACGAGGATCGAGTAGAGGCCTTTGGATTTAGTGAGGAACAAGTCACTGAAGACTTGGGCAAGAACCGTTTCATCCAACGTGCCCCCGTTTGACCTCCCAGCACTCAGTGCACCGGTGGGCTCCTTTTTATCACAGACCCGGGAGAGAAGACAAATGCCGCTCTTTACTCCCGCGGTTGTTCAGAGGTGATTCAAGCTGGGGTTTTGGGCCTCCCCAGCTCCCTCTGCAGCTGATAAGGTGGGGAGGGGGACTAGGGGCTAGAATGAGAACAGAAATGGGGGGGAGGGACAGGGGACTAGAATGGAACGGGGAGGACTAGGGGCTAGAATACGGGGCCAGGACTGGAAATGGGCTGATGTTGGGGGATGGGGACTGGGACTGAAAGCGAGCAGATGCTGGGAGGGACTGGAAGAAAACTGATACTGGGGGGTTAGGCCTGGAAATAGGCTGGGGATGGGGAAGTGGGACCAGAAGGGAGCTGATGCTGGGAGGGACTGGAGGAGGACTGATACTGGGGGGTGGGGGGGGGGGCGGGGTTAGGACTAGAAATGGCCTGGGGATGGGAGACTGGGACTGGAAGGGAACTGATATTGGGGGTTAAGACTGGAAATGGGCTGATGCTGGCAGATGGGGGACTGGGACTGGAAGGGAACTGATACTGGGAGGGACTGGAGGAGGACTGATAATAGGGGGCTAGGACTGGAAATGGGTTGATGCTAGAGGATGGACAAATGGGACTGGAAGGGAGTGAATACCGGGAGGGGCTGGAACTAGAATGGAGCTGATGCTGGAGGAGGACCAGTAGGGGCTGGGGCTGGGACTGGTGGGAGAAGAAAAAAAGCTGGGGAAGTGAGGATGGAGAGGGGAACAGATATTTTGTGTGGGAGAGAAGCAAAATCTATGATTCACTGAGTACTGGGAGAGTAAGTGGGGATTGAGGATGGAGTGGTAAAATTTGAGTGGATGAAAAAGGAATAAAGAAAGAAATGGAGGAAACAGCAAAAGGAGAAAGATCAGTATGTTAGAGTCAGATGAGAGAGAATGGAAAAAAATAGAAGAGAGAAAAAAAGGACAAATGGACAGCAGACAATGGAGAGTTAGGAGAAGACACAAATAAAAGCAGAAGAAAGCGACTGGGGCAATTGCAACTGAAAAATAAAATGCCCAAACAACAAAAGGTAGAAAAAAACTATTTTATTTTGAATTTATTAACTGGAATATGTCAGCTCTGGGAAATGTGCATCGCTAACGTTTCATGTTTTGATTAGTACAAGAGGAAATTAATTTATAGTTTTATTTCTCCAGTGTTGTTGTACATTCCAAGTTTGGCTTTTGGGGTTCCCCGTTATTGTCTTCCCATTTCTAAACTGTGATCCCTTGTTCTTTGTTTGGTGATGGTCTGTGTTCTGCATGTGTAACCGAGCTGAGATATTCTGTTTATGTAGTTTCTATTTGACAGTGCCACTTGTTCTCATTCCCCAGTAGGAGATGTATTGGTATTCTCTGAAATGTATTGGTTTAATATTTGCAGTGTTGCCTTTTGATAGGTAGGGTTTGGTGCTTTGTGAGTCCTGGTAGTGCTGTTATGCTAAGGCGGGTTTGCTATGGATTCTAAATGAGCAGAGTGTATAGCACTTCCTAATGTGCCTGGCGGCTGACACTGGAGTATAGTAATGTAGAAATCTGGTAGTTTCTTTATCCTCACTGCCCATGCAAATAGTATTGAGCCACTCATTAAAAGGCATGTCTACTAAAGGTTAATGTGCATTCACAAATGTTAGTGTGCGCTAGGTGCAGCAACACCCATTTATTTCTATTGACACAGTGGCACTTAATGCACATTAATATTTAGCAAACATGCCCCTAAGCCATTGCCAACCTAAAATAGAGGCTTGTGAAGGTTCCTTTGAAAGCCACCTAAAATTTTAGATGTGTAACATATACATTTTAAAATAAAATAATTTAAATTTATGCAAATGAGGCCCTGCAGTGAGTCTCCGCACATGACCCCACATCACCCTTGGGCTGCCCCTGCTTGGCTCAAACCACACTATGAAATGATCACTGCTGATTTTGAAAAAACATATTTATAAATATTCTGGAAAAGTGATTGACAAGTGAGGTGATGAAATCTGCCAATGACACAAAATTATTCAAAGTTGTTAGACGATGAGCAGGTTATGAAGAATTACAGGAGAACCTTACAAACCTGGGTGACTCAGGAGGTCATTTTAAAAGGCTTAGTCATAATGTAGGACATCTGAAGACATGCACGTGTGGGTGTCAAAATCACGAAGATGTCGCCACTGTCATTCCACAAACGGCGTTTACAGATGTCTCCGCAGCAGGGATGTGCAAGTAGGCAAGGGGGTGTGGTGGAGGCGCCCTGGACTTACACTTCTCTGTTTGATTTCATGAATGTCCACATTTGTACCTGCTTCAGGCATGAATAGGCATCAAGAAAGTGCTTGTTTTGGCCTCAAAAAACTTCCAAAGATGGAGAGAAGTGACTAGTCTAAGATCGCAACGACCCACACTGGGATTTGAACCTTAGCCATCTCACTCCAAACCCACTAATTTTACTATTATGCTGTTAGAAGTCCATGTTCCAAGGTACTATTCTGGGGATGTCTATGTAGACAGGTCGACATTTCTGAAATTGTGCCCGACCTTGCACGTGCCTGCTTTTTTAATTCAGACATTCTGGCTTTGACGTCCCAGAATGCATTTGGACATCCTACTGTAAAATGTGCCTTCACACGTCTGCATGACATGAAATTTACGGTAGACTAAGTACTTGATGCCGGGTTCTTTATTTGGAGTCACTTGCCACCCAGGAAAAGGATCTTGGAGTCCTGGTGGACAGTACATTGACCTTTTCAGCTCAGTGCGTGGCATCAATCAACAAAGCAAATAGGAAGCATCTGAAAGAGAGGGACTGTTAAACAGAGAAATTTTAATGCCTCTATATTGACCCATTCTGCAACTGCACCTGGAGTATAGCTCTGGTTGTCCCATCTCAAAAAAGCTAAAGGGGGTCTTTTACTAACGGGTGTGTTCTGGTGCACGCTGAAGGTGCGCTGGGATGTGCGTTGCTAGCTAGCGCAGGGTCATGACAGTTAGAAAATGCACAATAAAGGGCAGCCAACATGATAAAGCAGATGGAACGGCTACCCTATGGTGAAAGGCTAAACACGTTAGCACTCAGCAGCTTGGAGAAGAGACGACTGAGAGCAGATATGGTACAGATAGGGGTCTTTTACAAATGGACTCTAAGTTGCTGCACATAACACGCCAATAGCGCCAAAACCATGGCGCACTACATGCAACACTACTGCATTGACAGTCGAGGTGTGGGAAGCATTTCCTCAGTAGTTAATGCGAAGCCCTGCTGCCTAGAGTGCATTGCCTTGAGGTGGCATGAGGTGAACATACAATAATGCCGCCGGTGTGTAGGGTGAACACAGCACTAACGGCACTGAGCTCACAGTGTCTACTCTCCTCCCAGCGACCCGAATGCAGGCTGCACAGTTAGCACAGGAATCATCCTGCGCTGTCAGGGTCCTGCATTAACTGGCAATGTGCATCCCAGCGCTGTCAGTGTGCGCCAGAACACATGCGCCCATCAGTAAAAGACCTTCCATGAGTGAGGTGGAAGATTTAAATAGAGAAAGCTCGTTAACACTTTCAAATGCATCGAAGATGAAGGGACATTCTATGAAACTACTAAGGAGCACATTTAAAAGAAATTGGAGCTAGTATTTTTTGTTGCCAGAGGATGTGGGCAGGGAAGTAAGTACAGCTGGGTTTAAAAAGGGTTTAGACAAGTTACTAGTAGCCAGATCCATAAACCATTATTAGACTTGGGAAACCACCATTTATCTCCCGGCATGAGCTGCAAGGAAAGGATCTGCCTCTTAGGATCTTGTCAGGTACTTATGACCTGTGTGGGCCACTGTTAAAGACAGGGTTTTAAAAAAAATTGAATTACCTTTTGAATATTTCTATAATTGTGTTTTTCACATTGAATTGCATGTTTTGGACAACAGAATGTGAAAAATATCTAAGAATGTGAAGACTTATGCAAGGCACTATACAGGTTGGCCCAAAAAAAGTGAGAACATCTCATAAATTAAAAGCTTAAATAGTTTACTTATTTACATTTTTTAGCTATATAACGTTTTTATTTCTACAATTTCCAGTCACCATCTTTTTTTTAAAATTTGTCAATCGTTTACATCTGTTTTTTGAATTTTTAAATAACTTACAGTATATGCTACGAGATGTTCTCACTTTTTTTGGGTCACCCTGTAGATTTAGGCTTTACTCATAATTTCTTTATTTTTAACTAAGAATTGAGCATGTCTAACTTTACTTTCACTAAGCATTTAAACAATGCTAGCAGAAAGTTATGGTCCTTGTGAAACTAGGGAAGAAGTTAGTGTTGAGACAAGAAGGTTTCGGGTTAGGGAGGATGGAAACAATTCTGTAAACGAGGCAGAGTTGGGGTAGGAAGAACATTAATGGCAGCATTCACTTGCTTGGGGAATGGAGGTGGTGCTCAGTTTGGAAAAGACGGGTCTCTTCCTTCTCCTTTCTACAGCTCTACCCCAGGTCCTGTCTCCCTCATCTATCCCTTTAGCTTGATCCCTGGTCCTCTCCCACTTCCTTTCTTCCTGCCAACTCAATCGCTGGATCAGCCCTCTCTTCCGCTTTCTCCCCACTCCCAACATCATCCAATCCCGGGTCCTCTTTACCTTGTTCCCCCAAATAGGATACCGGATCTTTTCTCACTCACATACTCCCAGTCCCAATTACTATCGCCTCCTTCTTTTCTCCCATTCCAATTCTTGGGCCTCTCTAGCTGCCTAGTCCGTACTGTGGTATGAACCTTCTGCCAACAAGTCCTGCAAGGTTTACAGGGCACCACATAGTTAATTCATTTACTCAGGTTTGTTATCCTCCCATTATTATGGCTCTAGGTGAAGTTCATAGTGCAAAACATGAATACAATAAATATGCATAAAACACTGACAGACGTAACATCATAGATTAAAATTCGCAGAGAAAAGGGAGGGTGTGGAGGAGGGGAGGAGAGAAGGGTGATGGTGGAGGGCAGGGGGGACTGGAAGGAGGGAGGTGGGAAGGGTTGTGGTGGAGGGAAGGGGGGGGGGAGTTAAAAATATACCCTGTAGTGGGATGGAATGCTGCTGTTTGCAATGTTTCTTTATGTATATGGTGATGTTTATAATGTTTCTTTATGTCTACTTTGATGTTCATACTTTGTTGCAGTTATGGCTATTAATAAAACAAGATTTAAACTAAAATTCGCAGAATGTAAATAAAAGCAGGGAAGTAAAGAAATGGGGAAAGCATGTAGAGCATGGCTCATGGAATTCTTTCTAATCTGCATACGCACATCACTCTGTAGCCGCAGTGTCTGTGTGAGTATATTTTGTGCATGTGTTGTATCTTCATGTGCATATCTCTTTTTTATATGTTTATCTGTTGTGTATGTGTATTTTTATGGGCTGGTATTTGTGCTTGTATGTGTGCTTCTGCATACCTGCATGTATGTACATGGATGCTTGCATGTATTTCACTGTGCATGTGTGAACGGTAGTTATGTGTGTGTGTGTGTATATCTGTATTGTTTCGCTATGTGTCTGTGATTGAGAGAGATGAGAGGGAGGGCTATTTGCAGGTGGAATTCCGTAATTGCTATATTACTGTGAATCAGTGTTTTTATGCTGCAGCTGATGGAACTGCATTTTTTAGTGGTGGGTCAGGGGTAGTGGTGGCGGCGGCAAGGGCTTTGTTTCTCTTCCATTTCCCACTACGCGCAGAAACTTCCACCTGTGCACCTTCAGCCTTCCATTGCTCCCCCCCACCACCACAGCCTTCTTATTGGTTGGATCTTATCCACAGTCTCTACTGCTAGTTACATTGGAAGCAGGCAGGGCAGGCTCACAAAGCTTACCAGTTCCTTAATCTAGTTCTACTCATAGCAACAAAGTTATTTCCAGTACACATAGCAAAAATAAGAAAGCAGTAAAATTCAGTTATTAGCTTTCACAGTAAAAATAATTGCAAAAAAAAAAAAAAAGAGAAACATATCTGTGAATAATTTAAAATGCAGTACATCTTAGCTAAAGAATTAATAATCTCTGCATTTCTATTGGGTGTGCTATGTATGTGTTATGTCTGTGTGCAGGGTTGCGGGGGGGGGGGGGGGGGGGGGTGCTTTTCCGAGATGCATAGTTTTAGGGATGCGGCAGATGCAGGGAGGTCGTTTGTGGGGTGATGGGGAAATTATTGTGAGGTAAGTTTTGATGGTGGAGGTAGTTTGTGGGGCAATGAGATAGTTGGGTAATTTTTGGACAAGGGTATATTTTGGGTATTTGGGCAATTGTAGGTGTAGTGGTTGGAGTTGGGGTAATTTGGGGGGGGGGATGGAAATTGCAGGTGCTAGTTTTTGGAAGTGGCATTTAGTAAAGGACCCCATAGAAGCCTATGTTACCTTTACAAAGTAATTTTCAGATAGAAAACAAGATTTGGAGTGGAGGAGTAGCCTAGTGGTTAGCACAACAGCCTAACACCCAGGCAATTGGGGTACCCACTAGCAGTCCTTGTAACCTAGGGCAAGTCACTTTACCCTCCATTGGCTTGGAAGGAAAGGCCTGGTAATCTACTTCTGGTCATACCTTACCAAGAAAACGCAGGGGCTGTTGGATTACCAGGAGTCAGCATTGACTTGAAAGCACTTTAAAAAAAGATATATTTCTAAAATAAAGCCATGGTCACAAAACAAAAATAATTAGGTGAAATAAACTAGTCAGATATTAAGAATTAATTTAAAGCACCATCCGATACATATGGCTGAATAACAATTAATGAAATTGTTATAAGTCACTCAAGAGTAACATCATCAGTCCTCTGGTATTTTTCAATTCATATGTATATATAAAATAAATCCATGAAATTGACTGCTGCAAATCTTAAGTTGAGTTCAAACATATAAACATAGATACATCCTAAAATTTCGTGAAAATACAAAAAATAAACTTATCTGAAACCCATAAAAGTAACACAGTCCAAATACGATCTCTGACATGATGTCATTTTTCGAAGGTCATACCATATCCTTTTGCATCAGGGGTAAATCTCTCCCTTGAGAAGTATCCAGCTCACATCAATGCTGCAAATTTTAACCTTAATTAATGCATTTTTACTTACAAGGTAAGCAGAAAATAGGGGTCTTTTTGAGACTTCACATAAGCACTTTTTCAGAAAAGTATCCCCTATATGCCATTACTTACTATGTTATATTTTTCTCTAGAAGAAAATTCTTCTTACACTGTGATTCACATGGTACCAGCCATAAAACTGTCAATTCCATCGCTAAAGGTAGGAGACTGTCTCTACGGTTTGCTTGATTCTCTTCAGGCAGTGATACCTATTATAAGACAAAAAAAAGGTGATAACTAGTAGCAAATTTAAATAAAAAAGTAAGCAACTAATCTATGGAACTTGTTGACAGAGAATGTGGTCAAGGCTAATCAAGGGTAGCCCAAGGATTTCTGCCTCCTCAGGTAGACGCCCCGGCCATGCTACCCACCTCCTTCCAAGCCGCACCGCCTCTCCTTCCGAGCCGAGCCACGCCACAGCCCTACCTTACTGCTGCTGATTCCATCAGTGGGGTCGGTGGAGAGGGGAAGGCTTCTTGTAGCATGGTGGTGGCACACATGGCCTGCCGCGAGGACTGTGCTGCTCCACCCACAGAGTTCTGTCATCCTAGTGGATGGTCCGGCCCTGAGGTTCATAGCAAACTGAGTTTAAAGAAGGTTTGGACAAGGTTTTGGGAGAGACTTGAGTGAGTGTATCCAAGTTATACTTCTGGGAATGAGCAATAGGGAAGGAACTTTCCCTACCAGAATCTGCTCAGTTCTTCCAAGTGACTTATTTATTTATACATTTGATATACCGCTCAGGCCGAGAAGCACCAGAGCGGTTTACAATACTACATTTGTGTTACGGAAATAGGACACAGTAGGAGCTGCAGTGATAGTCAAAGACAAAGGAGAGATAGGAGAGAAGGGGACAGCAGATTACCTTCAGAAACTACCAGCATGACAATTAAGCTCACAGCTTTGTACAAGTGATCCTTCGCCACAGATTCCCGCCTAAGGGCCACACCAAAGGGCGCTCTTGCAAGGCCCTCGGGCACAGGCCCGCAAGGCGTGGGCGCGCCTCTGGAGCGGCGGTTTAAATGCCGTTGAGCAGGGCAGTTGATTGGCAGTCAGTGAGGTGAGGAGAAGTTCCCACCCACACACCTAGATGTTTGCTGCTGCTTTCCCTGGTCCCGAGTGACCATTAGGGGTATTTACTAAGTCCAGTGCCGATAATGCATGTGTGTGTGGTGTTATTAGCACGGGGCTGCATGCTATCTGAAGGGGGAGCAAGTACAGCTGTCCCCCTGCATTTGCCGTGCTTCACCGCTGTAAAATGTCTGTGGGAGCAACTAACAGCACCCACTGAAGCGGCATTAGTTGCCGCTCAGTCGTTGTACTTGTCTTGAGGACAGGTAGCTCGGGCTACAAAAGCCCGCATTAGCTGCATCATGGTGGGAATGCTCTGTCTCACTCAGTCTCTGCCCCAACGCATGCTGCGAGGGTAGCATGAGATTTTAAGCACAAGACTATGTGCTACTTTTTAGTATGATGCTGATACCACCTGCTATTCTGGTAGCATGCTTTAGTAAGCATGCCCTTTAGACTGGCCACTCTTGGAGGCAGGATGCTGGGCTCAATGGGATATTGATCGGGGTCAGCATGGCACCTCTTACATCCTTATGATATTGTGCATGAATTTTCAAGATGCCATAGATCCCTTCTTTTGGTGTCTTTGTTGACCAAGATGTAACTGTGTCTAGCACTTCTTCCTAGAAGGTCTCACCCTCTATTGCTTGTAAAGTTGTAGAACAGCACATCTTTTCACCCCTAGGATTTCAGGCCCTAGATATCTTCACACCCACCATGAGGCACCTACTCCCTCGCATGTCTTGCATTCTGCCAGTAAACGTCCGCTGGTGTGCACACAGTCGAAAATTCAAGTTTGGTACAGACATGTAGTTGAGTCTTTTCCAGTGCTGTGCTACTCTCTGGAACACTGCCCGAGAAATGCGACGTTGTACCAACTTGAGTTAAATAAAGGTGGGTTTGATTAGTCATGACAAGCTGTTGGTTTTCCTTTATGATTTTTGACACTGTTGATATTGGGAATGTGCTGCTTTTCTTACATTTGTTTTATGTGTTTGCATTGCTCTGCTTATATTTGCAAACATGAAGGAGACATCGGGCGTCAGAGAGGGGGTGGATGCAAACTGCCCCACGGAACCAAAGTTTAAAGGTAAGCTCACGGGGGCTGTTTGTGCCCATTGCAGCTGCATGTCCCGGAGCGAGGACGGCAGCGGCAGCAGTGAGTAGCAAGGTTGGGAGGGGGAGGATGAAGTTTGTTTAGGGTGCCTCGTCTCCTTGTACCAGTCCTGCTTGCATGCCCCATGTTGTGTCCAAGTTTATAATGCTCCAGGCACAAATAAGCATCAGAAAAATGCTGATTTTGCCAAACATCCGAAGGATATGGAAAAGGAGGTACACTCATATTCCCTATCTTTTTCACACTGACGACCAACACTCACAGGGAGTGAGGGCCCTTGTTTTCATTTTGCTATGCCAATGGGCATCCCTGTAAGGAAACTAACATAGCTATGGTTTATGGCTTCTTAAACTTTCTATACCGCCCTTCAAGTCACATACCAGAGCGGTTGACAATGCACCAACAAGCAGAAAAAAGAAAATGACAATCTTAGAAAAAAAGAAAAATCACAGATGTCCCGGCCCCACCTTTTTGTAACAGGGCTATATAAGTGGATGCCAGCATGGGCATCTACATTGCAGGTGTCCCTGTTTCTAAAACCAGGCCGAAACACACTATAGATATCTCCAGCGTTTTTCTTCATGTTTTGCCTCGGACATCCCAGATTGCCCTTGGACAGCCTTTCTTTTTTTTTTTTTAAATTTTGTATTTTCAGAATTTTAACAAGAACAATAACATACAAACAATTGTTATCATGAATAGTTACAGATAGATATATATGCAATCGCCTATTTCCCCCCCCCCCTGGTTCTCTGAGGAGCTAATAGGTCACCAGAAAATTCTCAGGTCCACAGTTTGAAAACTATCAATAGTGAGAAATGTATCCTTTCTAGAGCAACGTACAAAATATTAAAATAGGATAAAATAAGAAGTGACCCCTCAGTTTATGGAAGATCGGGAACAGTAATGGTCCAAGGGTGCCCATCTTTCAATATTTAGATCAGCTTTACTAGGATGGTGTAGTTTACTATATAGTCTCTCCAGTTTGGCATAGTAACATACCAAATTCCACCAATGTTCCAAATTCAGTGCCTGGAAGTTTTTCCAATTTGATAATATAAGTTTTAAAGTTTTAAGTTCAACAAGAAAGCTTTCCCATTGGATACATCTAGGCAGAACTCTAAAGATCTTAATGTGATCGTGCTCATAGAGATGTTAGTAGAAATATTCAAACTTTTCTGAATTCTAACCCATATATACCTCCAAAACCTTTGGACAAAAGGGCAATCAAAAAACATGTGCATAAAAGTGCCAACCTCCTTTTGACAGGACCAACAGTTACCTGAAGACAATTTATTTTATTTGGATATTTTTACAGGGGTAATTTGGCCCTATGCAAAAGGAAGTACATCGATTGAGTAATTGCGGCTGACCTAGAGGTCCTTGTTATAGGGTCCCACAATAGCTTCCAAGAGTTAGGCTTTATCTTTATTTGTGAAGTTTGATATACCGCTCTTGCCGAAGCGTCAGGGTGGTGTACAATAAAAAGAATAATTGACTACCGAAAATAAAGTAAGAAAAGGAACGCCATTAATAGAGAGGAAAGTAAAAGAAAAGAGAGAAACCAAACGAGAGACAGAACAAGAACAGGACTAACCAGGGAACTGAAAGGGACAGAGGGGCAGGAGGGAGGGGGAACTGTGGGAGGGTAGGATGTAGCATTAGTGAGTTGCAACTGGAAGGGAGCCTGGCATGGAGGGGGCGAGATAACTGGCGGGGACAGGGAGATCATAAGCCTACAATCAGGGCCAGCTCGTCCATTGAGCAAGAATGTTGTTTGCACAGGGCCCCGCGTTTCAGGGGGCCCTGAGCAAACAACATTCTGCCCATCAGCCCAGGAAAACTTTAAAAGAAAAAACTAACTTGCTACTGCTGCTGCTGCCACTGTGGCAGCGGCAGAATCAAGTGTCTCCCGCAGGGCCCCCGCCCGCCCAACAGAGCTCTCCCTCCTGTCCGGCAGAGCCCTCCCTCGATCACTCTCCTCAGTGCGGCTTTCAGAGCTGCGAAGGGGACTTTTTCCCTCTTGCGGCTCTGTTAAGCCTGCTGGGGCTGATGGGAACAGGCATTTCCTGTTTCCCATCAGCCCCGGCCGGCTTAACAGAACCGCGAGAGGGAAACTCTCCCTTCGCGGCTCTGAAAGCCGCGCCAAGGAGAGTGATCGAGGGAGGGCTCTGCCGGACAGGAGGGAGGGCTCTGTTGGGCGGGCGGGGGCCCTGCGGGAGACACTTGATTCTGCCGCTGCTCCAGCGGCAGCGGCAGCAACAAGATTGTTTTTTCTTTTAAAGTTTCCCTGGGCTGATGGGGGGAGGGGAGTTAGGACTGGTAATGGGCTGGGTGGGTCTAGGACTGGAAATGGGCTGATGGTGGGGTTAGGACTGGTAATGGGCTATGGGGGGCTAGGACTAGCAATGGGCTATAGGGGAGGCTAAGACTGGAAATGGGCTGATGGGGGTTTAGGATGGAGGGGCTGATGGGAGGGTTAGGACTGGTAATGGGCTATGGGGGGCTACGACTGGAAATGGGCTGATGGGGGGCTAGGACTGGAAATGGGCTGATGGTGGGGTTAGGACTGGAAGTGGGTTGATGGGGGGCTTAGGACTGGTAATGGGCTATGGGGGGGGGGCTAGGACTGGTAATGGGCTGAATGGAAGGGGGGACTTGAACTGCAAATAGCTGATGGGGATGGGGACGGGGGCTTGGAATGGAAATGGGCTGAGTGGAAGTGGGGCTTGAACTGCAAATAGCTGATGGGGAGGGGGGCTTGGAATGGAAATGGGCTGTGAGGGGAGGGAGCTAGGACTGAAAATGGGCTGTGGGGGGGGGGGAGCTAGGACAGGAAATTGGCTGATGGAGGTGCTAGGATAGGACTGGAAATGGGCTGTTGGGGGGTGCTGAGATTAGGCACACCTGTACCAACACAAGGAAAATGGGTAAGGGGGAGCTGAAATAGCAGCCTCCTCATCCCCCGTATCTGGTAATATCTGCCCTTCTCCATTGGATTGATAAGAAGCGGGAACTGGAAGGACAGATGTGTAATACTGACACATGGAACATTTCTTCTTCAGGAGGAGAGAAGAGCAAAGACTTAATCCAGCTACTAGCAGATTATAAAAGCAGCTGGTGGTAAGGAGGACAAGGCTATATTTCATGACTGGACTGGAGGCGTGTAACCAATCAGCTGGTGCAAACTAATTCAGGGCATCAATGAGGATCAAACAAATGCTCCATAGGAATAAGTTTGAAATGGGAGAGAGAAATTCAAGCAAAGGTACTCCTGATATGTTTTGGAGGATTCTGATCTAAAGAGAGGCAGTAGGGGCCTGCTCTTCATCTATAATGGCAGCAATGCTCTAAGGAGTGAGGAAATGGATTTTCCCCCCTCGTCTGACCCCAGTTCCTGTGGAGCTACTGCTGGGTCTCTCTGTGGCTTCAGTTGCAAATTTCAGGGGCTGCAGCAGGGCTGTGAACAAAAGTCAGTCACTGCTATGAGGCACATTTAAAATGTGTTATAAATATAGAATGCTCAAAGAACAGACTATTCTAATATTTTTGCACAAAAATAAGAATTAAACCAGCATGAGGAGGAACAGAACCTCTCCAAATTAAATGATTTGAGGTTCAATGCTGCAGGTAGCATTGGTCCTGTGAGATTTTTTTAAACTATTCTTTTTCCCATGTTTATACTCAAGCAATTACAGTGCCAGGAACCATGCATCATGGCTCCCTTCTGTAAATGCCCTAAGTCTGGTCAGCAGATGTCAAGTCTGTACATCGGGCAAGCTGTTCTTATCTGTGCCCTGCTCCTTCATTGCCAGCTGCCAGCTCCGCATTTTCTATCTCACTGCATTGTGTGCCTGGAACTGTCTTCTTGGGTCAGTGCGTCATATTCCTTCTCTTATGTTTAAATCCAGCCTAAGAACTCACCTTTGAGGCTGCTTTTCAATCTTAAAACACTGGTTCTCTATGATCGTAGCCCTTTTGGTTTTTACTATTTTTCTATAATACCAAACAAACCAATAGTGAGCCTGCGGCGGTCAGCCTTTTTGGAAATGCTGATTGCCACGGGTAAAATGAAACCAGAAATTCAGCACAAGTATCCACATAGCAGCTTCCGCTGCATATCCGGTTTCAGCAGTGAGCGCTGCAGGCTATGCAGATTGTGCCAATATTTAGCTGCTATCCGGATAGCCACGTGCATGAAGTTAGGCCTGCCATTTTGGTGGGCTAACTTCATAGGGTTTGTTATCCAAGGGGAGTGCAATTCTATAACAGCCATCCCGGGCATGTAATAAACCCGGTTCCGAAACCACGGGTATAGACGCACCTGCGATTCCAGAATCAGGGAGATAAACATCTGCGGCGAGGCATACATCCCTGTGCCCACCGTATTCTGGAAAGATAGACATCTCAGATACTTCCCGTCTCCGTGCAGCCACGCCCCCACTGGCAAAACGCACATCTCCTAAGCTGATTCTCACACTGACCGTGGTATGCTCATGCAAACAGCACATTAATACGGATGAAACTATCTATACTAGTCTGTTGCATGCTCATAACACTACCACGTTATGTACGTGCACCAAAGCTATTGTATAAGCAAGTGGAAAGTGAGATGCTTGTCCTGACAGACCCTGCAGCAAAACAAACATGGCATTTGCAGAACACCCTAGGAATTCTTGCAGGTCTCCCTGTTGTGCCAGGTCTTCCTTCACTGGGGTACACCATCACTGACTCTACAGTTCACTCAGCTGGCTACAGGGGCTGGGCTCAGGACTAGGCTCTAAACTCAAATCGGATCACTTAGGAGTTCTGGATCTGTACTGAGGCCCTTCGAGCAATAAGAATCAGCTGAGACAGGTTCAGAGAACAGAGCAAAGGAAGCCCTGGCTGACACTGGCATGCTTATAACAGCATATCCTCCATTCTAGCATAGATTCTATAAGTGTATATTAGAGACCTTCCTCTTCTCAGTCCTGGTCATGAGCCCCAGCTGTATTCTATTAAGGTGGGCTGGGCTGTTGTCCCTTAAGGAGGACTGGGGATTTTTCCTGTATACTCTTTCACATAGTCATTGAATTTGAGTCTTCTGAATGACACTTTATAGTGCTGCCTTGAGGCCATTCCTGCTGCCTTGAGCTTCGATATAAGGCTCCATGGATGAAGAGGAGCCAATGCATGCTCGCTCAGGCCTTGAGCAAGAGTCACAATGAGATGCAACGGTTACAGATCCAGGCAGAACTTGGCAGGCAGGTAGGTTTAGGTACGAAATGATTTGAATGCAGAAATGATCTTTAGACGTGACAGATGTGAGGGCTTTTACCATGTGCATTTCCTCATCTGGTCAACATCTGGAACTGATGGCATGCCTACAACTGAAGAGCAGTAGCTATGTTTTTCTGCTCTGCATTTCCACAACAGTAACAAATGGTTGCACTTAAGGGAATTAATGCTAAATGCAATCTTTCATTTCTTTCTGTTTAAATATATGTTGAATGTCTAGGAAAGAAGGAAAAAAAAAGAGAGCAAAATCCTGTGTAAAGGCCTTCCTCCAAATTACTTGGAAACATGACACACACTAATACAGGTCAGATTGTTGCTGCATGGAATTTCTTTTTCAAGGACTGTAAAATAAACCAGCTCCCCCCCCCCCTCCCACGTCCTCTCGCCACCGCAGCACAGTGGATGCTCAGTGCCCGGTGGCGTATTTCAAATGAACAGTGGTCTTGCAGTGGAGTTTTCATGCCATGAAGCCACCCGCAGGATGGCCGTCATTGCTAGCAGTTTGCCAGAGAGGCTGGGATGGAGTGGGCACAGATTCAGCATGACCCTCATGGAGGAAAGAGGTTCCTTTAGAGCAGGGATCCCTAAATCCGGTCTTTGAGGGTCAAATTCCAGCCTGGTTTTCAGGATTTCCAAACTGACTATGCATAAAGCACAGTGATGTTTATCCAAGAAAGAAAAGCACCTCTATTCAGATGCAGGGCTGTTCTGATTAGGGAGTGGTGGTGGAATTAGGGTAACTGCCCAATATCCTGCATTCCAACAATAGCCCCACCCCTGCATCTGCCCGCAAAGCTCACAACATCATCTTTCCATCCTCTCTCCCGCCAGCAGAGGGCGCTTTCTCTGTCACCTTCAGTATATGGGAAAGGCGCCAGGCTGGGAGTAGGAGGAGGTTGAGAGTGGGGGAGAGGCATTACTAGTGTTTCTCTCCCTCTCCATTCCCCTCCCTTCCCAATTGGCTTATTCTCTCTCTCCCTTTTCCCTCTCCTACTGGTGCTTTTTTCAGATTCAGGAAACTTTATTGACTGTCCATGTTGCCAAAAAAATATACATGGAGGGCAATTTCATAACAGGGCATCTAGGGAGAAATTAATCCAAATGTGTTAGATTTGCACATGCCATGACAGTAATGAACCTCACTCCTTAACCAGGGTGTGTGGAGGATGATCTCAGTCTCTCAGATCTAGTGCTAATGCTCGCCGCTGTGCTCCGTTTGGAGTTCTTAAGATGTAATATGAAGACATGCTTGGAAATTACTTTTAATTAAACCTGTGGCAGCCAGCAAGAGAAGAAATATTTCTATGTCTTTCTGCCACATTTCTTGATCTCTGACTGCATTTCTTGGTACTTGAGAATTTTCTCCCTCTCCCCTCTGGGCTGTGAACAGAAGTGGATAGGTTGCATGTATTTTGCAAAGGTAACATATGTGACTACATGCCTTTATAAAAATTGCTAGAGGGGAAGTAGGTGCAGAAATTTACGATTGCTTCAATACAGTGCCTGCATCCGTCCAGCCCCACTCCTATCCCTAAATTGCTTAAAAGTAGGCATGATGACATCTCTGCACTTACGTTTTACTCATGTTTATAAACGCCTACTTGAGGAAGTAAAATACTGTTCTACATGCACAAGTCCCTTATAAAATTGCCCCTGAAAATGGTTAAAGGGAGACAAAAGGGAAACCACAGGACAGTGGCAATAGCAGTAATTACAATCACTGAGTATAGAATGATATGAAAATTTGTCAGGCTCTGATTAGGGTTGTCAACTCTCTCCAGGCTCGCCCAACAGGGTTTACTCCATTGCATGCAGGGCCTTGCATTCTTCTTAAGGACAGGGCTGTCCCCAGAGTTGGTTCAAGGCGTTGGTGCCCTAGGTAGGCCTTAAGCCTTAAACCCCCCCCTCCCACCCCACCCCTGGCTGTCAAAATCTATCATTTAGCTTTGAATGCCCTGCTCTTTGCAGCCCCCACCATGAATTTGCCACCCTAGGCAACTGCCTAGTTTGCCTAATGGTTGGGACGACTCTGCTTAGGGAATGAAATTGGGAAATCAGAACTAAAATCTCTGTGTATAATACCTTAAACCCAGGACCGGGTCAATCCTGTCAGGCAAATCTGGAGACTGTTTGCAACCGTAATTCTGGTGCTGTTCTGCACTGTCCTTGGTCAAAGCATACAGCTGGTACCTCAGCATAGAAAAGCTTTCTACTTCCTACTCCATCCAGCCTAGAGTTGCCAACAAATAACTGCGATAAGAGCAACAGTGCAGGCTTTAGTGCCTGCAGACCATAACAAGTAGGGGGGAGGGAAGGGGGAGTACAAGAGGTAAATCTACATTAGGGACATACCATACTACACACGCCAGATAAATAAACACATTTTGCAGTCAGAAGGGACAAGGTATACGACTGCAGACCCCAATAATAGGTGTGCAAACAAGTAGAGCTACGCATCAAGAATTTGCACAAAGGCATTATTTCACGCATAAGAAATGCTAGCTTTTGCTGACGGAGCAGCTGAGGACAAGGTAGGGAATTTGGTTGATCCTTTTTCTCATTTTTCCCCTAAAAGTTACCAAAATTCTAACAGCAGAAATATGGCTGGGAAACATCATTTATTTGTTATTTATTTATTTATCTTTCTTATATACTGCGCTCTTCTGTATCAGTGCGGTTTACATCAAAACATAACTGTCCAGCACAGGTGGTCTGCACTGGATTTACAATATAACGTGGGTATATGTACAGGTAATAACAGGATAACTATATACAGCTATATACAGGTAACTTACAGCATACGTTTGTAAATGATTCAATTGTGTCCTATCGGCTCAGCTGCGTATTGGCAGATAGTAGGGTGATAAGAGATACTATTTGTCAGGAGGATCATGATGCCAAAACTGTCACCCCCATTACTACTTCTACATCCATCCAGACAGCCAGATCCAGTGTAGAACTGATTCAGTGTGAAAGATGCCTGTGGGTTGAATCCCTAAGGAAAGAAGAGGAAGTGACAGAGGAGAAGACAAAGCTAAGAAGTATCTGTAACAATGAGAGAGAGCTACATTGATGAAATGCTTCTAAAGGCACCTGAGATTTCTAGCAGAAAGGAAATCAACACTGTACAAAAATATGACAACTTGAGATAGATCACCAAGGCCTGCAGGCTCAACAGCCAGACTCCACCTCCCATAGAACTGGGGAACCAGTGTGCAGACCTGAAAGCGGAAGAGGTGACAACATCCCAGGAACAGAAAGTATCAGAACTCAAAATCCCCAAAAATGTAGGATCAGCAACTACTAGGAAGTGAAGGGTAATGGCAATTGGTGACTCCCTTCTGATGGATACAGAGGTGTCCATCTGCCGTCCAGATATCATGTCCTGGGAGGTGTGCTGTTGGTTTGGTGCCAAGATCCAAGATATTACAAAGAGTCCGCAGAGACTCTTCAAGCCTACTGACTATTATCTCATTTTACTCATCTATTCTGGCTCAAATGATATTGCTAAGTTCCCACCTAAGCATATCAAAAGTGATTTTGTGGCTCTGGGAGACAGGTGTGCAGATGGTGTTCTCCTTAATCCTTCCTGTTGAGGGTCAAGGCCAAGGCTGAGAGCCTAGTGTCCTGGAGATGAAAGCCTGGCTGTATGGGTAAGTGTTTTGGCTTCCTGGACTATGGCATAATTTTCCAAGGGCTGATGAACAGAGATGGCATCCACCCAGGGCCGGCCCGTCCATTGAGCAAGAATGTTTTTTGCACAGGGCCCCACGTTTCAGGGGGCCCCGCGCAAAAAACATCTTGCATCAGTGATCAGCCCAGCTAGATTAAAAAAAAAACACAAACTGGCTTCTGCTGCCGCTGCCGCTGTAGCAGCGGCAGAAACGAGCACCCCGTGGGGGCCCCCCCTGCCCTGCAGAATCCTCCTTTCAGCATCAACTCCCTCAGCGTCGGCTGCCAGAGCCGCGAAGGGAGAAAAGCCCACGCTTTGGGAGCTGATGCTGAAAGGAGGACTCTGCAGGGCAGGGGGGGGGCCCCCGCGGGGTGCTCGATTCTGCCGCTGCCACGGTGGCAGCAGTAGCCTGTTTGTGTTTTTTTTTAAACTAGCTGGGCTGATGGGGGGGAAGGGGGGTTAGGACTGGTAATGGGCTATGGGGGGGCTAAGACTGTAAGTGGGGTGATGGGGGTTAGGACTGGTAATAGGCTATGGAGTTAGGACAGGTAATGGGCTATGGGGGCTAGGACTGGAAATGGGGTTATGGGGGAGGTTAGGACTGGTAATGGGCTATGGGGGCGGGGGCTAAGACTAAGACATATGATGGGGGGTAGGACTGGAAGTGGGCTGGGGGGTTAGGATTGGTAATGGGCTATGGGGGGGCTAAGGCTGAAAATGGGGTGATGGGGGTTAGTACTGGACGTGGGCTGATGGGGGACTTTGGACTGGTAATGGGCTATGGGGGGGCTAGGACTGGAAATGGGCTGATGGGGCGTTAGGACTGGTAATGGGCTATGGGGGGGCTAGGACTGGAAATGGGCTGATGGGGAGGTTAGGACTGGTAATGGGGCATGGGGGGGCTAAGACTGGAAATGGGCTGATGGGGGGGTGGTTAGGACTGGAAGTGGGCTGATGGGGGGGGGGGGAGGACTGGGAATGGGCTGTGGGGGGGTAAGACTGAAAATGGGGTGATGGGGGGGTTAGGACTGGAAGTGGGCTGATGGGGCTTAGGACTGGTAATGGGTTGTGGGGGGGGGCATAGGACTGGTAATGGGCTATGGGTGGGCACGGACTGGTAATGGGCATGGGGGGTTGCTGCAAATAGCTGATGGGGACGGGGACTTGGAATGGAAATGGGCTGAGTGGAAGGGGGGGCTTAAATAGCTGATGGGGAGGGGGCTTTGAATGGAAATGGGCTGTGAGGGGAGGGAGCTAGGACTGGAAATGGGCTGAGTGGGGGGGCTAAGACAGGAAATGGGCTGATGGAGGGGCTAGGATAGGTTTGGAAATGGGCTGTTGGGGGGTGTTAAGATTGGAAATGGACTGTAGTGGGGACTTGAATTGAAATGGACTCATGGAGGGGCTAGAACTGGAAGTAGGCTCATGGGGGGCTTGAACTGGAAATGGGCTGAGTGGAGGGGAGCTAGGATTTGACATGGGCTGATGGGGGCTAGGACTAGAAATGGGCTGATGGGGGCTGGGATTAGAAATGAGCTGATGGAGGGACTCGGATAGGACTGGAAATGGATGGGGGAACTAGGACTGGAAATGGGCTGATGGTGGGGCTAGGATAGGACTGGAAATGGGCTGATGCAGGGACTAGAAGGGAGCGGATGCTGGGTGGGGCTGGAACTAGAAGGGAGCTGATGTTGGGGGAGGATTAGAATGGGATGGAGCTGGGAGAGTGAAATGGAGAGGGAAAAAATATTTTGTGTGGGAGGGAAGACAAATCTAAACCCCCCAGCTAAACCCCCCAGCCAGTGACAGAAGCCATCAAGCGCCTGAACCAGACACCCAGAATCTGTCGATGAGCAACATTCTGCAAACAACCAACACCCCGGAAAGACCTGCACAATACCAAGAATGGTGCACCTTCAGGAGCATAGATGACAAGCAAATCATGAACATAATCTCCAGCTTAAAAACCACCACCTCTCCACTCGACCCATGCCCTGCGGCCTGGGTCAAGGGCATAAAACAGGAAATTGCTCAATACATCACCCACATAGTGAACCAGTCGCTTTGGCAGGGGCTAATGCCAACGCACCTCAAAAAATCCATCATACGACCCATCCTAAAGAACAAGACTCTTAACAAGAAAGACCCAATATCCTACCGCCCGGTATCAAGCATATCCTTCCTGGCTAAGATCATTGAAAAGGCAGTACAAATTCAACTGCAAGACCACATCGATGACAACAATGCCTTTGACGTCCACCAGTATGGTTTCCAACAGCATCATGGTGTGGAGATCCTCCTCCTGGCCCTACTTGATAAACTTCTCAAAGGTCTGGAAAACAGAAGCAAAATGTACACGCTCGTTTTCATAGACATATCAGCCGCCTTTGATACAGTTCATCACCCCACACTCCTAAACAGACTCGCTTCCATAGGCATTAGAGGTGCCCCCCTGAAATGGTTCTCCTCCTACATAACCAACAGAATGCAGCAAGTCCACTTCAACAACGAAAAGGCCGCAGCATTCCCTCAAACCCAAGGCATACCTCAAGGCTCGGCCCTGTCTTCCCTCCTCTTCAACCTTTATCTACGGCCAGTTTGTAAAACATTCCAGGAACACCAGATCAGTTATCACATCTATGCTGATGACCTAATGCTCTACACTCAACTTGATGTCGACAACCCGAACATCAGTCAACTGGAAAAATGCCTCAGTGAGCTCCAAATCTGGCTGCAACAGAATAACATGGCCATAAATCACAAAAAAAACGAAGTGATGTGCATATCCAGAAAACCAGATTTCAACCCACCACCTACAGTCACCATGAACAATAACGTCTACACCACAAAGAACGAAATAAAATACCTAGGCGTGACACTGGATTGCAACCTAAAGATGGAAAAGCATCTCCGAATTACCAATCGAGCCATTTTCCACAAACTAAAAGTCTTGCAACCACTACGTAGCATCATAGAGCACTCTGATTTTAGGACCATTGCTCAAGACCTCATCATTCCTCACCTGGACTACTGCAACGCCATACTACAAGGGTTACATAAAAAAACCCTCAACATCCTCCAAATGGCGGAAAATGTGGCAGCTAGATTAATCATGAGGAAAGGCCTAAAGGAGCATATCACACCAATACTAATGGACCTACATTGGCTCCCCATCACTGCACGCATACAATATAAAATCCTAATCACCACATTCAAGCTCATTCATAATATAGCACCCTCGTATCTCAACACCCTTATCACATCACAGCCAAATAACAGAAGCAGAAGAACCACATACCTCAATACCCTCATCGTCCCGGGTAGCCTGAGATCTGTCACTGCAACTACCAGCAACCGAGCATTCTCATTTATAGCGCCACTGCTATGGAACCAACTACCATGTGAGCTGAGAGCAAACAGTGACTTGTTGGACTTCAGAAAAAAGCTAAAGACGCATCTTTTCCAGACGCACTTCAATCCTACATAACTTCTATGTTCTAACCCTAGTGAATCACCATGCAAAAGGAAAGAACACTACACATCAAACACCAATAGATCCGACAACCTGTAAATATGTACATACATGTGAAATCACTGTCTTGCAATCAAGTGTAAACCTGTAATCTGAGTGTTGTGTCCTGTACTGAATCATTATGTATGTTTTTAATCCATGGCCTGTACAACCATACTGTTATTGTATAGCAAACCGCTGCTGATCGCTGGAAGTAGCGGGATATAAATGTACACTAAATAAATAAAATAAATAAATCTACAATTGGCCGGATATTTGGAGAGTAAGTGGGGATTGAGGATGGAGGGGTAAAATTTGAGTGGATGAAATAGGAATGAGGAAAGAGCAAAAGGAGAAAGATTAGTATGTTAAAGCAGATGTAGAGAGAGGATGGAAAAAAACTAGAAGAGAGAAGAAAGGACAAATGGACAGCAGACGATGGAGAGTTAGCGGAAGACACGAAGAAACCATAAGAAAGTAGCTGTAGCAATTGCAACTGAAAAAATAAATGCACAAAAGGTAGAAAAATATCTCTTTATTTTGAATTTATTAAATGGAATATGTCAGCTCTGGGAAATGTGCATCATTAACGTCTGCACTTTATTTAGTACAAGAGGAAATTAATTTATAGTTTTATTTCTACAGTGTTGTACATTCCAAGTTTGGCTTTTGGGGTTCCCAGTTTAATTATTGTCTTCCTGTTTCTAAATTGTGATTCCTTGTTTGGTGATGTCTATGTTCTGCATGTGTAACTGAGCTGAGGTATTCTGTTTATGTAATTCCTGTTTGACATTGCCACTTGTTCTCTTTCCCCAGTAGGTCATGTATTGTTATTCTCTGAAATTGGGATCAAAGACACCATACTTAAATGGTTTCAATCTTACCTAACAAATAGACAACAACTGATCCGTATCAGCACATCGACCTCGCCCCCCTTCCAGCAATACCAAGGAGTCCCTCAAGGATCAACTCTGTCAGCCATGCTCTTCAACATTTACCTCCAACCACTCTGCTCAGTCATATGCTCTCACAACATCAGCTTCCACATATATGCTGATGACATCATGCTCTACGCCCCTATTACGACCACAAACCCAACAAACCCACATCTATCAGCATGCTTCTTTGAGGTATCCAATTGGTTACAAGAAAATAACCTGTCCATCAACATAAAGAAAACTGAAGCCCTCATAGTGACAAAAGACCCTGACTTCACACCACCAACACACCTCAACATAGGAACCACAAGCATTCAAATTCAGCCACAAATAAGATATCTGGGCATTATCATTGACCAAGCCCTCACCTTAAAGCAACAAATTGCCAAAACCTCTGGAATAATATTTCACAAAGCAAAATTAGCGCAACGTCTCAGACCACTTCTCGATCATCAAGACTTCTGGACAATAATGCAAGCTATGACACTCCCACATCTGGACTACTGCAATGTACTCTACCATGGCCTTCCAGCCACACAGACCAACCCCCTCCGAACAGCATTGAACACCACAGCAAGAATCATTCAGAAAGCAAAGAAAACTGACCACATCACCCCAATCCTGAAAAACCTACACATACTTCCACTCGAAGCAAGGACTAACTACAAATCCATCCTACTCACCCACAAAGCCATCCACCAAACACAGAACACCCAGCTTCGCACCCTGCTATCCCGACCAGCTCACGGCAAAACTACCAGACAAGCCTCCAACAACTCCCTCACCGTCCCTCACAAAAGAACTAAATGCTCTCAACGGACATGCAATCGAGCCTTTGAACTCTATGCTCCATCCTTATGGAACTCTCTACCGAGCCATCTCAGAAACAATGCTGATCTACTATCCTTCAGAAAACAGCTAAAAACCACCTTATTCCAGGAATACTTCAATACGACTCCCACCAAAATGTACACCAACCTCTGATCTGCCAACCGTGATCCACTGATCCAAAGCTGCACTAAACTGTCCATGTCCTAAGTTCGTCTCATGTCAAAATCATCAATGTTGTCTCCCTGGTGATGGTCCCACCCTCATACTTAATTTCCCCACCCCTGAATGTAACGCCGCTTTGACCCGGTGAAAAGCGGGATATAAATACAGTTAAATAAAATAAATAAATAAATGTATTGGTTTAATATTTGCAATGTTGCCTTTTGATAGGTAATGGTGCTTTGTGAGTCCTGGTAGTGCTGTTAAGATACGGCGGGTTTCCTATTGGTTCTAAATGGGCAGTGTTTGTAGTAGTTCCTAATATGCCTGGCGGTTGGCACTGGATTATAGTAATGTAGAAATCTTTTAGTTTTTCTTTATCCATATACTCATTAAGAGGCATGTTTACTAAAAGTTAGCGTATGGTAACATTATGCAAATATTTATGTAAATGATGCCCTTATGCAAATGAGGCCCCACACCCAGTCTCCGCACATGGCCCTGCACCCCCCTTGGGCCGCCCCTGACTAGAGATCAAACCAAAGCTTTCTTTAGAAGCTCAGATGACAAGACTTCGACTTTCATACTTTGGACACATCATGCAAAGAGAGTGATCGTTAGAGAAAGACATCATGCTTGGCAAGGTTGAAGGTCAACGTAAAAGAGGAAGGCTAGCAATGAGATGGATCAATACAGTAACACCTGCTATGGATGCCACTTTATCAACAATGAGCCGCCTATCTGAAGACCAAACACAGTCTAGTTCAATTATCCAGAGTGTCACCATGAGTCGACACTGACTCAATAGCACTTAACAACAACATCACAGATGGGTGAACAAAGCCCCTAGGTAAGTAAGACCCCTAGGTAAGTAAAACATTAAAAAATAGTATAGAAAAAGGAAAAAATGGCAATATCTGGAGAGCTACGTGTATTAAAGTCATAGTATACGAATAAAGTTCCAGGTTTAGAAACTATAATGGAAGAGACTGACTTGGATATAGTGGCAAATACTACAGTACCATAAAACCTCAGTGCCAATTAATACTATCCAATCCTTAGATTTAAATTAAGAGTCCCTGGAAGAAAATTTTATAATTGAGGAGAAAAGACCTCAGTAAAATTGCTTCTCCCTCTATATAGCAGTTTCTACATGCCTGAAGGGGAATCACTACCATTTACCTTCAGTGGTCTGAAAAACTCCTCATTTTTATTATTTTACCATTCTTTAAATAATTAAATTATAACATGTTATAATGTGCCTTCCACTACAGCTAACTAACCTTTGATATATTTAATATCAAATTTCTTAATTGAAATCTAAGGATTGCATAGTATTAATTGGCACAGAGGTTTTATGGTATTATTTGTTGTGTACCTCAGTGGGTGTGTTTATTGTATGGCTTGCTGGATATAGTGGCAGCCATGGAAACATGGTACACAGAAAACAATGACTGGGACGTTGTTATACCAGGTAATTATCTATCAAGGAAAGGCAGTGTTGGAAGAAAAGGATGAGTGTTGCTATATGTAAAAAATAATATTAAAGCCACGGAACTGCAGGGCTTATGAGGGTAGGAGGAGGCACTGTGGGTCAGTTTGGAAAGAGGGAATGGAAAATCTATTTAAATTGGTGTGATATACAGACTTCCCTAGCAGGCAGAAAAAATAGAGATTTAAGTGAAGACATTCACAATATTGCTATGAAAGGGGAAGTATTCTTGGTAGGAGATTTCAGTATGCTAGATATTGATTAGGATATCCTTGATGTAGTGTCATTGAGAAGTAGGGAGATCCTGGATTCTCTACAGAGAGGATTGTTCTGGCGACTAGTAACGGAACCCACATGGGAAGGGGCTATTCTAGACTTGGTGCTTACAAATGGGGAGAGTGTTTCTGTTGTAGTGGTGGGTGATCATCTGGCCTGCAGTGATCACTAGATGGTGAGCTTCAATATTAAGACTCAGGTGGAGATGGTTCATTCAAAAGCAAGGGAAACTTCAGGAAAGATGGGGGAATACCTTAAGGAGTCATTAGCTGGATGGAAACATTTGGGGGATGTTGAATAACAGTGGGCAAAACTGAAAGGAGATATAATAAGGATAACAAACCTTATTATTAGGAAAGTAAATAAAAGTAAGAGGAAAACGAGGCCACTATGGTTTCAAAAGAAATAGCTGAAAGAAAAAAGAGGTTAGCCTTCATAAACTGTAAGCGATCACAGAACAATATCTGGTAAGGAAAGCTGGTAAAGTGTTCAGGAAAGCAAAATGCAAATGGAAGAAAAAATAGCCACCAATAGTAAAACATGGAGATATGATTTTTTTTTTAGGTATGTCAGTGAAAGGAAGAAGTGCAAAGGTGGCATTGTGAGACTCAAGGGTGAAGGGGAGGAATATATAGAGGTTGATAAGGGTAAAGCAGAATAGCTTAACAAATATTTCTGTTCTGTGTTCACAGATGAAGGGCCAAGAATAGGACCTCGGAAAATAAATACAAATTGTGAAGGAAATGAGGTAGAGCTCAAAGCTGTTTTCAGAAGACTGTGTTCATGAGGAGCTAGCTAAACTAAAAGTGGACAAGGCAATGGGGCCAGATGGAATTAATCCCAGAGTATTGAATGAACTTAGGGAAGTACTGACGGCTCCGCTGGCTGACCTTTTCAATGATGCTTTAGAGTTGGGAGTGATCCCAGAGGACTGGAAATGAGCAAATGTGGTTCTTGTCCACAAAGATGGAAGTAAGGAAGTAGTTGGTAACTAAACGCCGGTTAGTCTGACTTCTGTTGTGAGTAAATTAATGGAAATGCTGCTAAACACACTGGGCGGTATTTTCAAAGGCATTTACATGGGTGACTGCCCTAGTTGCCCATGTAAATGCCTTATCCGGGATTTCCAAAGGCACCTACATGGTTAGTGCCTTTGGAAAATCCCATATAAGTCCCTAACGTGCCCAGATGATATGTGTTAGAATCGGGGCATGTTGAGGGCGTTTCGGGGTGGAGCAGGAATGGAGGAAAGGGCTAAGTGGGTAGCAGCGATTTTCGATGCTATCCTTTTAGCCCTCTGCACCTAAAAGATAGATGAGGTTTTTCTTCTCCTATCTTTCAGGCGCAGGGGCTAAGCGGATAGCATCGAAAATTACTGCTACCTGCTTAGCCTCCCTACAAAACCCCTAGTCGCTGTGGAAAATTAAACTAAATACAACACCTCCACCGACATATCAAAATCCCACGAATGTATTTTTTTAGTTTGTCGGAGCCAACCGAGGGAGGGCTGGAGTTGTAAAACCAACCCCCGCCAGACGGTAACCTCCTTTTTGTTATATTTTTCACCCCAAACAATAATAGGCATCAGAACCAGTCACTAATCTTCACATATCATCACTTATCTGCAACGAAGTATTAATCCTTTCCCAAGAAAATTGCCAAGAATGAAGTGGCACGACGTGCACGTTTCGGGTGGACCCCTGTATCAAGTGCTTTAGACTTCTCTTGTAGGCAATAGAAACCGCCGTCCTCACGGCTTGGGATCATCATTAACAAATGGCCTAAGGAGCACACCTGACCTTTAAACAAGGGATGAACCAATCAGAGGAGGAACACCTCACTGACAGGGGCATCCTCACAGCAATTGGTTTAATCACAGAACTGACTAGGCACGTCAAATCCAACGTCACAAAATGGTGTTCCATTCAATTTCCCGATTAAGCCCATTAGGATGGACGGAGTTGAGCGTGAATATCCATCGTTGTTCCAAACGTTGCAAACGCAACTCACGATCACCTCCCCACGGGTCAAGGGGCACGTGATCAATGACGGTCCATTTCAATGTGTCAAAACCATGCGCCATAGAAACACAATGCTCCACCATCGGAGCTGATAGAACTTCGTTGCGAATTCTTGAAGCGTGTTCTGCTAATCGATTTCTCATAGTACGAGTAGTGCGCCCTACATATAAGAGCCCACACGGACAGCTCAAAAAATACACCACAAACGATGTATAACATGTAGTCTTCCAACGGCTGACAAATTCGCGATGGGTACCGGGATGTAACCAGCTGAGACCCGAAAGAGTCTGTGCACAATAAACACAATTGTTACATGAAGAATGTCCCCCATCATAACCTGATGGTATCGGTCTGTGCAAGGGCAATGATGTCTTCACCAATTTGTTACCTAAATTAGGTCCCCACGAAAATGCCAGCCGTAAGGGCTTATTAAAGCATGCGTGCAAGCTTAGCATAGACCAGTGAGAGCGCAGAATCCGTATAATGGCTGAACTCCGTGTGGTAAAAGGTAGAACACCCACCACAGCATCCGTGGATGAAGACTCCGATGAGGAAAACTGAGGGTCAAATAGCCATTCACGGTGAGTGTAGAGTGCCCTCTTGTATGACCGGGTCACCACCCGTACAGGGTACCCCCGATCCAACAATCGTTGGCGCAACTCTAAAGCATGTATTTTAAAATCTGACGTTGTCTGACATAAACGACGAAGGCGCAGGAATTGACCAAAAGGTAAACCACATTTTAAAGGGCCCGGATGATAACTGCGATAGTGGAGCAAACTGTTCCGCTGAACCGGCTTGCGATATAAAGATGATATCAGGCGATCCCCTTCCACAAATAACAGCATGTCCAAGAATTCAATTTTATCAACAGCAATATGTTCAGTAAACTTGATATTTGGCTTTAATTGGTTTAGCCAGTCAACAAAAACATGGAGGGAAGCTAAATCCGATGTCCATATGAAAAAGACGTCGTCTAAAAATCTTTTCCAAAACAATACATGTTGGTATAATATTGATTGCTTAATCAGCAACTCCTCCATTTCTCCCATGTATAGAGTGGCCACAGACGGTGCTAAAGTGGCCCCCATGGCTATGCCAGATATCTGTTGATAAAAGTGTCCATCAGCCAAAAAATAATTCCTAGTCAATACCAATCGGGCAAGAGCCAATAGAAAAGTTTTTGGAAGTTGGGCGGGAGCAAACCTAAACGCCTTCTCTAATAGCGCTAAAGCTTCATACTGGTCAATGTTTGTATATAACGCTGTGACATCTAAAGTCACTAGGAAAGCACCTAATGGAAACGTGAGAGTTGAAATACATTGTAAAAAATGTGTAGAATCCCTCAAGAAGGACGGAACTTCCACAGCCTCCTGTTTCAAGAACACATCACAGAAGATGGAGAGAGGCTCTAAGACTGAGTTCCGGCAAGACACAATCGGTCTGCCTGGGGGCGCAAGCAAAGATTTATGAATCTTAGGTACAAGATAAATCGTAGGTACCTGAGGACGTGTCACAATCAGAAATTTTTTCTCCTTTAAAGTAATCCAATCATGATGATATGCTTCTTCTACCAAAGAATAAATCGCTTGCTTGAGGTCCTCAACAGGGTCAACTTTCAATAATTTGTAAATGGAGACATCCTGGATATGAGCTTGTAATTGTTGTGTATAAATTGCTGAATCTAGCAATACTAACGCTCCCCCTTTATCTGCCTTCCGGATCACCAACTTAGGGTCCGCAGACAATTCCCCAAGGGCCCGCCGATGCTCTTTATTCAAATTGGAATACTGCGGTAAGAGAGTCCGCTCCAGATCAACAACATCCCTCATTACCAAGGCTTGAAAGGTAGAAATAATTGGATCTACCCCTGCTTCTGGGGGTAGCCAACGAGACTCAGGTTTAACCACTGATTCATCCCTCACCCCGGGACGATCTTGAAAAAACTGCATAATACACAATTTTCGAAAAAACCGATGTAAACTTATTCTCATAGAAAAGGGGTCATACCTTACCGTCGGTACAAAGGACAACCCATAATTAAGAAGACATTCATGAGACTTAGGTAATTCACGACCAGTCAAGTTCACCACTAGGGAGGTTGATTTTGCCGGGAGCGCGACTGGGTATTGGGGGGTTCCCAATCTGCCTCCTGATAGGCCCCTCGAGACCGACGCCCCTGACCTCCCCGAAAATCCTGAAAGTTACGCTGAAAATCCTGAACTCGTGGTCTCCTCTCAACAGAGGACGAGCTATCATCCGTATCTTCAGAAGAAGATTCAAACGTTACTCGCTTCGTCTTTGGGTTCTCCTTCTCATACATCCAATAATAAACATGGCCTGCATCATAATCCCCTTTATCGCGAAGAAACTTTTTTAATTTTAATGATTTTAAGTATTCAAAAAAGCTTTTCATTTGGCGATCGATCTCCTCCATTTGGCGATCGATCTCCTGCTTAGCCTCGGCAGTTGCCAGTGCATCCAGTCAAACCCGGATTTTCACTTCTGTTGCTGCAGAAGTGAAAATCTGGGTTAAGGTGTGAATAAACAGGTGGACAAAGGTGAGTCGGTTGATATAGTGTATCTGGACTTTCAGAAAGCCTTTGACAAGGTCCCTCATCAGAGACTTTTGGCAAAACTAAAGAGTCATGGAATAGGAGGCAGTGTACTATTGTGGATCAGGAATTGGTTAAAAGATAGAAAGCAGAGGGTAGGGCTAAATAGCCAATTTTCCCAATGGAGAAACGTAAATAGTGGTGTACCCCAGGGATCTGTGCTGGGTCCGCTGTTTTTTGCCATATTCATAAATTACCTGGAAAAGGGAATAATGAGTGAGGTTATCAAATTTGCAGATGACAGAAAACTATTTAAAGTTGTTAAAACCCAAGAGAATTGTGCAAAATTGCAAGAGGATCTCGATAAATTGGAAAACTGGGCATCCAAATGGCAGATGAAATTTAATGTGGACAAGTGCAAAGTTAAGCACCTAGGATATAACAACCCAAACAATGGTTACATGATGCAAGGTTACATATTAGGAATCACCACCCAGGAAAAAGATTTAGGCGTCATTGTGGATAACATGTTAAAACCCTCCACCCAGTGTGCAGCGGCGGCCAAGAGGGAAAATAGAATGCTAGGTATCATAAGGGAAGGAATGGAAAATAAAACCAAGGATATTATACTGCCTCTCTATCGTTGCATGGTGCGACCGCACCTTGAATATTGTATGCAATTCTGGTTGCCGTATCTTAAAAAGGATATAGCGTTATTAGAAAAGGTACAGAGAAGAGCCACCAAAATGGTAAAGGGGATGGAAGGATACTCCTATGAAGAAAGGCTAAAAAGGTTGGGGCTCTTCAACCTGGAAAAGAGACGGCTGAGGGGAGATATGATAGAGGTCTATAAATTAATGAATGGAGTGGAACGGGTAAACGTAGATCGATTGTTTACATCATCACAATATAAAAAGACTAGGGGACATGCAATGAATCTACAGGATAACCTGTTCAACTGCCTCTCTCCAGTTCTTCTTTTTCCGCGGAGCCAGCAGGTCGTGTTCCTGTCACCGCAGAAGAATTCCTTTTTTCTTTCTTTCTTTTTGTGGTCGCGTCTGCCTTCTTCGACGCTCTACCCGTACCGCCGGTCTTTCTTTTCTTATTTCTGTAAAAAAAAAAAATCTTCTTTTTTCCTCTTCTTCAGGTGCACGCGCCTTTTTGGGCCTTAGGCCCAAAAATATTTCCTTAACATGGAAAAACCTGCCTCAGGTTTTAAAAAGTGCACCAAGTGTGGCGGTACCATCTCCGTCACCGACACCCATGAATGGTGTTTAAAATGTTTAGGTCCTGACCACTCCATCACAGATTGTGTGTCCTGTGCCATGATGTCTAAAAGAGGTCGGCAGAACCGAGCTGCCAAGCTCAGTACCCTGTTTCCCTCTGATGCAGCTTCGGTGGCATCGACGTCTTCCAGGGCTTCTTCTTCCTCTCGTGGATCTCAGGTAACTAAACATAAATCCAGCCGGTCCTCGAAGGGTAGATCTCCTTCTAAGCATCGAGATGCCTCTGGCGTTGCCCTCGAGGATTCGGCACCGGCAAAATTACCCCGGCGGGAGGCTTCGGCTTCCAAAGCATTATCGGGGTTCCAGGATGTTCTCGATGGCTCGGCCTTGACAGATCTCCTGGTGCCATGCTCTGGGGTTCCGGTGGTCTCCACCAGTACCGACATCCAGGCATTGGCGGCGTTGATAGACCAGAGAGTTCTGGCTATGGAATGCAGTCTGGCGGCTTTCCTTGCGACATCAACGCCCTTGGTACCGCGACAGACAACTCCACCAGTACCGGCACTGGCACCAGCATCAGCACTGGCACCGGCATCGGTACCGCTACTGATAGCATCGACATCGGCATCGGTGTCTGCTCTGCCGGTACCCTGTCCTCCGATGCCCTCCGGTACCTTGGTCGGTACGGGTATCGGGCTCTGCAAGAGCATCCGGACAGACGATACTTCGAGTCCTCAGAAGAATCTGAGGATTCTGAAAGTTCTGTCGATGCAACGATGCTTCTTCCAGAGGAGTCCTCCTCTCCTAAATGCAGGATGTCTCCTCCAGAGGATATGTCCTTCCAAGACTTCATCAGGGAGGTGGCTCGGGGCCTGTCTATTACTGTGGCCCCTGGCCCAACTCCTTGGAAATTCTACAATATCCCAAAACTCCTAAGGAGGCAGCTACCTTACCCATTCATGAGATTTTATATGATCTCATGTTGAGGATGTGGGAAACACCTCTTACCACCTCTCCTCATTCTCGTAGATTGGATACTATGTATCGAGTCCCTCCTTGTCCTGGTTTCCATAAGACTCAGCTTCCTCACCACTCTATTGTGGTGGAGTCAGCTATGAGAAGGATCAGAAGTGCAAAAAGGCATGCCTCTAATCCTCCAGGATGTGAGTGCAGAACCCTGGATGCTTTTGGACGTAGAGTCTTCCAAGCTTCCATGCTTTCTGCCAGAATCAGTTCCTATAGTCTCTACATGGTAATGTTCCTAAAGGAGGTCACAGATAATTTACAGACTTTAAGTCCTTTCATTTCTGAGGATAAAAGACAGGACTGTCTCACTTGGGTCAAACATGCCCAAGATGTTTCTAAATTTTCCAACCGTGCAGCCTTTGACTGCTTTGAGTGTATAAGCAGAACCTCGGCTATCGCCATAGGTGCACATAGAATTGCTTGGCTCCAGGCATCTGATCTAGAGCTCTGGGTACAAGATAAATTGGGAAATATCCCTTGTACTGGTGAGAACCTGTTTGGTAAAGATTGGCAGGAAAAAGCCAATGAAATGAATGCTGAAAATTCCACCATGGATTGACTATCCAAGTCCACTGCTGATCCTGTTAGAAAGAAATTGTTCAAGAAAACACCTTTTTCTAAAAAGAAAAGACTTTATCCTGCTTATGTTCAGCAGGCATCTTCTGCAGGTCAGTTTTCAAGCAAACGTCAGCAACCACCCAAACAGAAGAAAGCAAAGGCTGCTAGGCCTCCACCGGCCCAGCAGCCTCAGCCTCCTCAGGGCCTTTGACTTTCAGCTAGAGAACTTAGCCTTTCTGGTTCTGGAGGGACCAGAACCGTCCACCATTCCAGGAAGGTTATGTCATTTTGCCCCCCAGATGGGGGCAAATAACAGCAGAGCATTGGACACTCTCCATCACAAATTCCTTGTCAAGGAGAAATTCAAGATGATTTCTCTCGGAGCTCTGCTACCATACCTTCAGAGTCAGGATTGGCTTTGTTCTCTAGATCTCAAGGATGCGCACACCCATGTCCTCATCTATCCAACCCACAGAAGGTTCCTTCGGTTCCTTTTTCAAGGAAAGCACTATCAATACAGGGTGCTTCCTTTTGGTCTGGCCTCGGCACCAAGGGTGTTCACGAAATACATGGCTGTTGTAGCAGCATTTCTCCGCACTCTAGAGATATTTGTCTTCCCTTATTTGGACGACTGGCTCATTCGAGCTCCAACACAGTCAGAGGCCAAGACTTCTCTATCCTGCACAATGCGTATCCTTCAGTATTTAGGGCTCATAATAAACATCCCAAAATCCAGTCTAACTCCCACTCAGTCTTTAGTGTTCATAGGAGCTTTCCTGGATACCACAAGGGCAAGGGCCTATCTCCCCCAGGCCCGTTGCCTTCGCTTGGTGCAGTTAGCTTCACAAGCAGTGCTAAAGCCTCATCTAACTGCTCGAGAAATGTTGCAATTACTAGGCCACATGGCATCCACCGTGCATGTGGTTCCATATGCTCGCCTCCACATGAGGACAGCTCAGTGGACTTTATCCACTCAATGGACCCAGGCATCAGGTGCCTGTCAGACAAAATAGCAAACACAAGTCGCCTCATTTTGTCCCTCCAGTGGTGGAAGTCCACTCAAAACCTGTTGCTGGGGTCCCCCTTTCAGCAACCCTTACCCCAAGCAACTCTCACAACAGATGCTTCTCCAATGGATTGGGGAGCTCATCTTCAAGACCTCTCCACCCAGGGCACCTGGTCTCCACAAGAGAGTTGTCTACATATCAGTCTCTTGGAACTCAGAGCAATCTTTCTTGCTCTGTGAGTGTTCCACTCCCTGCTCAGCTACAAGACAGTCCTCATTCATACGGACAATCAAGTAGCCATGTTCTATGTGAACAAGCAAGGGGGAACGGGCTCTCTGTCGCTTTGCAACGAAGCTTTGCGACTATGGGCCCTCGCCAGAGAGCATCAGATTCATCTTCTGGCAGTGTATCTTCCAGGCATTCAAAACTCTTGGGCAGACAGACTCAGTCGAGTTCTGCTTCCACATGAGTGGTCTCTGCATGCAGACCAGGTGACCAGGATTTTTCAACTTTGGGAACCCCGGACATAGACCTTTTTGCAAGTCTGTGGAATGCCAAACTTCCCCGGTTCTGTTCCAGAACTCTGGCTCAGGGGGCTCAGGCCAGGGATGCTTTCCTCCTTTACTGGGGTCAAGACTTCCTGTATGCCTTTCCACATATTTCCCCTAATTCCCAAAACCCTGTTCAAGCTTCAGAGAGAGGCCGTATGATTCTCATAGCACCACATTGGCCACGGCAAGTGTGGTACCCTCTGCTTCTACATCTCTCTCAAGCTCCCTCCCTGGAGTTAGGGTCTGCTCCAGATCTCCTATCTCAGGAGGACAGAATGTTATGGCATCCCAATCCCCAGTCTCTGCATCTCAGGGCTTGGTTGCTGAAGGCCTAGATCTCCAAGTTCTTAATCTTTCTCAGCAAGTGAAAGATGTTCTTTATGCTTCCAGAAAACCTTCCACTAGACGCTCTTATGCTTTCAAGTGGAAAAGGTTTACTGTTTGGTGTTCGGAAAAGGGTCTTAACCCTCTTGCGCTACCTCTGGAATCTTTGCTGGAGTATCTCCTTCATTTATCTAATGCAGGCCTTAAGACAAATTCAGTAAGAGTCCATTTGAGTGCTATTGCAGCTTCCCTTAAGCCTCTAAATGGACAGCCTATTTCCTCTCATCCTCTTATAGCAAGATTTATGAGAGGCCTTCTTCTAACTAAGCCTCCCATTAGGTCACCACCAGTAGCATGGGACTTAAACATGGTTCTTGGGCAGCTCATGAAGCCACCTTTCGAACCTTTAGCTACCACCTCCTTGAAATTCCTTTCTTGGAAGGTTATCTTTCTCATTGCAATCACATCAGCACGCCACATTAGTGAGTTGCAAGCACTAGTAGCTAATCCACCTTATACAAGGTTCCATCATGACAAGGTAGTCCTTAGGACTTATCCACACTTTATGCCTAAGGTGGTCTCGCCTTTTCATCTGAACCAAGCGGTCTACTTACCTGTGTTTTTTCCAGGGCCTCATGCATCAAATGCAGAGAGGAATCTTCATACCTTGGACTGTAAAAGAGCTCTAGCTTTTTACTTACAAAGAACACTGCAACATAGAAAGTCCTCTCAACTCTTTGTTGCTTTTGATCCTTCTCATTTGGGACGTCCAGTCTCTAAGAGAACACTGTCTAACTGGATTGCTCAGTGTATTTCCTTTGCCTATCAGAGTAAGAACCTTTCTCTGGAGGGCCATGTCACAGCTCACAATGTGAGAGCCATGGTAGCCTCAATGGCTCATCTGCACTCTGTTTTCTATCGACGACATCTGTCGAGCAGCCACTTGGGCCTCGGTTCATACCTTTACAGCCCATTACTGCTTGGACAAGGACTCCCACCGGAATGCCTTGTTTGGTCAGGCTGTTCTCCAACACCTGTTCCATACCTAATCAACTCCTACCCACCATCCCTGGTAGGATGCCAGAGATCCATGGGGGGAAGTGGAGCCCTTTTCAGGGACACACAACTTCTGGGGTCTCTCCCTGGCACCTAAAGCTAGGGAGTCCCCATATGTGATGACTACATTCCTGCTTGTTCCTGGAGATAGCATAGTTACTCACCTGTAACAGGTGATCTCCGGGAACAGCAGGAATTTAGTCCTCACAACCCACCCACCTCCCCTAGGAGTTGTATCTCTCTATCTATCTCTTTCCTTTCCCTCTCTCTCTCTTTGTCTCAGCTTTAAAACTCAACTGGAGAGAGGCAGTTGGGGAAAGGCGGGAAGACAACACGCAGGCGCTGTGGGATGCTCCCAAAAGCTTTCTGATTGGACGCTGGGGAGCGTTTCCACGCAGGCTCCGTCGGTACCGACGATACCCATATGTGAGGACTAAATTCCTGCTGTTCCCAGAGATCACCTGTTACAGGTGAGTAACTATGCTTTTTCACTCAACGTGTAATCAAACTCTGGAATTTGTTACCGGAGGATGTAGTAAGAGCTATTAGTGTAGCTGGGTTTAAAAAAGTTTTGGAAAAGTTCCCGGAGAAAAGGTCTATAAACCATTATTAAAAGGGACCCGGGATATCACTGCTTGACCCAATACAAGCATTGAGGAACCTGTGTCTTTTAGGGAGACTGCTAGGTACTTATGACCTAGATTGGCCATTGTTGGAAACAGGATACTGGGCTTGATGGACCTTGGTCTGACACAGTATGGCATATCTTATGCTATTATGTTCCTAGGGGGTCAGCGAGCAGGCTATGCGCCGATGTGGCGGATAGCCTGCCTAGATGAAAATCGGGCCCACTAGTCCTACCACAAGAAGGAACAATGAGCAGTCAAAGGGCTAACAACAGAGTTTTCTCCCTTTATGCAACAGCACTGTGGTATTTTCTCCCACCACAATTAAGAGTCATACAACAACTTGAACCCTTCTGCAAAAGCTTGAAGACTTTTCTATTCATCGAATACTATGGACCAAACCCAACCATTGAATAACTTACCTATATTTGCTTCTCTTATCATGATCCCATCTGTTGTTAATGGTAACCCATCATGTATATAGTTAACTAACCCTATTAAGATTTGTTAAAATAGGTTCATCTTTGAACAATGTAATGTGCACCATTGGTTTCAGTACTAGCTATTTCTGCACTGTGTTACATGTGCACCGTTTTGACTTGCAGAAAAACGGTACAGAAAATTTTTAAAATAAATAAATAAATAAAATAAATAAAGCGGTGGATGATGAGGTTTCTAGAATCCAAGAGGATTTCAGGATCTGAGACAGCATGGCTTTACTAGAGGTAGGTCTTGACAGATGAATCTAATTGATTTGTTTGACTGGATGACCAGAGAATTGGATCACGAAGAGCACTAGATGTGGTATAATTTCAGCAAGGCTTATGTCACTGTTCTGCATCAGTGGCTTATAAATAAACTGAGTGCCCTTGGGATGGACCCTAAAGTGACTGACTGGTTAAGAAACATAACATATAACATAAGAGAAATACATTTCCCCTATATTGTGTAAAATATAAAGAGAGCATGCCATGGGGAGGTGTGTGACGGGAGAGGGGGGGGGGGGGGTGGGGAGGGGGGTATTAAAGACAGCCTGCTAACAAGATTTGGATACCTTTTCAAATTTTGGTCTTGGTCCCCAGCCATGTCTACCAGTCCTGACGGATGTAGATTCCAAAAACTGACATATTCCAGTCATTGAAATGAAAATAAATTTTCCTTTGTACCTTTGTTGCAGGTCATCTCCCATAACAGCATCCTCCCCTCCCTCTTTCCCTCCTCTTTTGGCCTCACTCCGATCCAGCAGTTGCAAGCTGCAGCAGACCCAGCACATAAAAGTAAAAAAAAGCGCAGGGCCTACTTGTAATCCATGCGCATGCTGAGATAGTTCTGAGGCGTCATAGCCCCCCCCCTTCTCGAGGGAATGGGATGCGTCAGAACTGTTTCAGTGTGCACATGGACTACAGACAAGCTCAGTGCTCTTTTGGGGTTTTCTGTGACTTCTGAGGTGGGTGAGAGAGGCGTTTGCCTCATTGTGGAGGCGGATGGAGGATGTGGGGGATGGTGGTTGGCAGAAAACTGGCACTTACATTGACCACCCCCCCTCCCCCGTCATTGGACAGACAGTCAGGTCAACCAAAAAACAGTAGGTTGGCAACCCTATTGTAGCCCCTCCCTTGCAGTCAGCAGCCTTTAGTGATTAGGAGGGGAGGGGTTGAGACTAGAGCGAAAACAGAGCAGGGAAGAATAACTCCGTCCTCTAATCCAGCCCTTCCCCCCTCCTTCCGTCCTGCCATTTCCCAGGAGTTGATACAGAGAAAAAAAGATACCAATAAGTACCATCACCTACTGACCGAAATAAAGCACTAATGGGTATATTTGTACATCCTAGAGGCGGTGTATGCAAAGAGATCTCTTGCATATTCATTTTGGTTATACTGAAAACCAGACTGGTTCATGGAATGTTAGGACCAGAATTTAATGAATTGAAGTGAATTTAAAAGCACTTATATACCACTATTATGAGATATCATTCAAAGTGGTATACAACAATTAAAACACATTTTCAAATCAAAATATAGGAACCGTGGTCACCTCACCTAGCCTCCTGAATAAAAGACCATTAATGCCCAGCACCCCATGTCTCAGAAATTAAGCCGGGAATGGAAATGTTTTCAAGTTCTGACAGAGCACCCCCTAATCCTGTTCCTGGTGCAAGTGCAGCGGAAGCTCATACTATCGAACTGCTGTGGCTGTCACAAATGCTCTCCCCCACCTTTTCTGCAAGCGCACTCTGGTATAACGTGGAAGTGGGGACCCCTGCTTTACAGCAAAGCTCATGTATGTTAACAGGACAGTGAAGAGGCACCTTTACTCTTGTTCCCCTACTGTGCCTGTTCCACTATAAGTGCTCTTGTATTCTCTGCTGCAAAGCCCCGAGTCCTTTTTCCTGTATCTTTCTCTTTCTGTACTCTGTGGGCCTGATTCAGTCCTGGATGTGCCGGTCCTCCATGCACCCAGTTGGAATCGGACACACAGAGTGAATTGGGATTCTGATTCCACGGGGCACATCTAGCCCCACAGGATCAGAATCACGTCCAGGCCCATACGTGCAGGCCGGAAACCCGATTCTGGTCGGCCTGCACATATAGGCTTTCCCCAGCTAACTGAGTCAGGGCTTTTGAATGGAGCCGCAGCGCAATGGTGTACGGTTGCCATGGCACTATGGCTCCATTCATTTCCCGCAGCCCGACCCCCGGTTTGGCCTCCCAAGGCCAGGGTTGATCTGCGGGGAATCTCCTCTGCCCCCTTCCGCCTTTACTGCGCCCCAGCCCTGCCATCCCCTACCAACTAGGGGAACTTATTCCATCTCAGAGGTGGAATGAGTTCCCCATTCAGGCTGCCAGCCCCGGACCTACAGGGCCGACACTGGAATCGGCCTTCTACGTCCGGGGCCGCCAACCGCCCACTGCCCATCATAACTCTGCCCCCGCAACGCCCCTTTCCTGCCCCCGTCTAACCTCCCTGTACTATGTGCAGGGAAGTTAGTTGGGGTGGGTAGAGGGGCCGAATAGCGGGGACGGATGTCCTCAGTGGAACATCCATCCCTGCTATTCGAACCTCAGAATGACCCTGTGTATGTCTACAGCTTTACCTTTGCCTGCTCTATGATACTATTGATCATCAGGTATATTAATTCAGTGAATGAGGGATATTGGCATATCTGGGAAAATGCTAGAGTGATTCACATCTTACTTGGACAACCAAGTCCAAGTAATAGGTACAGAGTCTGATTAAATCAATATTTTTGAGCACTAGAGTTCCGGAAGGCTTTGCCCTTTCTGCCTTTTTCTTTAACATCTATTTGGCCTCTGTTTGTAAAGGACCTGATACTGAAAGGGATTAACATGGCTAGCAGACCTGCTAACCATGTTAATCCCCCTCAGCCAGGATATTCAGCAGCACCAATATGGTTAGCAACGGGGCATTCTGGGTCAGCGCCCAGTAATAACCAGGCAGTACTGATATTGAGCCGCTGCCTGGTTATGACAAAAGTTAGATGCAGTAAAGGCTGGCCTAACTTTCACCGCAGAAGCTAAGTGGGCAGCGGCTAAATATTACTGGTGCCTGGTTAGCTTCCTGGCAAATCAGGCAATCCAGCTATTCAATGTTGGGACCTAGATATGGTCACGGCATTGAATATCGCAGTCTAATGTTCAGCGGTCGTGGCTAACTGTTTTAGTAGCACTAGCCACCGCCGCTGATTATCGGGTCCACATGTTTTAGTTAGCTGGGTGTTTACTAACAGATCTATTCAGATGATGATCCGTTTTTCTTTCCAGTCTTAGGTTCTGTTCATGAGTCCTTGAACCTAGCATCTAAATATCAACAGATAATTGAAGGGTGGATGACTATGAATTGGCTGTCCATAATATGGCTAAGACAGAGGTGATGGTAATGAAGAGGACAGGGCAGATGACAGGGGTTTACCAGACAAGATTGGGGTATAAACTCTTTATAACACTGTCAAAAGTCACATGTCTTGGAGTGGTAATTGATTCATCCTCCTTTACCCCTCCCACTCTCACCTTCCCCACCCCTGACCCCTTAGTCATGTAAATATGTTCCTTGAGATGCTTAATTGTACAAATTAACCTATACCATAGCTGATTCACAATACCTATTGTTCCATGTTCCATGTAAAGCCATGTTGGCCTTGTTGTTCTGTAAACCACTCTGACTCATAGATTTAGAGTATAAAAGCACAGTTAAATAGCTAAATAAATAAATATGATCCCCTAGATTAAAGAGGTCATAAGTGCATCTTATTTTAAGCTATGAGTGTTATGTAAGTTACGGCGATTCTTGCCAGTTGACGATTTTAGGATGATTTTAGAGGCCCTTGTTTTAACTAAGTTTTATTATTGTAGTTCACTTTCTTTAGGATTGCCCGATCACTATTTAGGCTCTACAAAGAGTACAAAACACTGCTGCATGATTCTTGACATGTATCCCCTGAGAATGAGCATATTTTTACCTCCTTGCAGGCTTTGCAATGGTTCCCTATGGTTTGGAGAGCCAGATTTAAGGTCTTATGTTTGATAAATAAGGCATTGGGTGGGTCATCTCCCATATATTTAAGTACTGTCTTGAGGATTTATAAGCTTCTACAACTATTAAGATCTACAGGCTCTCAAAAGCTGGATGTTCCATCTTTGTGTCAGGTTCATCTAGTAGATTTGAGACATAGGATGTACTTGGTAGATTAGCCAAGTGCGTGGAATAAACTTCCTAGGACACCTTGCATGATGGATTGTATTAAATCATTTAGAACACAATTGAAAACATTTTATTTTAAACAGACTTATTGTGAATAACTTGGTACACTGGATACGTGTTCAGTGTAATTATGAGTAAGAGAGCTTTTAGTCATTTTATTTTTTGCTTGTCTTAGATTTGTTATTATTTTGTCATTTTCTTAGAATTTTATGTTTTATATTGTGACTGTTGCTTTGTGTCTAGATCTTTGGATATGTGGGATATAAATGTTATAAATAAAAAAATGTGCATTCTAGCTTTCTTCTTTACCTGTACTCTGGAGAGAGAAAGGATTCTAGTTCTTATTGCTTTAAATTAATATTAATATTGGGCATGAACATATTCCGTCTCACCGAAATAGAATCTAAGAGACAGGAAAGACTATTTTCCACATTTCCTGCTAATCTTTGGGCTTGCCATAATAATTTCCAATGCTTTGTGCCCCTCTACCTCTAACTGCCATGCGCTGTCTGGTTCTGTACAGTGATTTTATAGCCACAAGAGGCCCTGTTGCTCTCTGCCTGTCCTTAGGAAATGACCCTTCTCATTTATTACACTGATGAGCCCGGGGGTGGCTGACTTGCTGATACCGGCCTTACAGTTTCCAGCTGAAAGAATGAATATGTTTATTGCAGATGTCAGAGAAAGAAAAGAAAATGGAATCAAAACATTTTCCGAGCTTGTCAGAGAGAAAAGAAACTAATACCAAATGCTAGAGCAACTGCCCAAGCTTTCCTAGAGCACACAGACCAAAAATATTGAGACCTTGCATAGGATAGACTTGTTACCGGGTATTATATCATAGGATGAAGACATCAGCCCATCAGAAGCTTTCATCACTTGATGCCTGAGTTTCTCTTATTTCGGTAAGTGGAAAGGAGATCTCAGAAGGAAGTAAACAACTCCCCTGTTGACAGGAATTGGCATCCTATTTGTCAGACTCAACAGTGAGACCAGAGTGTGACTTATCATGGAGAGTAAGTATACCCTGGTGACAAGAGTAATGAGCTGAGAACCAAGACACCTGAGTTTGTCTTGCTTCTGCTACTGATACTTGCTCTGCTGTATGTACTGGGATTGTTTCGCATAGACACAAAATGGTAAAAACCCTTTCATATAGTATGCCTTTCATTTGTAAGTTCTTCAGGAGATGGTAGTTACAGTATGTTTCTTGCCTCCCCTCTCCCCTGCCTTAGGGTGCATATACATGTCAAAAGAGTCAAACTAGTGTCCCACTTCTACTGATTTTAATGCCAGGTACATTAGTGAGGCAGAATGAGGGAGCCTCCCACTGGCACTACCTTTATAATCTCTGTTCGCACCATAGCCTGGAGATGGCGTCCTGGCATTACAAAGTCTTCTAAATAAACCTGGAATCTCCAGACAGCCTTCTGTCCTCAGGGGTTTCCAGATTTTTTTTAAAAAATGGGGTTTTCTTTTCTAAATATTTTTTTCCCTAATAAAGTCCTGAACGTCAAACACTTTTTTTGTCCCACTTTTTCAGAATTGGATTGTTAAAAATATATCAGAGAGCAGGTAAAAACAATTTTCTTTGAGCCTATGGCAAACTAAAATAAAGAAGGAGATTATTTTTCATGTGGCCCAGCCCACATGCAGAGTTAGGGATAAGTGATTCATATCCTCACACCAGCTCTAAGAGGATACCGCCTACAGCACATGTGCAAGGAAATTGGACCATAACACCCCTTCTTACCCACAGAAAGCATAATCAATATATCAGGCCTGGCTTAACCATTAGGTAGAAGAAACAAAGGAAGGGAAATTCTCCGCACACTGTAACAGTCTAGCAGAAGAGTGGAGAGGAACCACGGCCACACCAGAAGTATCTTCAAAAATCAAACCGTTTATTGAAAGGACCCAACTTGGCCAAGTTTCGGCACTACGGCCTACATCAGGGGTCAGTCATCATTAGAATTAAGGCATGACAGTTTTGTGACCAGCCTTCACTCTGGTCATCCTATATTCTATCATATAGTTGTTTTTGTCATCACAATTTGAATTGACCTACTTTTACAACTGACCCCTGCACTCAAAGCAAAATGACAGGTTGGAACAGCCACACAGGGAAGAATGACGGTTATCAAATAGCTTTTTATCAGGGTAAATGGGTTTTGGAAATTGCTCTCGTTGAGGGCATTTTATAATAGGGTACTTAGTCAAAGTGCATTTTAACAGGCATGAATTAAGCCTATTTTTTAAAGACAAGTAAACACCTGCTTATCTTTATAAAATACCAGTGTAAGCGGCAGAAAATTTGCCTTGAGTTAAGGTGCAATCACTAACCCTCACGACCTACGATCAACTGAAGATCTGAAGGACTTCCGGAAGCACCTGAAGACTGTACTCTTCACAGAACACTACGGCCCAAATGCTTAACCTGAATTTACAAACCGGATCCAATCTGGACTAATGACAGCTCACGGAAACCACCAAACCTGGACCCAGAAACCCATGTATATACTGTACATAGCGCACACTGTAAATAGCTCACCCAAATCAAAACACTTGCACACACGCACCCACACTGTACATAAAGCTCACCTGACACACAACACTTATACTAATTGCTTGCTGTGCTCACCGCCTTGATTAAAGGATAAGGCGGGATACAAATACCCTTTCAATAAATAAATAAATAAATAAATAAACCCAAGTCATAGAGCTGGTGTGAATGACTAGACCGATGTTTTGCTAGTACACGCATAGATTATCATATTTTATAATCAACACATGCACTTGCTAATATGGCCCATGGTCTGCCCATGTGTAGGCTTACAGTGAAACTCTGCGGCATGCAAACCTTGTGTACTTTTACACTTGCTGAGATTTTATGAGGTCACTTACATGCATATATGACCATTCAGATGTGTAAATGACTAAACTACAGACATTTACATATGTATGCTGGTAACACCTAAATATAAGTGCTTCCTTATAAAACTACTCCCATTATGTGTGTGTATGTATATAAACAAGACAAATCTTGTACAGAAAAAGATAAATTCTGGAATCACATTAAAGTGTACATTAGGAAATGATTTACTACAAGAAAAAGGTACAAAATTACCTACAAGTCCTCAATAAATGGGGGGGGGGGGGGGAGGGGGTAATGTACAGAAAAAAAATATTGGAGGAAAGGGTAAACACCCCATACTACCAAGCAAATATAGAGGAAAAGACGGCAGCTAAAGCTGACCAGGGCAAAAATATTACTAAGTAGCCTCTACAATATTCACGGATACAGATGACTAGGTCGACCGGGTGAAAAAATACAGAATTCACTGATTTATAAACAATCAAACACTTACATGGGACCTTTAAGTAAAAAATGCCCCTAACTGCAATGTGCCAGGTTTAAGCAAAAGAAACTGTTTGTGATGTTTCTGTGTCTCTCTTACTAAATCAGGGAAAATGGAAATCCTGAAATCACAAAAAGCAGCAATCTTCTTTTTGAAAAATAACTTCAATATCCAATCATGATCTGCCACCAAGGCGCATGAAACAATCAATGTAGATGGAACATAATTTTCTGCGGCAATAGGTAATATGCTTTAATAATAGGCGGAAACAGTTCTTTAGGAACCAAGAGCACCTCAGCCAGGTATTTCTTAAACATATCTAGTGGCAAAACACCAGAAGTGTGTGGGAAATTCAAAACTCGCAAGTTAACATTTTCCAGGAGTTCTAGTTTAAATTTCATACTGGTATGGTCTTTAACAAGAGCTGCATTTACCTCCGTTGAGGCAGAAATCTTCTGGTCTTGATTTTGAAAACTAACTGTCAAAGATTCCACAGAATTCACTGTTGACGCAATCTTCTCTTGATTCTGCTGTACCCTGGAGGACAGGTCAAGAGTTTGCTTGGCAATTGCATCTGAAAGAAGAACTATGGCTTCCCATATGGCTTCAAGGGTGAACCTCTTAGGCCTTGCAAGAGAGAGAAAAACTGACGTAGAAACATCCACTGGTCGAACACTAGCTTCCACTTCACCCACGCCAGGACGGCAATGCAGAGGCAATTCTGCTGGCGTCAACTCTCCCAAAGAGTTCCCAAACACACTGGAAGTTATTCCGAGTCATGAATAGTGGGGATGGATGTTCCAATGGGATGTCCATCCCCGCTATTTGTGGCGGCTGCCAGCCCCTGACGAACTTCCCCACTGGTTGTGCATGGATGTTAGTCGGGGGCAGGGAAGAGGTGTCCCAGGGGTGGAGAGTGGGCGGGCAGTGGGCGGTCACTGGCCCTGGATGTACAGGATCGATTCTAATGTCAGCCCTGTATGTCCAGGACCGGCAAAATGTCTGGAGAAGCTATTCCACCTCCGGGGTGGAATAACTTCCCTGGACATTTCTTTTTAGCAATGCCGGGGCACAGATGGGGCTAGGGGGGCCAGGGATTATTCCCTGCAGCCCAACCTTTATTTATTTTATGTTATTTATTTACATTCTCTTATATACCGTGCTATTCTGCATCAGTGCGGTTTACATTGAACAAACTGAAATTACATTGAACAGGGCATTATAACTTGGAGATAACTATTTTACAGGGAACATGGGCTATGGAGGGTTAAGTGGCTTGCCCAAGACCACAAGGAGCACCTGTGGGACTAGAAACCCCAGTCCTTCCGGCCCAAGGTTGCTGTCCTCTAGTGGGATTTGAACCCCTGACCTTCCGGCCTGAAGTACCTTGCCCCAACCACTAGGCCACTCCTCCACTCCTTGGCCTTAGGAGACCAGATTGGGGGTTGGGCTGCAGGGAATAATCACTTTAATCTGGCAGCTGGCATCGCGGCTTTTAAATGAACGCCATGGCGCCGCGGCTCCATTTAACAGCCCTGACTGAGTTAGCTGGGCTATGACTGTACATGCAGGCCGGGTCTGAATCGCAGTCCCGGCCTGCACATACATGCTTAATCGCGATTCTGATCCCATGGGGCTAGATGTGCCCCGCAGGATCAGAATCACGATCCCATTTGTATGTCAGGACTCCGAAAGAACTTAATTCGAAGCCAGAAGGCGCCAGTGAGGGGGCACCTGAGCATGGCATCGTCATCCGTGCCACTGGGGAGAGCGATGGTTCTGCATCCGAGAGCAGCAGAGAGTCCTCCAAACTAACTGCCGCACAGCCTGACCTAATCCCGGCCATGGCTGCTCCGGAAAGCCTGACAAACCGATCCATTGGACCAATAGTGGAAGGCTTAGGCTCCGAGGAAAGGTGTTTCACCTTCCCTTTGCATTTAGGCATAGGAAATATGAGAGAGATAAGTTGGGGCTCTCGCTCTATGCGACCATCTTGGACCATGCCCATATATATATATATATATAGGGCCCGATATTCAGCGGCAGCAGCTAGCCAATTTAATGTGGCTAGCTGCCGCTGCTGAACTCTAAACCTAGTTGTTCAATGCTGGGCGCCGTATCTGGACCCTGGTACTGAACATCTGGGTTGGCCGGATTACCAGGAAGCTAACTGGTCAGCAGCATTATTCATCCTCTGCCTGGTTAGTTTCTACGGTGAAAGTTAGGCCAGACTTTACTGTACCTGACTTTTGCTGCATGTCGGTAATCGGGCAGCAGCTCAATATCACTGAAACACCCATGGCATGACCCGGTGCTAACCAGTTAGCATTAACAACATCGATTTTATTGCCCTGTTTCCTTGGTCTTCAATCCCGGTCCTTGAGGACCGCCAACAGGCTAGGTTTTCAGGATATTTCTAATGAATATGCATGAGAAAAATTTGCATACGATCGAGGTAGTGGGCGTGCAAATCTCTCTCATGCATATCCTGGGTATAATCAGGGACTACAAATATACTGCTTTGGAAAGTAATTTCAAGGCCAGGCACTGGGTAACTGGAGTCTCTGTTTTTTTTTAAATAACTTTATTTACATAGGTATGCAAAAATAATAACAGTAGCATGTAAATGTGATGTAAGCTCTAACCTATAAAGATAATTTAAGACGTATCTAATACAGAAGCAGAAAGAAACATACTTTAATGCCCAGAGACAGAAGTGAAAAACAAATACGTTAGGACAAGAGCAGCATATTCAACCATCATCTGGAACTGCCATTGCGCATAAGTCTGGTAACATTTAATCCAGTCCTAGTTTTATCCCATTGCATACAGGAACTGGTAGATTTGCTTTTCTCAGAAAAATCAAAATTATATAATCTGGGGGAGGAGCCAAGCAGGTAAAGGCATCCATCAAATCAGTAGACACCACAACACAATATCCTGCTTGAAGGTGGGAGCACACTATTGCCCAGAACACGAGCCCTAAATCCAGCTACATCTTCATTTATTCAATAGGGTAGAGCTAGGACTGGCTCGGCCTGCTTATGATGACCTTGAACCATCTGGCAAGAAACCCTACCCTAGGTGAATTTTCTACCTTATACTCCCCCTGAGATTTTGATAATTAAACTCAACAATCATGATCATCAAAATACCACCCCTCCTATAACAATCCTGCAAAAATGTATAATTAGACATTATGGGCGGGATAGTCAAAGACATTGAATACAATACGTTAATGGCCTCCTGTTTTTGAACGATTAATGAATACTTTATGAATTTATGTCGTTCACTATTAACACTGTAAGGATCAGAGAGAATTACAGAGGTCTCAGTCTTAAAAGAGCACTACTGCTAAGACTTACATCTACCTGCAGTAAGGTGCTTTGTAACATCAACGACCTCAAAAAGTAACGAACCGGGTATCAAATCTTGTCAGAACTCTTCAATTTTCAGTAATACTTTAATGGTAGCTGTAAACTTAACTTAGATGACTAGATGTACCCGTATTTCACATTGAAATGGGATAATTTGGACTATGCAGTAGGATATGTTTATCCGTGGATGAACAGTAAGAGAAATTTGAAGAAGCCTAATAAACGAGTTAATTTTGAGGATACGTCGGATGAAGTTTTATCTACTGGCTCCGCTAAGTCTTCTAAAAATGGTGATGATTTTTTAGATGATGAAAAAGACGACAGCAAGAGGAAGAAAAAGGAGCCCGATCGTGTCAAACAGCGGGACCGTTCCAATCTGAAGAGAAAATGACGTCTTTAGTGAATACCTCAGTTGGAGTTGATCTGGTGGTGAATATTTCGGGAAAAGAACTTTCTCAGACAGTGTTGGATTTATTAAATAAAGGCTTACCATATGTTCTGAGCATACGATTTGATTCTTTTCAGTTCAGAATTGATTTTAAAGCCCTTATACGCAAATTGAGTTTAAAGAGTTATTTTGCGGGGGTTAGTTCCCTAGGGGAAGATCGACAACAGCAGGAGTTAGAGGAGCAGTGCTTTGATCGAGTACATTTGCCAGTTATGTCTACATGGTCTCCCCTGGACCCTCTGCATCCAGCACTTGAAGTATTCAAGAAATTGGTGCTACATGATATACATCATTTGGAAATGACACATAAATTGCAATGGACTACACTAACTAAGGAAGAGTGTCAGGTTTTGCATGATTTACACACTAGAACCAATATCGTTATAAGAGCGGATAAAGGGGGAGGGGCTGTTGTGGTATTAGCGAGAGAGGATTATGTTACAGAAGCATTGACCCAATTACAAGATCCAGCTATTTATTCAGTATTGCGGCATGATCCAAAATTGGATTTACCAAAGGAAATACATCAGCTCACTTCTGCAGCGTTACAGGAGAAGCTTATCACTAAACAGGAATTTCATTATTTGAATACAAAATCTTCTACCACAGCTAAATTTTATCTTGTCCCCAAAATTCATAAAAATCTGTTAAAACCCCCTGGTAGACCTATAGTATCTACTCGGGGCAGTATTTTAGAGCCACTGTTTACGTTTGTGGATTCTTTTTTACGTCCTTTGCTTGTGAATGTTCCATTGTATCTTGTGAATGTTCCATCGTATCCCGCAGCCATCTTCTGCTCCCCCGATCGGGGTCGAGCACCTGAGCGGGCCTGCAAGCTTTCCTGCTCAGGATCTCCAGCCCAATCGGGGCTGTGAAGGAGGAGCCACACTCGATACAAAGAAGCCGCCGTCGGTGGGACATCAGAGCAGCCCGCAGCCATCTTCTGCTCCCCCGATCAGGGTCGAGCACCTGAGCGGGCCTGCAAGCTTTCCCGCTCAGGATCTCCAGCCCAGTCGGGGCTGTGGGAGGAGGAGCCACACTCGCTACAAAGAAGCCGCCATCGGCGGGACATCAGAGCAGCCCGCAGCCATCTTCTGCTCCCCCGATCGTGGTCGAGCACCTGAGCGGGCCTGCAAGCTTTCCCGCTCAGGATCTCCAGCCCAATCGGGGCTGTGGGAGGAGGAGCCACACTTGCTACAAAGAAGCCGCCATCGGAGGGACATCAGAGCAGCCCGCAGCCATCTTCTGCTCTCCCGATCGGGGTCGAGCACCTGAGCGGGCCTGCAAGCTTTCCTGCTCAGGATCTCCAGCCCAGTCGGGGCTGTGGGAGGAGGAGCCACACTCGCTACAAAGAAGCCACCATCGGCGGGACATCAGAGCAGCCCGCAGCCATCTTCTGCTCCCCCGATCAGGGTCGAGCACCTGAGCGGGCCTGCAAGCTTCCCACTCAGGATCTCCAGCCCAATCAGGGCTGTGGGAGGAGGAGCCACACTCGCTACAAAGAAGCTGCCGTCAGGCGGTCCCGTGCCTGGCGGGCCCGCGCCTGAGGGCCTCGCCAGAGGGCCCTTTGGCGTGGCCCTTAGGCGGGGACCAAACGCAGTCCAGAAAGCTGAATTAAGGAAAGACAGTCCCAGAATATATCGCAATCCTCCAGAGAGCTAAACAGGTACTCTACCCTGGAACTGCCCCAACGGGTCTCTGCTAACTATATATATATTGCATTGCCGTCGCCGGGCTAAAACTTCATAACAGCACTAATTTATCATTGTGGTAATAACTAATGCTTGACAACTGACTGCTTAAGTGAACTGCCCTTGTATATACCTTTTTTTTCCGCTATTACATTATTGCCTGTCAATTACACATGTTCTCTGATTTGTATCCATGCCATGTGTCCGTATATACCTATGACGCTTCCCTGACTGCATATGACACAGCTAATTATTCACGGTGTCATTCTGCCATTCAAATTGGTGCACTTGCCAGTCAAATTGGTGCACCTAGCAGCCCGCTTTAACAGCATTATTTGAACAACTAACCCACCCACACGTTTCCTTTCAAACATAAACATTTGAAGATTCCAAATGGCCTTCCACTTCATTGCCTTTGTCAGTTTTTTTTACCTTCTCGCAGCTTGGCTTGAGAACTCCCTTGCCCTTTCCCCCTCATCCAATCAAATCCCAATCCTTCAAAATCATGGGAGAAGATGGTCAGGGGCCCCCTTTCATTATCCAAAAGGTGAAGCTCACACACGTCACTCTCACTTGCTACACATCGCACTCCAACAATCTAAGAAAACTAAACAAGAGGAATTCCCTCATTCCCAAAGCCTAAAATGTGCTCTCATAAATGCACGTTCAATTCGTAAGAAATAGCCGGTCATCTCAGACATAATTTCCCTCCATGATCTTGATATACTCATGATCACTGAAACTTGGCTATCATATGAGGACAATGTCCTCCTCAACCAACTCCTACCCCCCAACTTCTCTATACACACACGACATAGAGAAAATAAGAAAGGAGGAGGAGCACTCATACTCACCAAAACAGACCTTCGTTTCCATACGACTGACTCCACTAGCACAAACAACTTGGATATAATATCCATTGCAAACGAACAGTGCTCTATCAACCTGCTATACAGAGCCCCCTCATCCTCCCCGGACGACCTCCCTACTATTTTAGACCTAGCTGCCAACATCCACAATCCCAATACACCAAACTGGATAATGGGAGACTTCAATCTCCCATCTTTACATCAAAATCAGGCCTCCGCCCTCCTGGATGCTATCGAGGATCTGGGATACAAGCAAATAATCAAGGAATCCACGCATATAAAGGGAAATATTCTCGACATGGTGTTCGCTGCACAGTCAGTCTGTGAACCAAGCAGCGACCTTGTGATGTCTGTTACCCCTGTACCTTGGTCAGACCACAAGCTAATCAACTTCCAGTTACCCATTAACAACAAGCAACCACAGGACAACGGAAGATTCAACAGCACCTCAAGAGCATCAACACAAAGTTTTCGACCGTTCAACAGAGAGCTCATCCTGTCTGAGACCCACCCACTCCTCAACGACACAACTCTCAACCTCGAAGATTTGATCTTCTCCTGGAACAGCAACCTTAGCGCTATTGCACAATGACCACACCCTAATAACACCCTAAGGAAAAGAAACTCTGCTCCATGGTACTCCCCTGAGCTGCGGTCTTCTCTTACACATTTGTGAAGACTTGAGAGGCGATGGTGCCGATCATTCTCCACAGAGGATCAGACAGCTTACAAACTCCACCTATCAATTCACCGAGAGACAATCACGGCCAAAATGAAGCAATTTCACACCGACACTCTCAAAAGATCACTGAACAAACCATGTGATCTGTTCAATTTAGTCAAAACCCTATCGAAGGAACCATCTCCCAAGCAGCATGATGAGATTCACCCGCAAAAATTTGCCGACTACCTGCAGTCTAAACTACTACAGACAGATAAGGTCTCAGCAGCCACCGCACAAGAGCCAACCTGCCTAATGTACCTATCTATGTTCTCCACACCATCTGCTAAATACATTGAGGACACAATTACATCTCTCAATACCACCACGGCTCAAACTGATCCTTGCCCAGCCTTTTGGATAAAGGAGCTACGCAGTGAGTTCAGTCCTTTCATTACAAGACTTATGAACCTATCATTCACAACCGGATCTTTCCCCACAGCACTCAAACATACATCCATTAGACCTCTTTTAAAAATCTCCAAAATAAACCCCCAGAGGGTTGACTCATACAGACCCATAGCTAGTATACCTCTCCTAGCTAAGATAATTAAGAAAGAGGTACAAAGGCAAATCCAAGATCACATAGACTCCGCGGCCCCTCTAGACCAGTGCCAACATGGGTTCAGAGAGTCTCATGGCGTGGAAACCCTCCTTACCACCCTCTTCAATAATATAATCACACGCATCGACAACATCCGTCAAGGTTTTGTGCTTATTTTCTTAGACATCGCTGCAGCATTCGACTCAGTAAGTCATGAACTTCTCCTGGGGCGACTAAAAGAGAAGGGCATCTGCGGCACTGCACTCGAATGGTGTAAATTATATCTGGCTGGAAGATTACAACATGTAAAATCCGGAGCAATAGAATCAAAACCTTTCCACCAAAGACAAGGTGTACCGCAAGGTTCCTCTCTATCATCACTCATATTCAACATATACATGCAACCCATCTGCAATATCATCAGATCCTTCAATGTGAACTGTTTGATATATGCAGATGATATACTGCTCTACATGCCTTTCTCTACAGATCAAATGGACCTTTCCCCTATGATAAAATGCTTCGATGCAGTTTCAGAATGGCTCCAATCTCAAAACCTCCGTATTCAGCACAAGAAAACTGAGGTGCTCTTCATCACGAGGGACCACAATTTCACTCCTCCACCCCTTGTAAGAGTTAAGGAAGCAGATCTGCAAACAAAAGCCACAATAAGATACCTTGGGGTCACTTTGGACCAACGTCTTGATATGAAGGTACACATAGGTAACATAGTAAAAGCAATATACTTCAAGATCCGAACACTCAGGCACCTGCGTTCCTTATTAGATCCAGACGACTTCCGGACTATATACCAAGCACTAATCTTACCTCACTTCGACTATGCTAATGCCATTTTACAAGGCCTCCCACAATCTACCTTGAACCCGCTACAACTTGCCATGAACGCCGCAGCAAGGGTCCTCCATGGGGCCTCTAGGAGCGACCATGTAACGCCTATCCTAAAGCAGCTTCACTGGCTCCCCATACATGGAAGGCTTGTTTTCAAGACCTTACTACTGACCTTCAAGGCCGTCAATGGTCTTTCATCCTCCTCTCTTACAGAGCTCATTCACACCGTTCCACCTAACAGATCCAGAAGACCAACAGCAATAAACTCTCTAATAATCCCGAAGGCCTTGACAAAATGCACCCTGACAACGGCAAACAGGGCATTCAAATTATGTGCCCCAAAATGCTGGAATGCTCTACCATCGAACATTTGTGCTATCGTTGACTTAGCCCAGTTCAGGAAGGCACTCAAATATCACCTGTTCCTCAAGTACTACCCAGCCATCAATGACGCCTAGCTAACCCAAAGAAAGTAACTACATGATACTTCTAGAGCTTTGTCAGAACGCCTATTTGTAGATATTTTATGTAAATAGTTCACCCATGTTATCCAAGTTTGTACACCTGTTCTCTGTAAAACCGAACAGCCTGTTGTTCTGGTCTTTTGTTTAATGTAAACCGCGCTGATGTCAAATAGTGCAGTATATAAGAAATTGTAATAAATAAATAAATAAATAAAATAAAGGATACCACCCATTTTTTTAATGTATTGAAGGATGCCCATGAGTTGTCCAGTCAGAAGGATGTTATCTTAGTCACGCTCGATGTAGTGTCTTTGTACACTAGTATCCCACAGGAGGCGGCTCTACAGGTAGTGGGACAAGTGTTGCGCCAGCGTGGAGATGTGTCTGAGGTCAAGCGTGGCACGGTTGGCAATTTTTCATAATTATTTTGTGTTTCAGGGTGTTTTATATCAGCAAAACTCCGGTGTAGCTATGGGTGCTACATGTGCCCCGTCTATCGCCAATTTTTATATGGGATTTTTTGAGCAGCAGTGGGTGATTCCTTCTGTGTATACCTCACACATATTGTTGTGGAAGAGGTATGTTGATGATATTTTTTTATTATGGAAAGGAACGGAGGAGTCCCTAAATATTTTTTTAGAGTGGATTAATTGTTGTGATGAAAATATAAAATTTACCCACACTTACCATCATGATACGCTTATTTATCTTGATGTATGTATAGTGAGGGGATTAAATGGTTGGTTAACAACAATATATAAAAAGCCCACTGATAGGAACACTTTTCTCCATTTTGAGAGTATGCATCCTCGGCGATTGAAGGAAGGGCTTCCATTCTCTCATTTTTGCGATTTAGGAGAAATTTCTCGGATAAGGCTGACTTTAAACGTAAATCAAAACAGCTCTATGGAAGCTTTTTGTAGAGAGGTTATCCAAGCCATATTGTTAAACGAGCATATTTGCGAGCACTGTTTAATCATCGTGCCGCCCTCTTAGAAATGAAATCTGCTCGTAGGATTGATAATTTAGAAGGTGATAGCATTAATTTAATTACGAAATACTCCCCTTTAAGCAATGACATCCAAAAAGTTCTTAAAAGACATGGTAACATTCTAGCAGCAGTACCAGGTTTAGTTGGTAAAACAGTACGGTGTGTATGGCGAAGGGATCACAATTTAAAAGAATGGCTAAGCCCTGCGGTGTTCCCACCTGTATTAGATGAGTCTCGGTATATTTTGGAGGCAGGGCATCAGAGCTGCGGTACTTGTGATATTTGTAGTATTACGATCACTACCACTAAGTTTGCATACCAGGGTGTAACAGTTAAATTGAAACATAAGACCACATGCGGTTCTAATAATGTAGTTTATGGCACATTGTGTCCGTGTGGGTTATGCTACATAGGGAAAACAATGCGTCCCTTCCGCATACGGATGAGGGAACATAGGAGCCGCCTCAATCGTAAGATTTTGGAGGCCCCTATTGTCCAGCATTGTTTACTGTAGAGTCATTCATTCGAGCAATTACACTGTTTGTGTATTGATAAGGTAGAAGGAGGGAGAGCGGGGAGGACTCTTGACCAGGTATTGATTAAGAATGAGCAGAGATGGATTTATAAATTGAACACTCTCACTCTGATGGGATTGAATAATACCATAGAATGGTCGGCATGTTTATAATCTGTTAGAACTTTTCTGAATGATGTCATAATATAGTGTACTCAGTTTATGATTGATTTCATGCTGTACACATAGGATAAGATTAATGAAGGGCGATAATAGTTTGAAGTGTGGAGCGGTTTTATTTATTGTTATTAGGTTTAAATTAGCGGAGTGGGTGGTAGATTTATTTATCCGCTTGCAATGGGGTTAGTTTAATTGTGAGAAGTAGGATAGGAGAAAGTATGAAGGAGTTTTTTACGTCATTTTCTCAGGAAGCGTGACGTATTAGTCATTGACAGGTTGGTGTTGTTTTAAAAAATAGGGAGGTATAAAGATGGAGTCTTGACTTGCATTTCGCATGCGCGGCGTTTCTGGCCAGTTAGGCAGTTTAAACTTCAGTGAATGAAGTGTGTGCTGGAGCTGAGGCTTGATTGAACGCGGGCAGCATTTGTGGTAAGGACTTTATGGGGTTGTTTAGGTTTTAGCATGTTTTAATTTTAAGTATGGAGTGGCAGTTTGTCTTTGGGATTGGAGAGGTGGTGACTGTTGTGTTTTTGTTTGTTGATAGTTCTAATAATCTTGCATGATCCCCTGAAGAAACCATTAGTGTGAAACGTCTAAACGGTACCAGGGATGAGCGTCGGGATCAATGTGAAATACGGGTACATCTAGTCATCTAAGTTAAGTTTACAGTTACCATTAAAGTATTACTGAAAATTGAAGAGTTCTGACAAGATTTGATACCCGGTTCGTTACTTTTTGAGGTCATTGATGTTACGTCTACCTGCAGTAAGGTGCTTTGTAAGTCTTAGCAGTAGTGCTCTTTTAAGACTGAGACCTATGTAATTCTCTCTGATCCTTACAGTGTTAATAGTGAATGACATAAATTCATAAAGACATTGAATATACAAGTTTAGACTTCAGCGGCGGCGGCTAGCTATGTTAGATCGGCTAGCTGTTGCCGCTGAATATCCCCCCCGATACTTTTTAATATTAAACTTTGCTTTGTATGTATGTGTGTGCCCACCCTCTCTACAGGTTAAAGAAGGAGCTGAGGACTTCCGGTCTAGCCACGGAGGTGGAGAGACGTGTAAATCAGCTCCCTGACCCGCACCAATAACGGAGGGGTAGGAACGGCTCCCCGCGGACCCCCTTGTCGGAGAATATGCCCAAAGTGGTGAAACTAAAGCCGGGTTCTACTATTAAGGACCTGTACGTGGCGAAAGCCGGGAGTGGAAAGAAAGTGGTGGCGAGTCCGGGCGTGCAGCCGGCCCCGGCCTCTCCAAGCAGCTCTGAGGCGGCGGATGGGGAGGAGCACGCTGGACTGCAATCGGTAGATGTGGACTGCAATCGGTAGATGTGGCAGCGATTCTCCGCGAAATTCGTGAGACAAAAGAGGAGATCGTGGACCGGGTCTGTGGGCGACTGGAAGAGAAGTTTACGGTGATCGGGCAGCGGCTGGAGGAAGTAGAAAGTCGCGTGAGCCAGGCTGAGGACGCCCAGGCCTCGACAGACCGCGTGGTGCGTTCGCTGCAGCAGCAAGTGAGCTGGTTACATGACAAAACTGAGGACATGGAGAACAGGGACCAGCGCTCCAACCTGCGCGTCTTCGGAGTCCCGGAGGGGGCGGAAGGGGACAATGTCATTTCTTTTGTGCAGGACCTGTTGCTTACCTGTTTTCCTGACCCCCCCTCGACGCCGCAGTTCGAGATCGAGCGGGCACACCGGGAGCTCCGGCCTAGGCCTGAAAAGGGGGGTAAGCCACGTGCTATCATCGTTAAATTGCTGCGGTTCCATGATCGGGAACACGTCATTCGTGCAGCACGGAGATCTAAAAGTGTGCAATATAAGACTTGGACTGTGTATGTATTCCCGGATTTGGCTTCGGAGACGGTGAAGAGGCGCAAGGATCTGTTACGGCTGCGAGACCAGATGGCTACACGGGGGGTACAGATTGCGATTTGGTACACGGCCCGCATAACGATGGTGGTTAACGGCGTGAGAAGATTTTTTGCATCCAAGGAGTTGTTGGAGAAATATCTGCAGGCCCAGAAGAGCCCGCAACGGACCTCACCGGGGCAGGCGAGGGGAGAGGATCGGCAGGCCGCGAGCGGGGCGGCCGGAGACCGGCGGAGTTCTGGAGCGTGAAGCCTTGCTCCGGCGGACACTGGATGGGCTTCCAGAGGGGATGGACGTGTGGCAAAGAACGCTAGTTTGTGGAGGGTAGCGGGTGTTGAAGGGGAAGGGGTGGTCGGGTGGATTTTGGATTTTGGTTTTTGACTTGGGCTACAGCGGGAGTGCTTTGTGGGGAGGGGGGGAGGTGGGGAGCGGGGAAGGAATGCGGGAGAAGGGTGCGGGGGGAGGGAGGGGAGTGAAAGGTGATGGTAGGAGTGTGGCTAATGGAGGTCTGTAATCGACAAAAATGTGAGGGGCTAGGGGGGAGTGGACGGTGTGGAGGGTTTTGTGTGAAGCAAAGTGTGTGTGCTGGGGGGGGTGCTGATGCTGGGGTTGATTCTGCAGGATTTTTGGGTGCGATACATCTGGGATGGGGGGACATAAAATTGGAGAGTGGGAGGGCGGGGGGGGGGGTTATGTTGGCAGGGGTGTGGGGAGCGGGGCGATTTTCTGCATATGTGGTGGGGTTGTAGGGTTATTCAGCGGTTCTGGCAGGCGGTGCGGGAGGGGATGGGTAGAGGGGTAGGGGTTAGCGGGTCGGGGGGGGGGGTGAGGGAGCTGGGGGGGGCCCCGGGAGTGGGTGTTGGGGGGAGCTGCTCAGGGGGGGGTTGGGAAGGTGGGCTCAGTTGCGGGAGGCGAAGTTAATGCTGGCAGCGCGGCTTACGATAGCCTGGCGCTGGAACTGGGAGGGGGGGCCGGGGGAGGGGGACTGGCAGAAGAAAGTGGAGGAGATGATTCAGTTTGATAAATTGACTTATCGGTTGCGGGGCCGGGAGTGGGAATTCCACAAGATTTGGGATCCTTACTTGCAAAGTTAATTAGAGTACATTGGGAGGAGGGGGTCGGGGAGGGCACGCAGCACACAGCACACACGGCACACGGTACAGGGGTTATGTGTTGGTTTTAGATTCTTATTTTGTTCTAGTTTGTTCCAGTTACGGTTGTTGATTGGGTCTGAGGCTCTCTTTTAGAGCATCTGTTCTATGGTAGATGGTGGGGGATGGCAGAGGGAGTAGTCCCTTCGGGCTGGCTGCCTGCCTGAGGGGGGTCAGTGAGGGATTTTGCATTTGTCGGAAATGTATGATGTTTTTACCCTGCCTGTCACATGTTCAATAAATGGTAAAATGGTCACTTTTTTCAGAGTATAAATTTGAATGTTAGTGTTACTCTGTACTATATCAAAGAAGTGTAGAATATATCGTACTAGGACTCATGGCTATAGAGGTCTCAGAAACCATAGGCTGCCATTGTTTTTTAATCTGCAATGGACTAATGCCTAAATGCACATCAATGACCTCATTCTTAAACTGATAGCCAAAAATTATTTTTTATACAAAAATTTGTCTGCTTCAATATGTTATTTCCATTGGCAAGCTTTATATCTATGTAATAAACCAGTGAACCAGTGCTTATCTGTATGGTAGTTTCCCGACGCTTGTTCATGCGCTATGTCACGCGTTTCACCACTTTGGTTTCATCAGGGGAGTATTACGAATCTGCACTGTAGGTAAAGAAGAGTTCTTTTAAGATACACACTTCATAATATCGTAAATTATTATACATTCTGGATTAAATTCCGGAGCCCTCCTACCTCTGGTATCACTGAGATGGTTCGAATTTGCGCTATCTGGTGCTTGCTGTTGAACTAACTAAAACGCCGTGCATGCGGGGTATTTAAACGCTAGAACATAAACATTCACACCTGAAAAAATGTAGTTGTTGAATGAGTGAGGATGGAACTGCATAGGCTTTCTCTCATAGAATATGTTCAAAGACGGCACATACCAAGGGGCTTACGTATGTATAAAGAGCCTAGAATGTTTACATCTGAAGCCAACTTTGTGGACAAATGGAACCAGATTTTAAATAAGTGTTCCATTGATGTTATGGTCTTGATAATTGAAACCACCAAGAAAGAAATGGATTCCCTAACTAAAGAGATAGAGGAGTTACTCACACAAGTCAAAACTACCACCACGGCAGAAGTAGCAACAACTAAAATGGATAACATAACTGCACAGGTGAACACTTTAAAAGAGGAAGTAAAAAAAGCTAAGCTTAAGAAATTACGTCGAGAATACGATGACTACACGAAGGGATATGTATATCCCTGGATGAATTTAAAACGCAAAGAACGCGGGAAGAGGAAACAAGTCAGCTTTGAAACCACTTCAGAAGACACTGATTCCATGGATTCGGGAGGTAATTCACGTAAGGGAGCTTTTTTAGATGGAACCGAGGGAGACGACAAAAAGAAGAAAAAACCCCCTCAACGAGAAAAGACACAAATCAAGGAAGCGTCAAAACGCCGGATTTAGACCCGTTAGTAATTAATATTTCGGGCATATCATTACCACAAGAACAATTGTCACTGTTAAGTAAGGGTTTGTCATTCGTCCCGGACCTCTACTTTGATGCGTTTCAGTTCCATATTGATTTGGAGCATCTCATTAGAAAACTCCATTTGAAAGTGCATTTTGGTTCTAAAACTGAAGATACCGTAGATAATTCTGACATGAACCGGATACGATTGCCGTTGAAATCGGTTTGGTCCCCTCCGGGACCTTTGCCTCCTGCTTTGTCCATTTATCGTGATCTCATAGATAGGGATATTAAATATTTCACTGAGACCAAACGTAGTTTTCAATCGAAGATTAATTCAAGTGAAAGACGAGCATTAAAGGCTTTACAATCTAGATCAGATATCGTTATTAGGCGAGCTGATAAGGGGGGAGGCATTGTCATCTTGAACAGGATTCAATATCAAGCTGAAGCTCTCAAACAATTATCAGATTTGACCACATATGAGGCAATGCCAATAGATCCTTCACACATGTTACAAACTCAGATTAAGGAACTCACTAAGACAGCTTGCGAAGCACATGTAATTTCTAATAAAGAATGGAGGTTTCTTAATCCTGTGACTCCTACATTAGCTAAATTTTACTTAGTTCCGAAAATCCACAAGGATCTGCATAATCCTCCCGGCAGACCTATCGTTTCCACGAAAGGATCTTTATTGGAGCCCCTATCAATGTTTCTCGACTCATATCTGAGGCCGCTAGTATCATCTACTCCTTCTTTTTTAAAAGATACCACTCATTTTTTACAATTGTTATCTGAACATACAGATTCGGCACGACTCCCGGATGTCATATTAGTGACTTTGGATGTAACGTCACTCTATACGGTTATTCCTCAAGATGGAGCTTATGATGTTGTTATGTGTGTCCTACATAATAGGGGAGACCTTTCCGAATCTCTACTAATTTTTTTATCAGAGGTGACAAAATTGACGTTATTTCATAACCATTTTCTTTATGAGGAGACTATATATCACCAGATTTCAGGTGTGGCGATGGGGGCGACTTGCGCCCCCTCCATCGCCAACCTGTACATGGCACGTTTTGAACAGGAATGGATTACTGCTTCTCCTTATTCCACCTGTTTAAGAATGTGGAAGAGATACATAGATGACGTTTTTGTCATCTGGCAAGGAACATCCTCTGATTTACTACAGTTTTTTGAATGGCTCAATTCCAGAGAAAGCAATATAAAATTTACCCTTAACTATCAATTGAATAGCATCACTTTCCTGGATGTTTTGGTACAAAAAACCTCACAAGGATGGCACACCTCCACATATCGAAAACCGACAGATCGAAATACTCTGCTGCACTATGACAGTGCTCATCCCATCCAATTGAAGAACAGTTTACCTGTATCGCAATTTATTCGCTATCGACGAAATTGCTCTGATTTACAGGAATTTAAACATCAGTCAGGCAAATTGAGAAATCATTTTATACAACGTGGATACCCTGTTGGGGTTGTTAACCAGGCCTACAAACGGGCACGATTTCTAAATAGAGATCATTTGATTCATCCCCCTACTACTAAGACATCTGTTCCTCAGATGCACGTTAATCTAGTGACTCCATTTTCACCATTAAGTTCATGTTTACAACGCAGTATTAAGTGACATGCAAACATCTTGCAGAGCTTGCCGGTGCTGGAGGGCTACACGATCCGCTGCGTGTGGCAGCGGCAAAAGAACTTTAAAGAATTGCTTAGTCCAGCAATTCTGCGATCCCCTTCCGTTACACAATTCTCGGACCAGGGTGGCCATCAGCGCTGCGGAAATTGTAATATATGTCAAGTTACTTTAGAATTAACCGAATTTGAATATCATGGCACCAACTACAAATTACGTAAAAACACCACTTGTCAGTCCACGTATGTTATTAATGGGATCCGCTGCCCTTGTGATTTAATATACGTGGGGAAAACCATTCGAACTCTCCAAATAAGGATCAATGAACATAAGAGCAAACTTAAATGTCAGAGAAGAGAAGCTCCCATCGTTGACCACTGTTTGCAGTTCCAACACGTCTTTACAGAATTACGTTGCTTTGCCATTGAACAAGTCTCTTTTCCATCTCGCGGCAGAACATTGGATCACACCCTGATCTATCGGGAACAACGGTGGATATACACATTAGATTCTATTATACCACGGGGATTAAATTCCCGAATAGAATGGGAAGCTTGTTTATAAGAGGAGCAACTAATGACAATTACTTTCCGTTTACCCATTCAACAACTACATTTTTTCAGGTGTGAATGTTTATGTTCTAGCATTTAAATACCCCGCATGCGCGGCGTTTTAGTTAGTTCAACAGCAAGCACCAGATAGCGCAAATTCGAACCATCTCAGTGATACCAGAGGTAGGAGGGCTCCGGAATTTAATCCAGAATGTATAATAATTTACGATATTATGAAGTGTGTATCTTAAAAGAACTCTTCTTTACCTACAGTGCAGATTCGTAATACTCCCCTGATGAAACCAAAGTGGTGAAACGCGTGACATAGCGCATGAACAAGCGTCGGGAAACTACCATACAGATAAGCACTGGTTCACTGGTTTATTACATAGATATAAAGCTTGCCAATGGAAATAACATATTGAAGCAGACAAATGTTTGTATAAAAAATAATTTTTGGCTATCAGTTTAAGAATGAGGTCATTGATGTGCATTTAGGCATTAGTCCATTGCAGATTAAAAAACAATGGCAGCCTATGGTTTCTGAGACCTCTATAGCCATGAGTCCTAGTACGATATATTCTACTCTTCTTTGATATAGTACAGAGTAACAGTAACATTCACATGTTCAATAAAAACAAAGTTTCAAAAAAAAAAAAAAGAAGGAGCTGAGGGCTCTTTCGATTTTTCTGGAAGTCAGGATTTATTGTTTTTCTTTGAGTACTGCTGCTCTTTGATGCCCCTCAGAAGCTGCTCCCTAGCTGACTGCCTAGTCTTGTCTAATGGTTGGGCTGGCCCTGCCTTCCTCCCAACCCTCCCCTCCCCCCACCCATTCCCTCCAAATTTAGAGGCAGAGAGCAGCAAACATTACTTACTTTTCAAAATGTTGCCACACCGCCTTCCTCAATGACCGCACATTCTCACGGCAGCCAGAGAAGCACACATGCACTAACGGGCCGATGCAGAAAGACCAACGCACCCTTTGCGCACAGATAACGCAACTTATAAGCACAAGTTCCAACAGCTCAAAGGCAGAAAAGAGATTGACGCACACGTATACAGCAAAGGAAAAGCAGGTGCACACAGTAACGCCAAGCGTATTAAAATTATAGAAACATAGAAGCATAGAAATATGACGACAGAAAAAGACCACATGGCCTATCTTCCATATCAACAACTACAACAGTCCCCTTTTTTCCTTTAGAGATCCTCTGTGTTTATCCAATGCTTTTTTGAATTCAGATACTGTCCTCATCTCTACCACCTCCACTGGGAGACTATTCCATGGATCCACCACTCTTTCCATAAAGAAATATTTCCGCATATCACTCCTGAATCTATCCCCCTTCACCTTCATCCCATGTCCCCTCGTAGCAAAACTTGCTTTCCATTGAAAGAGGCTCTCCCCCTGTACATTTATGCCACGGAGGTATTTAAACATCTCAATCATATCACCTCTATCACGCCTTTCCTCTAAGGTGTACATATTAAGATCCTTAAATCTGTCCTCATATGCTTTATAATGAAGACCACTAACCATTTTAGTAGCTACCTTCTGTACCGGCTCCATCCTGTTTATATCCTTTTGAAGGTGCGGTCTCCAGAATTGCACACTATACTCCAAATGAGGTTGCACCAAAGACTTATACAGAGGCACTATCACCTCCTTTTTTCTGCTAGCCATTCTTATCCGTATGCACCCAAGCATCCTTCTAGCTTTTGCCGTCGCCTTTTCTACCTGTTTAGCTACTTTAAGATCATCAGACACAACCACACCTAGGTCCCGCTCTTCTTTAGTGAACAAAAGTACTTCACCCCCTATACTATATCGCTCCCTTCGATTGCTGCAGCCCAAATGCATGACCTTACATTTTTTATCATTAAATCCCAGCTGCCAGATTCTAGACCATTCTTCAAGCTTAGCTAGATCCCTCCTCATGTTAACAACACCTTCCTGGGTGTCTATTCTATTGCAGATTTTGGTATCATCCGCAAAGAGGCAAACCTTACCCGACAGCCCTTCCGCTATATCACTAACAAAGACGTTAAAAAGAATCGGACCAAGGACAGATCCCTGGAGCACACCACTGGTAACATCCTTCTCCTCAGAGTGAGCTCCATTTACCTGTACTCTTTGTCGCCTCCCACCCAACCAATTTCTAACCCAAGCAGTAACTTTAGGGTCCATCCCTAGGGTGCTGAGTTTGTTTATAAGTCGCCTGTGAGGAACAGTGTCAAAGGCTTTACTGAAACCTAAATACACCACATCTAGGGCTCTCCCTCGGTCCAACTCCCTGGTCACCCAGTCAAAGAAATCAATCAGATTTGTCTGACAAGACCTGCCTCTGGTGAATCCATGCCACCTCGGATCCTGTAATCCATTGGACTCCAGAAACCTCACTATTTTCTCTTTCAGCAGTGTTTCCAATAATTTACTCACCACCAAAGTTAAACTAACCGGCCTGTAGTTTTCAACCACATCATTACTTCCGCTTTTGTGTAAAGGCACCACATGAGCCTTTCTCCAGTCCTTTGGCACCACTCCCGACTCCAACGAGTCATTGAAAAGGTCAGTCAGTGGAGCTGCTAGAACGTCCCCAAGTTCCCTCAGTATTCGAGGGTGTATCCCATCCGGTCCCATCACTTTGTCTACTTTAATTTGAGCTAGTTTCTCATGAACACAGTCTTCTGAAAATTGTTCAAGATGTCCCTCGCTTCTGTTCCTGTTTGTGGGTGTTTTCTGAAGTCCTGCTCCTGGTTCTTCATCTGTGAACACAGAACAGAAATGTTTGTTAAGCAATTCCGCTTTATTCTCATTGACTTCTACATATTCCTCCCCTTCACCCTTGAGTCTGACAATACCACTTTTGTCCTTCCTCTTCTCACTAACATATCTGAAAAATGTCTTATCCCCCCATTTTATTGCATTGGCTATTTCTTCCTCTTTTTGAATCTTTGCTTTCCTGACTACTTTGCTAGCTTTTCTAAGTTTTTCCAAATATAGATGCCTGTCTTCCTCTCTCTGTGATCTCTTGTATTTCATGAAGGCCTCCCTCTATTTCTTCACCTTTTCAGCTACTTCTTTTGAAAGCCATAGCGGTCTCCTTTTCCTTTTACCTTTATTTACCATTTTAACAAAAAGGCAAATGATCTGCACGTATTAAAATGGCATGCTAATATTATCTGCACCTGATACAGAGAAACGTATAGAGGATTACATATGTAACCAGCCGAAGTGCCAATATCTTTACGCTTGGGTCTGAGGTGGTTTAAACATCTTGTACGTGCCCCAACATTATTTTGATGGCATCGGGGGCTTTCCCCGATGTCTGGATAATCTGAGGTGAAGTGTTTGGCTTGCTCTCCCAGTTTAACGCTGACATTTGTACCACAGTTTAACGCACAGCTAATTTGCATATGTGCCTCTTTCTGCATGCCGGTGCTGAAGTCGCGTACAATCGGTGCACTGCATAGAAGCGTACATAGTTAATGGCGCACTACTTCAGAGCCGCTTTCTGCGTCAGCCTGTTTATCTCCTGCTGCCAGGCTGAAATCACGCGTGGCTGCTATCACGAGACCTTGACCCAGTAGCAGGAAGTAAGATACTTGTGTTTCTTCGACTTTTGGGAGCAGAGCAGAGAGTGCTGTCTCTGAGAGAGTTGGCATGGCAAGATTTCAAAACGTAAGTTAGATTTGCCACGCTCAGCCTCTGCTGCGGCAGTGTTGGGGGGCGGGGGTTGCAGGGCCCCTTTTCATGGAGCTGCCCCACACTGTGGGGACTGCTTGGGCAGAACGTATGCCACTGCCTGGACTTTAGCACTGCATTAACTATTGCAGGGCTTTCAAAACCCATCCTGGGGATCCCCCAGTCAGTTGGGTTTTTGGGGTATCCACAATGAATATGCATGAGATAAATCTGCATTTATTAGAGACCCATCATATGCAGGTTTATCTATGTATATGTAGCTGGTCTTTCACTGGGGGAGCGTGTAGCCTCGGAGATCTTACACAAAAGAGAAAACGGGGTGACTTTTGCATTAAGAGCAGGGGCGGCCCAAGGGTGGTGCGGGGCCATGTGCGGAGACTCGGTGCGGGGCCTCATTTGCATAAGGGGCCTCATTTGCATGAATATTTGCATAATGTTACCATATACTAACTTTTAGTAAACGTGCCTCTTAATGAGTATATGGATAAAGAAAGACTAAAAGGTTACTACATTACTATGATCCAGTACCAACCGCCAGGCACATTAGGAACTACTACAAACACTGCCCATTTAGAACCCATAGCAAACCCGCCGTATCCTAACAGCACTACCAGGACTCACAAAGCACCATACCCTAACTATCAAAAGGCAACACTGCAAATATTAAACCAATACATTTCAGAGAACAACAATACATGACCTACTCGGGAAAGAACAAGTGGCAATGTCAAATAGGAATTATATAAACAAAATACCTCAGCTCAGTTACACATGCAGAACATAGACCATCACCAAGCAAGGAATCACAATTTAGAAACAGGAAGACAATAATTAAACTGGGAACCCCAAAAGCCAAACTTGGAATATACAACAACACTGTAGAAATAAAACTATAAATTAATTTCCTCTTGTACTAAACAAAGCGCAAAAATTAATGATGCACATTTCTCAGAGCTGACATATTCCAGTTAATAAATTCAAAATAAAGAGAGATTTTTCTACCTTTTGTGCATTTTTTTTCAGTTGCAATTGTTCCAGCCACTTTCTTCTGGTTTCTTCGTGTCTTCTGCTAACTCTCCATCTGCTGTCCATTTGTCCTTTCTTCTGTCTTCTTGTTTTTTTTTTTCATTCTCTCTCTACATCTGCTTTAACATACTAATCTTTCTCCTTTTGCTCTTTCCTCATTCCTATTTCATCCACTCAAATTTTACCCCTCCATCCTCAATCCCCACTTACTCTCCCAATATCCGGCCAATTGTAGATTTGTCTTCCCTCCCACGCAAAATATTTTTCCCTCTCCATTTCACTCTCCCAGTTCCATCCCATTCTAATCCTCCCCCAACATCAGCTCCTTTCTAGTACCAGCCCCACCCAGCATCTGCTCCCTTCTTGTCCCTGCATCAGACCATTTCCAGTCCTAGTCCCCCATCAGCCCATTTCCAATCCTATCCTAGCCCCACCATCTGCCCATTTCCAGTCCTAGCTCCCCCATCCATTTCCAGTCCTATCAGTTCCTCCATCAGCTCATTTCCAATCCCAGCCCCCCATCAGCTCATTTCTATTCCTTTCCTAGCCCCACCATCAGCCCATGTCAAATCCTAGCTCCCCTCCACTCAGCCCATTTCCAATCCAAGCCCCCATGAGCCTACTTCCAGTTCTAGCCCCTCCATGAGTCCATTTCAATTCAAGCCCCCACCACAGCTCATTTCCAACTTTAGCACCCCCAACAGCCCATTTCCAGTCCTATCCTGGCCCCTCCATCAGCCCATTTCCTGTCCTAGCCCCCCCCCCACTCAGCCCATTTCCAGTCCTAGCTCCCTCTCCTCACAGCCCATTTCCATTCCAAGCCCCCCTCCCCATCAGCTATTTGCAGTTCAAGCCCCCTTTCCACTCAGCCCATTTCCATTCCAAGCCCCCCTCCCCATCAGCTATTTGCCGTTCAAGCCCCCCTTCCACTCAGCCCATTTCCAGTCCTAGCAACACCCCATCCCATTACCAGTCCTAGCTCCCCCATCAGCCCACGTCCAGTCCGAACCCCCTATAGCCCATTACCAGTCCTAACCCCCTCATCAGCCCACTTCCAGTCCGAACCCCCTATAGCCCATTACCGGTCCTAACCCCCCCATCAGCCCACTTCTAGTCCTTACCCTCCCATCAGCCCATTTTCAGTCTTACCCCCCCATCAACCCATTACCAGTCCTAACCCCCCATCAGCCCACTTGTAGTCTTAGCCCCCCATAGCCCATTACCTGTTGTAACCCCCCATCAGCCCATTACCTGTCCTAAACCCCCCATATCCCATTTCCAGTCCTAATCCCCCCATCAGCCCACTTGTAGTCATAGCTCCCCATAGCCCATTACCTGTTGTAACCCCCCATAGCCCAGTACCAGTCCTAACCCCCCCAGCCCATTACCAGTCCTAACGCCCCCCACAGCCCTTTACCTGTCATAACCCTCTTTCAGTCTACTTGTAGTCTTAGCCCCCCCATAGCCCATTACCTGTTGTAACCCCCCATCAGCCCATTACCTGTCCTAACCCCCCCATAGCCCATTTCCAGTCCTAATCCCCCCATCAGCCCACTTGTAGTCGTAGCTCCCCATAGCCCATTACCTGTTGTAACCCCCCCATAGCCCATTACCAGTCCTAATGCCCCCCACAGCCCATTACCAGTCCTAACACCCCCCATCAGCCCATTTCCAGTCTTAGCCCACCGCCCCATAGCCCGTTTCCAGTCCTAATCCCCCCATCAGCCCACTTGTAGTCGTAGCCCCCCATAGCCCATTACCTGTCATAACTTCCCCCATCAGCCCATTTCCAGTCTTAGCCCCTCCATAGTCTGTTACCTGTCCTAACCCCCCATAGCCCATTCCCAGTCTTAACCCCCCCCATCAGCCCAGTTCCAGTCCGAACCCCCTCCCTCCCTCCCTCCCTCCCCCCCATCAGCCCATTTACAGTCCTTACCCCCCCATCAGCCCATTTACAGTCCTTACCCGCCCCCCCCAACAGCCCAGCTAAGTTTAAAAAAAAACAACCCAGAAACCGGCTGCTGCTGCCGCCGTGGCAGCGGCAGAATCGAGAATCCCGCGGGGCCCCCCTGTCCTGCAGTCTTCTATGCGGCCTCAGCGCGGGCTTTTCAGAGCCGCGCGAAGGGAGAGTTTCCCTTTCTCGCGGCTCTGTTAATCCCGCCGTGGGGCTTTGGGTTTTTCCCATCAGCCCCGCGGCGTGATTAACAGAGCTGCGAGAGGAGAAGCTCTCTCTCTTCACGCAGCTCTGACAGCCGACGCTGAGGCCGCATAGAAGACTGCAGGACAGGGGGGCCCCGCGGGATTCTCGATTCTGCTGCTGCCACGGCGGCAGCGGCAGCAGCAGCAGCAGCAGCAGCAGCAGCCGGTTTCTGGGTTGTTTTTTTTTAACTTAGCTGGGCTGATGGGGGGGGGGGGGGTGGTAGGGACTTTAAATGGGCGTATTATAGATAATGCCGCGGCCACGGCGGCAGCGGCAGCCGCAGCCAGTTTCTGATTTTTTTAAACTTTGCTGGGATGCAAGATGTTTTTTGCGCGGGGCCCCCTGAAACGCGGGGCCCTGTGCAAAAAACATTCTTGCTCAATGGACGGGCCGGCCCTGATTAAGAGGGGAGAAGATATAAAGCGACAGCAGAGCAGTGCAACAAATCTAAGATAAGAGCTCCTGGTGGATGCTGGAGACAGAGCTCAAGGGCTAAAGTGGAGTAAATTATTAGGTGATCCCACTAATGAGTATTTAATAACTCAAGCACAGCAATAGAGAGGGCAAGATAAAATGGTTGTTCAAGGAACTTGGACTTGAAATTCTCCTCACACTCCTCCTCTATAAGTTGGTTTCGGGGCGGGTACCTTCATCTTCACTCTTCATGCTGATGTTCTCAATGGAGAGGCAGCAACTTCTCCTTCAGATAGGCAAGAACTTTATTCAAGCCCCTCATCAGTGTACCTTGGTCCCTCAGATTCATTAGGAGGATATCTCTTGTATGGAGATATGAAATAGGGATTCACTTGCTTTGCTCCCCAAGTGTGCAAGTATAAAATTAGGTAGCAAACTATATTAAATGACACTCTGACTGGGAAGTGAGGGCTGCCCCTGAGAGACAGGTCCCGTCCCATTGCAGTTCTGAGTCCTCTCAGGGGTAAAGCAGTCCTCTCTCACAACCTAGAGTCTCCGGTTCTCTTTACCTCTTTTCCCAATAAATGGTTAGACGACTGCTTCTTCCCTTGGGACCACCAGCTCTTCAGTTATAGGTCTCCTCTTCACAGTCATCTCTTTATCTGTGCTATCCTTCTCCCTTTATTTCAGTGTGATTTCTGGTTCAAGTCTAGCTTGTGGGTAAATTCCTATCTTAGATGAAGTGGCTGAAATGGTCACATCAGATGCAGCACCCACTCTGTGCTGTGCCCAGCTGTGGGCCAAAACAGCCTCTCCAACTTCCCCTGACTCCTTGTGAATGGAAGACATAGGCTTCTGCAGGAAAAGCCCTTTTATAGTTCCCTCCAGTATGAAAAGGGAACACCTCTTGCCCTGTGGGTGACCGGAATGTTCAGCCTCCTTTATATCACACTGCAAACCGGGTTTATATTAGGAGTAGGAACTCCAGAATGTTCCTCTCTGTGGACATTAGAAGACATACTTCTGAGGCTTTAGCTACAGATATTCATTGCTGATACCCTGAAACCCTGACTGGCTGGAGATATTTCATATGAAAAGAGTGACAGCTGCATAGAATAGCCTTCCATTGGAGGTGGTAGAGAGAAGGACTTTATCTGAATTCAAGAAAGCTTGGGACAACCACAGAGGATCTCTAAGGAAAAAAGGGATTGTGGAGCTCAGTTATTGGTATGGATAGGCAGAGTGGATAGGTCATATGGTATCCATCTGCTGTCATTTTTCTATGCTTCTGTGTTTCTTGTGGGGTTTTGGAACAAGTTTGAGAAGCCCTTTCCTGTTGGAAAAGGCTGACTGTGTTCTGGTTCTGGTTTAGGTTTCCCATTGCAAGCAAAGTAATATTGTGTGACTTTTAAATACAAGATCTCTGCCTGAGAGCTCTTAAAGTTTTGGTCTTCATTTTCAAAAGCTAAATTTTTTTCTGTATTGCGAAAGGGGAATCTTTTGTGATGTTGGGTAAGCTCTGCCTATTAGGGTTCATTGTTTTCTTTGTCTAGCTTTCCATTCTGAGTGAGCTCTTTGAAGCCACTGACCTCATCAGATGTAACATCCCTCCCTACCCACACCAGCTCCCACCCACCCCAAGTGAGACTTCTTGCTTTATAGGGCAACTGCCTAATTAGCTACACACAGAGACATAGAACAGTGCTGTAAGAACACACATAGAAGAGGTTAACTTTTTTCTCTTAAGGGACAGCTGAGGTAAATTAGGGTCTTTGGTAGGTCTCTCTTGTTTATTTCAACAGGTACCAAAGCTCCACCAACTGAAAGATGGCTGGGAAAAATCATATTGCCAAAGTTGTTGCCCCTGTTACAGCTTCTGCCTCTGTCCAGATAGAATACCTGATGCCAGTTGAAGAACTGGTTCTATGTGCAGGATGCCTGCATGCTGAGTCCCTCATGTAATAAGTGGAGGAGCTCAGAGAAGAGGTGGTGAGGCTGAGAAGTATTTCAGACAGTGAGAAATAGATTGATGAGATGCTTCTTGAAACATCCAAGCTGTCCAACAGAGGTGAAAATGGGGGGCTACAGAATGAAGAGAGTTGGGCAAGAGTCACCAGAGCCTGCAGAATCAACAATCCAACTCCACGAACCCTTGAATTGTAGAACCAGTATGCAGCCCTGGAAGTGGAGGAGGTGAAAACATCTCAGGAAAGGGAAGAACCAGAGCTCGAGCACCCCAAATTTGCAGAATCAGTGACCACAAGGAAGCGAAGTGTAGTGGTGATTTGTGACTCTCTTCTGTGGAGTACTGAGGTTGCTCATCCATGTAGGCACAAATGATACTACTAGATATCCCTCTGAGTATATCAAAGTGATTTCATGGCTCTGGGACAGAAGGTGAAACACATAGATGTGCAGATGGTGTTCTCTTCAATCCTCCCTGTTGAAGGCAAAAGTCGAGGCATCCTGGAGATGAATGCATGGCTGCGTGGATGGTGTCATCAAGAGTGTTTTGGTTTCCTGGACCATGGGATGATGCTCCAAGGGCTGCAGAGCAGAGATGGTGTCCAACTGTCCAAGAGGGGTCGAAGTGTCTTCTGCAGCAGATTAGCGAACCTATTGAAGAGGGATTTACACTAGATTCATTGTGGATGAGTGAAGAAGGCCCCCAGGTAAGTGAAAGCTCCCAGGTAAGTGAAACATTAAATACCTCTGTAGAAATGGGTAAAAGGGGCAATATCTGGAAAGCGGTATGTATAAATGCCCGTAGCAAGGGAAATAAGATCGCAGATGTTGAGGCTTTACTGGAAGAGGCTGACTTGGATGTAGTGGCGGTTACAGAGACATGGTTCACGGACAACCATGACTGTGATGTAATTATACCAGGCTATATTTTATTCAGAAAGGGAGGAGGAGTGGCACTATATGTAAAAAATAATATTAAAACTACAGAATTACAGGGCTTAAAAGGGAGCGAGGAGGTACTGTGGGCTAAACTAGAAAGAGGGAAATGAAAATTCATTTGCATTGGTGATATACAGATCTCCCTCACAAAGAGAAGAAGTGGATGGGGACTTAATAGAAGACATACGCAGTATTGCCATAAAAGCAGGGGAGGCTCAAGGCAATCTGCTGCCTGAGGCGAGGGATGAGATGGCGCACCCCCCTCCCCCCCCCCCCCCAGGGTGGGGATCTTTCTCAAAACTCCAGTCAGGGACTGAACCAAATCAAAAAGTCAATTAGATAATGTGGAGCAAATGCAAGATGTTCACACACCAAGGAGCTAAAAGAAAGAGCGAGAACCACAGCAGTTTATAACTCCAAATTATACTGCGTTATGGTGCTTACTTTTTCTTTTTGAACATACATTTTGCATTCACAGAACCCCCTCCGCAAAAATGGTTGCAGAGCAGAGGTAGGACATTCAACCACAGAACTCAATATATTAAAAAAAAAATAAAAAAATCTGATTCTGGTCATCTCACCAACAACAAACATTCTCCAGTACCAGGCATATTGGGAACTAATATAAAACCGTACTAAAGTCACTAAGATCTGCAAGGCCAAAATCTACCATACCATACCATACCATACCAGCATACACTTCCAAAACTCATACAATAAGGGGCCTACCAAGAAAAAAGCAGCACTATAAACACTGCAATGGGCCCCAAAACATCCATACACCTATTTGAAAAGCTGAACAAGTCAAATTACTACAGTACAGATCCCTACATACAAACTCCATGTTAACAGAACACCTGGCCTGGGTTGCACACTCAGAACACAGACCCTCACCAAGTACAGAATAAGTGACCACAACCCAAAGCAAAAATAAAAATATATAGACAAAAATTAAAATAAAACCCCAAGAAGCCAGACTCTGCATGTGGTGCCAAACCAGATAAGAGATGCAGTTCCCCATACTGTGTGAAATATAGATAGCACAAAGTCCAATCACTAAATTGAAAATAAAATTATTTTTTCTACCTTTGTTGTCTGATGATTTTTGATCATGCTGGTCCCGATCTGAGGTTTCCGTTTTTCTCTGTCTTCTCTTAGCTCTTTTTGTATGGTCTATAGACCATCTGCCATTTCTTGTCTCTTCTTTTGCTTTCTTCATTTTCTTTCATCAACCTTTTTTCAGTCCCAGTAACTCTCCCTAGTATCAGCCCCCTTTACAGCCTCCCCTCCCAGTACCAACCCCCTTGCCTTTCCAGTAGCGCCACTGGTGTCTATTCTCTTCCAGTCCCCCTCCTTCCCCATCGTCCAGCCCCTTCTAGTTAAAATACCATCCCAGGTTTCAGCAAACTTCCACTCCCAGTGCCCCCACCCATGTCAGCTCCCCCTCTCCCCTGTCCATCCGCCTTCCAGTGCCATCCCCGGGTGTCAGCTCCCTTCCAGCTCCCCCCCCCCATCTGCTCCCCTTCAGGCCCCCCGTCTGCTCCTTTCCAGCTCCCCCCCATGTCTGCTCCCCTCCAGGCCCCCCATCTGCTCCCTTCCAGCTCCCCCCCTGTCAGCTCCCCTTCAGGCCCCCCCTGTCTGCTCCCTTCAAGCTCCCCCCATGTCTGCTCCCCTTCAGGCCCCCCCCTGTCTGCTCCCTTCCAGGCCCCCCTGTCTGCTCCCCTCCAGGCCCCCCCTTGTCTGCTCCCTTCTAGGCCACCCCTTGACTGCTCCCTTCCAGGCCCCCCCCCTGTTCTGCTCCCTTCCAGGCCCCCCCCGGTCTGCTCCCCTCCAGGCTCCCAGGCTCCCCCTTGACTGCTCCCTTCCAGGCCCCCCCTGGTCTGCTCCCTTCCAGGCCCCTTCTGGTCTGCTCCCCTCCAGACCCCCCTTGACTTCTCCCTTCCAGGCTCCCCTCACCTCCTCCCCCCCTCACCTCACCTCACCTCACTGATTCATCCTTTAAAAGTAAATGAAAGCAGCTGCGGGAACATTTCTCTGTTCCCACGGCTCTGCTTTCAAACTGCTGGGCCCGTCAATCTTCCTGGAGCCGGTGGGGTGGGGAGGGGACCCGAGGTCATCGCTTCTGCCGCCCTTCCGCCGGCTCCAGGAAGATTGATGGGCCCAGCAGTTTGAAAGCAGAGCCGCGGGAACGGAGAAATGTTCCCACGGCTGCTTTCATTTAATTTTAAAAGATGAATCTGGCTTGACGGGTTGGCGGTTCTATCATAGGCAGTTTCTAGGGAGTGGCAAATAGTGCCGCCCCCTAGAAACTGCCGCCCGAGGCCACCGCCTCAGTTCGCCTAATGATAGAACAGCCCCTGCATGAAAGGAGAAGTGCTAATGATAGGTGATTTCAATATGCTGGACATTGATTGGCACATCCCTGCTGCAGTGTCATCTACAAGTAAAGAGATCCTAGATTCTCTACTAGGGTTGCCAACTGGCCGGTTTTCAGCCGGCCTGGCCGGTTTTTCCACGGCCAGGCCGGCTGCCGGCGCAGAGGCAAAACCGGCCCTTTAAAAGCCGTTTTTTTTGCTCTGGCCGCAAGATCGGGAGCGGCCAGAGCAAAAAAACTGGCTTTTCTCCGCTTCAGAGGGAGCCGGGGAAGCCCGCGCGAGGCCCCGGCTCCCTCTGAACAGCCACCAGCGTGAAGAGCCTTTACCTTCACGCTGGCGGCTGTTCCTGTGAAGCCGCGAATGCTGGGAAAGGTTAAAGGTTGCCCTTTAACCTTTCCCAGCATTCGCGGCTTCACAGGAACAGCAGCCAGCGTGAAGGTAAAGGCTCTTCACGTTGGTGGCTGTTCAGAAGGAGCCGGGGCCTCGCGCGGGCTTCCCCGGCTCCCTCTGAAGCCTCAGACAGCCGCGATGCTGGTCGGGGGGGGGGCAAGGACTGCATTGGCTGTGATGGGGGGGACCTGGACTGGAAAAGGGCTAAGGGGGGGGGGGACTTGGACTGGAAAAGGGCTAAGGGGGGGGGGACTGGGACTGGAAAAGGGCTAAGGGGGGGGACTTGGACTGGAAAAGGGCTAAAGGGGGGGGACTTGGACTGGAAAAGGGCTAAGGGGGGGACTTGGACTGGAAATAGGCTGTGATGGGGGGGGGGACATGGACTAGGACTGCAAATGGTGTGTGATGGGGAGGAGGGGACCAGGACCAGAAAAGGGCTAGGGGGGGGGGGGGAACTTGGACTGGAAATAGGCTGTGATGGGGGGGGACCTGGACTGTAAAAGGGTTATGGGGGGGGGGGGACATGGACTGCAAAGGGGTTGTGATGGGGGTGGAGGGGACCTGGACTTGAAAAGGGCTATGGGGGGGGGGGGGGGGGGGAACTTGGACTGGAAATGGGCTATGGTGGAGGAAGGGGGATCTTGGACTGGAAATAGGCTGTGATTAGGGGGGCTAGGACTGCAAATGGACTGTGATGGTGCGGGGGGACTCGGACTGCAAATGGGCTGTGATGGTGCGGGGGGACTCGGACTGCAAATGGGCTGTGATGGTGGGGGGGGGGGCCTAGGACTGGAAATAGGCTGTGATGGGGGACTTGGACTGGAAATGGGCTGTGATTGGGGGGGGGGGAGCTAGGACTGGAAATGGCCTGTGATGTGAGGGCTAGCACTGGAAATGGGCTGATGAAGAGCTATAGGACTGGAAATGGGCTGATGTGGGGCATGGGAGAATGGGACTAGAAGGGAGTGGATGCTGGGTGGGCCTAGAACTATAAGGGAATTGATTTGGGGGGAGGACTAGAATGGATGGGGAATGAGAATGGAGAGGGGAAAAATATTTTGTGTGGAAGAAAAGTCTATGATGGGCCGGTATTGGGAGAGTAAGAGGGGCTTGAGAATGGAAGGGTGAAATTTAAACGGATGATAAAGGAATAAGGAAAGAATTGGGGGAAAGAGCAAAAGGGAAACAATCAGTATGTTAAAGCAGAAATAGAGAGAGAATGGAAAACATCTAAAAGAGAAGAAAGGACAAATGGATAGCTCGCAGAAGACACGAAGAAACCAGAAGAAAGTGACTGGAGCAATTGCAACTGAAAAATAAAACGCCCAAACAGAAGGTAGAAAAATACTTTTTATTTTGAATTTATTAACTGGAATATGTCTGGTCTGGGAAGTGTGTATTGCTAACATCTTTGCGTTTTTGTTTAGTGCAAGAGGAAATTACTTTATAGTTTTATTTCTCCAGTGTTGTACATTTCATGTTTGGATTTTGGGGTTCCCAGTTTAATTATTATCTGACCAAGGAAGTTAGCCTACACGTATCCTCAGTAATTTTTGTGGGTGGGGCTGGGGGCGGGGCAGGGGTGGGACTAGGGGCGGAGAATGGGTGGAGCATGGCGAGCCACAGGTGTCGGGTTTTTCTCGGTGAAAAAGTTGGCAACCCTATTCTCTACGGGGAGAACTATTCCGTCAACTGTTAACAGAACCCATACGTGAAGGGGCCATACTGGACTTGGTGCTTACCAATGGGGAAAGTGTTTCTGATTTCATAGTGGGAAATCATCTCACATCCAGTGATCACCAGATGGTGTGGTTCAGTATTAAGACTAGGACTGATAAAAACCATTCAAAAGCGAGGGTCTTAGACTTTAGGAAAACTAACTTTGCCAAGATGAGACAGTACCTCAAGGAGTCATTAGTGGGATGGGAACAGCTAGGGGATGTAGAAAAGCAATGGGCAAAACTGAAAGGTGTGACAAAGTCAGTCACACTACATGTCCCAGAAGCCCCTGGGATAGGAAGGCCCTCCCCAGGAAGGACCAGGAGAGCCAATTAGGAGATGACACACAGGTGGATTGTGTTAGTAATAAGCAACCAAGGCCTTGGGGTGTGGCAGGCATATGGTTGGAAGGATAGTGCACAATCTGAAGGAAGGAAGGGAGGGAGGGCTGCTTTCACAGCCAATAGAGCTGTGAGATGCATGGTAACTGCTTCTTCTGGTGGAGGGAGCTGAGAACTGTGCCTTTTATCTGAGGATTTTGAGAGAGGTGAAAAGACTTCGCTGCAGTAGTTGTGCTGTGGCATGTGAATTTGCTGTACTGTTGGGGAATGTCTGAAGCCATGACTCATTCCAGAGCTGCTGCACAGAAGAGCATGTTGTCCTGAGTCTTGGACTGTTGTGGGATTTTCCCCCGGTCAGAGTATGCTCCAAATGATAGATAGGTTAAGAAAAACTGTTTGTTGGAGTTTTACAAAACCAGGACTGGATTCTGACATCTGGGAGTGGAGTGGACATGCTGAGAGCCAACAAAACCCACGACTGCGGTGCCCCGCCCAATGCAGGACATCACAAAGGGGATATTTTAATGGCAACAAACCTTTATATTAGGTAAATAAATGTAAAAGGAAAAGGAGGCCGCTATGACTCTCAAAAGAAGTAGCTGAAAAGGTGGAGAAAAAGAGGGAGTCCTTCATAAAATAAAATACAAGAGATCACAGAGAGAGGAAGAGAAGCACCTATATTTGGAAAAAAACTTAGAGAAGCTAGCAAAGTAGTCAGGAAAGCAAAGATACAAAAAGAAGAAGAAATGGCCAATGCGATAATATGGGGAGATCAGACATTTTTCAGATATGTTAGTGAGAAGAGGAAGGGCAAAAGTGGTATTGTCAGACTCAAGGGTGAAGGGGAGGAATATGTAGAAGCTGATAAGGATAAAGCAGAATTGCTTAATAAATATTTCTGTTCTGTGTTCACAGATGAAGGACCACCCACAAATAGGAACAGAAGTGACAAGAGTCTTGAACGATTTTCCGATGACTGGGTTCTTAAAAATAGACAAAGTGATGGAACCGGATGGGATACATCCGAGAATATTGAAGGGGACGTTCTAGCGGCTCCAATGACTGACTTTTTCAATGCTTCTTTAGAGTCAGTCGTGATCCTAGAGGACTGGAGAAATTCACATGTGGTTCGTTTACACAAAAGTGGAAGTAAGGATGAGGTTGAAAACTACAGGCCTGGGTAGTCTAATCTCTGTGGTGAGTAAATGATTGGAAACACTGCTTAAAGAGAACATAGTGAGGTTTCTGGAGTTCAGTAGATTGCAGGATCCAAGGCAGCATGGTTTACCAGAGGCAGGTATTGTCAGACAAATCTGATTGATTTCTTTGACTGGGTGACTAGGGAGTTGGACCACGGGGGAGCCCTAGATGTGGTGTGCGTAGATTTCTGTAAAGCCTTTGACACCGTTCCGCACAGGCGACTTATAAACAAACTGAGCACCCTAAGGATGGACCTTAAAGTGACTGACTTTGTTAGTGATATTGCAGAAGGGCTGTCGGATAAGGTTTGCCTATTTGCAGATGATACCAAAATCTGCAATAGACACCCAGGAAGGAGTAGATAGCATGAGGAAGGATCAAAGCTAAGCTTGAAGAATGGCAGCTGCCAGACCTATGACCCAGAAATTCCCAGTCCTGGGGACCTCAAAGCTAGTCAGGTTGAGAGGATATGCAGAATGAATATGGTTTAGATAAATTTGCATAACTTGGGGACCCCTTGGAAGTGGGACTTCAGTACTACGTTCCTGTAGGTCTCATCTATATACCTCTCTGTATTCCTTATGTCCTCCAAGTCTGCTACTCTAGCCTCCAGAGATTGGACTCGTTTCCTGAGAGCAAAGTGCTCCTTGCACCTAGTGCCCATATAAGTCCCCTCACCATTTGGGAGAAAATCATATATGTGACACTCAATGCAAAAGACTGGATAGCCCCCATCTCGCTGCTGGACTGCTATCTGCATCTTAGTTTTAAGGTTTTGTTTAGCTATTTAAGTTGTTTAACTACTTATGTTTAATGGGGATACTTCTACTAATACAACTATACCTAATATGTTTAATGGACTTTGTTCACCTCAGGATTAATTAATTTCAGGTCCTTAATTAATCTATCCCTGATGAGGATAGGCAGCTGAACCTGAAAGTGAATTTGACCACTTCCTTCCTTTTAATAGGTTTAAGAGCTTATAAAGCTAAGATTATCCCTTGGGTGGGTGGAAGGGAAAGAAGACTTAATAAAAGTTGGCTTGCTACACAGTGCCCTGACCTGTGCTTCTGAGATAATGTCTTAACAATTTCCTGGGTGATTTACACAGCCTTTGGTTTGATGGGGGGGGGGGGGGCCTTTCAAATTGTCCCTTTGATCTGTCACTTGGCTTTAACACCTCTTTAAGACAACTTCACAGATCTTTTGCCTCCTAAATGGAAGGCCTCTTTGTAAAGGTCTCTAGAAACAAATTTCTTTCTTTCTACTCAGAGACTATTTACTCTATTTTACTTTCTATACTAAGCTAAACTCTGGTTTGATTTAAATGAAAAGCTCTCTGGCGATACTATGACCTGATAGACTCAGCAAAAACACTGAGTTCTAAAATACACTGATTTATTAGCTTTAACCCAAAGAATTTCCTTTTCCTCAAGTGAAACAATGCCCATGCTGGGAAAAAGATTTAGGTGTCATCATGGATAACACATTGAAACCCCCTGCCCAGTTGGCAGTGGTGGCCAAGAAAGCAAATAGAATGCTAGGAATCATAAGGAAAGGAATGGAGAATAAAACAAAGGATATTATAATGCCTCTGTATCATTCCCTGGTGCGACTGCATATTGAATATTGTGTGCAATTCTGGTTGCTGAATATTCAAAAAAAAGATATAGTAGAATTAGAAAAGGTACAGAAAAGAGTCACCAAAATGGTAGAGGATGAAAGGATACCCCTATGAGGAAAGGCTTAAAAGGTTAGGGCTCTCCAACCTGAGGAGATATGATAGAGGTATATAATTAATGAATGGAGTGGAACATGTAAACGTAGATTGATTGTTTATGACTCAGAAAGGATTAAAGTTTTGCAGGAAACAAAATCTGCTGTAGAATCTATATGGATTGAAATTCCATATAAAAGGGGGAAGGCGATGGCAGTGGGGGTGTACTATCGAGCACCTGGCCAGAATGACCAAATGGATGATGAAATGCTCAAAGAAATCAAGGAAGCTAACAAAAGTTACAGCACAGTAATAATAATGGGTGATTTCAGTTACCCCGGTATCGACTGGGTCAGTGTCACGTCAGGACATGCTAGGGAGATAAAGTTCCTAGATGAAATAAATGACTGCTTCTTGGAGCAGCTGGTTCATGAACCGACCAGAGGGGAAGCCATATTAGACCTAGTCCTTAGTGGAACACCATATCTAGTGCAAGAGATAAGGATGTTGGGGCCACTTGGCAATAGTGATCATAGCATGATCGCCTTTGATTTAATTAGTGGAGGAGGGATAGTAAGGAAATCCACAGTACTACCTTTTAACTTTCGAAAGGGAGACTATGATAAAATGAGGAAAACAGTTAAGAAAAAACTAAAAGGAGCAGTTGCGAAGGTTAAAGACGTACATCAAGCTTGGGTGTTGTTGAAAAATACTATCTTGGAAGCCCAGACCAGCTGTATTCCACGCTTTAAGAAAAGTGGAAGGAAGTCCAAAAAACTGCCAGCATGGTTTAAAGGTGAGGTCAGAGAGGCTGTTGTTGCCAAAAAAGCATCTTTCAGGAAATGGAAAAAAGAGCCAAACGACGAAACCTGGAAACAGCACAAGCACTGGCAAGTCAAATGCAAGGCATTGATAAGGCAGGCAAAGAGAGAATTTGAGAAGAAGCTTGCTGAGGAAGCAAAAATGCGAAATAAAGACCTTTTCAAGTACATTCGTAGCAAAAAACCTGTGAGAGAGTCAGTTGGTCCATTAGATGATAAAGGGGTTAAAGGAGCACTAAGAGGCGACAAGGCGATAGCGGAGAGACTGAATTAATTCTTTGCTTCGGTCTTTACTGAGGAAGATGTAGGGATGTTACCCATGACTGAAGTGGTATTTAAAGGTGCGGAAGAATTGAAGGAAATATCGATACATCGGGAAGATGTCTTACAACTATTAGATAAACTGAAGAGTAGCAAATCACCTGGGCCGGATGGTATACATCCAAGGGTGTTGAAAGAACTGAAATATGAGATTGCAGAACTGCTATCAGTAATCTGTGAACTATCATTAAAATCATCTCTAATAACTGAAGATTGGAGGATCGCCAATGTAACACCAATTTTTAAAAAGGGTTCCAGGGGTGATCCGGGAAACTACAGACCGGTGAGCCTGACGTCAGTACCGGGAAAAATGGTAGAAACCTTCATAAAGAATAAAATTACTCAGCATGTAGATAGTCACAACCTAATGGGAGACAGCCAACATGGCTTTAGACAAGGAAGATCTTGTCTTACTAATCTGTTATGTTTTTTTGAAGGAGTGAATAAACAGGTGGACAAAGGTGAGTCGGTTGATATTGTGTATCTGGACTTTCAGAAAGCCTTTGACAAGGTCCCTCATCAGAGACTTTTGGCAAAACTAAAGAGTCATGGGATAGGAGGCAGTGTACTATTGTGGATCAGGAACTGGTTAAAAGATAGAAAGCAGAGGGTAGGGCTAAATGGCCAATTTTCCCAATGGAGAAAGGTGAATAGTGGTGTACCCCAGGGATCTGTGCTGGGTCCGCTGCTTTTTGACATATTCATAAATGACCTGGAAAGTGGAATAACGAGTGAGGTTATCAAATTTGCAGATGACACAAAACTATTTAAAGTTGTTAAAACCCAAGAGGATTGTGAAAAATTGCAAGAGGATCTTGATAAATTGGAAGACTGGGCATCAAAATGGCAGATGAAATTTAATGTGGACAAGTGCAAGGTTATGCATCTAGGGAAGAACAACCCAAACTATGGTTACACGATGCAAGGTTCCACATTAGGAACCACCACCCAGGAAAAAGATTTAGGCGTCATTGTGGATACCATGTTAAAACTCTCGGCCCAGTGTACAGCGGCGGCCAAGAGAGCAAATAGAATGCTAGGTATGATAAGGAAAGGAATGGAAAATAAAACAAGATATTATAATGCCTCTATATCGTTCCATGGTGAGACCGCACCTTGAATATTGTGTGCAGTTCTGGTCGCCGTATCTTATAAAGGAAATAGCGATTTTAGAAAAGGTACAGAGAAGAGCCACCAAAATGGTAAAGGGGATGGAAGGATACTCCTATGAAGAAAGGCTAAAAAGGTTAGGGCTCTTTAACCTGGAAAAGAGACGGCTGAGGGGAGATATGATAGAAGTCTATAAATTAATGAACGGAGTGGAACGGGTAAACGTAGATCAATTGTTTACCTTATCAGAATATAGAAAGACTAGGGGACATGCAATGAAGCTACAGGGTAAACTATTTAAGACTAATAAAAGAAAATATTTTTTCACTCAACGTGTAATCAAACTCTGGAATTTGTTACCGGAGGATGTAGTAAAGGCTGTTAGTGTAGCTGGGTTTAAAAAAGGTTTGGACAAGTTCCTGGAGGAAAGGTCCATAAACCATTATTAAGAAGTGACCGAAGATATCAATGCTTGACCCAGTACAAGCATTGTGGAACTTGTGTCTCTTGGGGAAACTGCTAGGTACATATGACCTAGATTGGCCACTGTTGGAAACAGAATACTGGGCTTGATGGACCTTGGTCTGACCCAGTATGGCATATCTTATGTTCTTATGTTCTTATGCCATCAAAATATAGAAAGACTAGGGGACATGCAATGAAGCTACAGGATAACCTATTTAAGACTAATAAGAGAAAATATTTTGTTTTACTCAATGCGTAATCAAACTCTCTAATTCATTACCAGAGGATGTAGTAAACGCTGTTAGTGTAGCTGGGTTTAAAAAGGTTTGGACAAGTTCCTGGAGGAAAAGTCCATAAACCATTATTAAAGAGAACCTGGGAAATCCAGTGCTTATCCCAGGATGAGCATTGTGGAACCTGTGTACCTTTTTGGGAACCTGCTAGGTACTTGTGACCTGGATTGGCCACTATTGGAAACAGGATACTGGGCTTGATGGACCTTGATCTGACCCAGTATGGCATATTTATGTTGTTACGCTACTCAGTTTCTGTGCAGTTAGCCTGTACAGGCCTGTACCAAGCTAGAAATGTGCCCTGTGCGACTAATGAATCTGGCACCCCCTTCACCCCAGCCACATGCAATAGCTCACTCTTTTTGAGCTTCCTGGAAGCCTAGTGATAATGTCAGTGGCCTTTCTGTATTTGTTCCCTGGGTGGTTGCGCTGTTCACACAGCCCTCAGTATGGTCCTAGGCCTGCCCAAGATCACCACTCTACTCCTATCAGAAACTGTAACAATTTCCATTCTGGGCTTTGTTGTTTGTTTATTCATTTGTTGTTCCCCCCCCCCCCCCTTTCATTTAGTATGCATTAAATGGTTCTGGCACACATTAAAACAATTTAATGTGCACTTCAAAAATGCACTAAAGGAAACTAAAGGAAACAAAGCAAAGCCTGTGCCTAGCACAAATAAGACAAGTGACGTGGCATTTTAGAAAGGACATCCAGGGCATAACATACAGAAAACTGCCGGGGATGTCAATGGTTTGGCCCAATTTTAGAAACATAGATGCCCCCGATGTGGACGCTTGCGCTGATGCCCATGTAGGCATCCTTGCTATGAAACCGTGGTGTGGGGACTTCCGTCTCAAGCAAGGTTGCAGATGGGGATATCCAGTGGTGTGGCAAAACAAAAACTCGAGTCCCTTGTTCCCTGTCAGTGTTTGTTGTCAAATTATAAAGTAAAGGGGATATGATTTCACCTCCTTCTCCACATCCTCCGGATGTCTGCCTGACAAAACAAGCACTTTTCAGATGCCTGTTTGTGCCTGGAGCGGGTATAATCTTTGATGCAGCTTGGAACATCCAGAAAGTTTCAGAACTCGGGTAAAGACGCCCAAGTTCTAGGGAGTGGTCTGGCCACACCTACTCCACGCTGTGACGCCCAAGTTCTAGGGAGTGGTCTGGCCACACCTACTCTACGCTGTGACGCCCAAGTTCTAGGGAGTGGTCTGGCCACACCTACTCCACGCTGTGACGCCCAAGTTCTAGGGAGTGGTCTGGCCACACCTACTCCACGCTGTGACGCCCAAGTTCTAGGGAGTGGTCTGGCCACACCTACTCCACGCTGTGACGCCCAAGTTCTAGGGAGTGGTCTGGCCACACCTACTCCACGCTGTCTTTCTGTCCTTGTGCTGGGAATGTCCATAGACCCAGCCTCTAAAATGGCTCCAGGGATGTCTCTGTGCTTTGTATATCTCTAGGACAGTTTTTAAATGTCCAAAGCACGAACAGGGCTTCGGAAATAACCCCCTAAAGTGGGAGACATCTTTGGGTCAGGGTTACTAGGCGACTCCAGATGATAGGGTTTTACTTTCATTGTTTTCAGTGGGGGTAAAACCAGGAGTGGCTTGTCTGTCCCCGATGAGCTGGATCCATCTGGTAACCCTACCTTGTGTTAGAATGAGATCTCTGTGCTGAACACATATAATTTCTTAGTGACTTCCTGTTAATATCTGATCTGTTGATGGGTTAACATCTCTTTTATACATTCATTGTGTTACGTAAGTAGAAAATACTTGAAACTGCAAGGCATAATCTTTTTGGAATATGTGTCAGCAGAGAACATGAGAATCATTATCTCATGATGACAGATGAATGACATTAGAGAAAGGAAGAACACATAATGAGTTTTCACTATAGAATAAAAGGCAGATGAATGTAAGTCTGCAGATTCTCCCTTCCTGCTATAGTTCCGCATACCACACAGGGGTTCTTATCTTTTTATGTGCCATGGACCCCTTTGGCAGTCTGGTGAAACCTATGAACCCTTTCTCATGTTCAAAATGCTTCTGTCAGACTACTTTATTTATTTATTTATTTTGGACCATTAGATGATAGAGGGGTAAAAGGTGCAATAAGAGGAGACAAGGCTATAGCAGAGAGACTGAATGAATTCTTTGCTTCGGTCTTTACTGAGGAAGATGTAGGGGTGTTACCCAAGACTGAAGTGGTATTTAAAGGTGATACTGCAGAGGAATTGAGAGAAATATCGCTACACCGGGAAGATATATTACAACTATTTGATAAACTGAATAGTAGCAAATCACCTGGACCGGATGGTATACATCCCAGAGTGTTGAAAGAACTGAAATATGAGATTGCAGACCTGTTATTGGTAATCTGTGAACTTTCATTAAAATCATCTGTAATACCTGAAGATTGGAGGGTCGCCAACGTAACACCAATTTTTAAAAAGGGTTCCAGGGGTGACCCGGGAAATTACAGACCGGTGAGCCTGACGTCAGTACCAGGGAAAATGGTAGAAGCCATCATAAAGAACAAAATTACACAGCATGTCGATAGTCATGGCCTAATGGGAGACAGCCAACATGGCTTTAGACAAGGAAGATCTTGTCTTACTAATCTGATATGTTTTTTTGAAGGTGTGCATAAACAGGTAGACAAAGGTGAGTCGGTTGATATAGTGTATCTGGACTTTCAGAAAGCTTTTGACAAGGTCCCCCATCAGAGACTTTTGGCGAAGCTAAAAAGTCATGGGATAGGAGGCAGTGTACTATTGTGGATCGGGAACTGGTTAAAAGATAGAAAGCAGAGGGTAGGGCTAAATGGCCAATATTCCCAATGGAAAAAGGTGAATAGTGGAGTACCCCAGGGATCTGTACTGGGTCCGCTACTTTTTGACATATTCATAAATGACCTGGAAAAGGGAATAACTAGTGAGGTAATCAAATTTGCAGATGACACAAAGCTGTTTAAAGTTGTTAAAACCCAAGAGGATTGTGGAAAACTGCAGGAGGATCTGGATAAATTGGAAGACTGGGCATCCAAATGGCAGATGAAATTTAATGTGGACAAGTGCAAAGTTATGCACCTAGGAAAGAACAACCCACACTATAGTTACAAGATGCAAGGCTCCACATTAGAAACCACCACCCAGGAAAAAGATTTAGGAGTCATCGTGGATAACATGTTAAAACCCTCCGCCCAGTGTGCAGCGGCGGCCAAGAAAGCAAATAGAATGCTAGGTATCATAAGGAAAGGGATGGAGAATAAAACAAAGGATATTATAATGCCTCTGTATCGCTCCATGGTACGACCGCACCTTGAATATTGTGTGCAATTCTGGTCACCATATCTTAAAAAGGACATAGAGTTATTAGAAAAAGTACAGAGAAGAGCCACCAAATTGGTGAAGGGGATGGAAGGCTACTCCTATGAAGAGAGGCTAAAAAGGTTAGGGCTCTTTAACCTAGAAAAGAGGCGGCTGAGGGGAGATATGATAGAGGTGTATAAATTAATGAATGGAGTGGAACGGATAAACGTGGATAAATTGTTTACGCTATCAGAATATAGAAGGACTAGGGGGCATGTAATGAAGCTACAGGGTAAACTATTTAAGACAAATAGAAGAAAATATTTCTTCTCTCAACGTGTAATCAAACTCTGGAATCTGTTACCGGAGGATGTAGTAAGGGCTGTTAGTATAGCTGGGTTTAAAAAAGGTTTGGACAAGTTCCTGGAGGAAAGGTCCATAAACCACTATTAAAAAGGGACCCAGGATATCAATGCTTGGCCTAGTACAAGCACTGCAGAACCTGTGTCTTTTGGGGAAACTGCTAGGTACGTATGACCTAGATTGGCCACTGTTGGAAACAGGATACTGGGCTTGATGGACCTCGGTCTGACCCAGTATGGCATTTCTTATGTTCTTATGTTCTTATGTTCTTATTTATTTCAGTGCTTTTCTATACCGCCCCTTCCAGAGATCAGGGGCGGTTTACAAGGAACTTAAACAACAATATAGCAGAACATTGCAATATTGAATTACATTAAACATTAGTTGAGTAAAAACAAGGAACTTAAACAACAATATAGCAGAACAGTGCAATATTGAATTACATTAAATATTAGGTGAACATAAACTAGGTTACATAATAACTAGGTTAAGTGGAAAACAATGTGAGGGTTATTAACATAAAAGGAAGTATAAAACTATGTTAACTATGTTACTTTCACATGCATCTAGATACAACTATGACGACCATGTCACGCCCCTTCTGATTCATGTTCATTGGCTTCCCAAACATTCTTGTATCTAGTTCAAAATCCTTACCATGGTTTACAAAATACTGCATACTGGTACTCCATCTTACCTCTCTTCACTAGTCATCTCTCATACTCCATATCTTAGTCTCCACTCCCTTCACGCAAACCGTCTCTTTCTCCCTCCTCCCTCTCAGTCAGAGTATAAATCAACCAGATTTCTTTCACTCTGCTCCCCTCAACTAGAACAATCTTCCTCCCGACCTCTGACAGGAATTTTCTGATACTAAATTTAAAGCTAAACTAAAAGGTTACCTCTTTCAACAGGCCTTCGCTAATTCTACCTGACACCCCTGAGAGCCTGCTGAGTTGGTTCTCTCTCCTTCTGTCCCATGAAGGGTTCTATTTTCATATTGGTTTAAAGGAGTTCCTTTCTTTTTTTTTTTATTTCAAATTTTGATTTTATGTAAATTGCTCTGCTAAACCCAAAGGGCAGTATAGAAAATTTTAATAAACCATAAGAAGCAGGTCTGGCCGAAGGGTTTCTACTGCCCCAGGCAGAAGCTCTGGCCTTGCCGCCTCCCCCTTCTGAGCCGAGCCATGCTGCTGCTCTCCGGCTGTTGTCGATTCCATTAGCAGGGTCGGTGGAGAGGGGAAGGCTTGGCATGGCACAATGGTAGCAGGTCATGTGCTTCGGCACACATGGCTTGCCGCTTCTGACCCCCCTCTGACACAACTTCCTGTCAGAGGTGGGTCAAAAGCAGCAGGCACCATGCCTTGCCACCCACAGAGGTCTGCTGCCCTAGGCGGCCGCTTAACCTCCCTATTGGAGGAAAAAAGGGGACTGTTGTAGTTGTTGATATGGAAGGACAGACTAGATAGGCCATGTGGTCTTTTTCTGTCATCCTTTTTCTATGTTTCTCTATTGGATGGGCTGGCCCTGATAAAAAGACTGTGATCATGTGCGATCTAGCAGTGGGTCTAATAACTACCGTAATTTCAAATTCGTGATGAGCATAAATGAAATTTTGTGGTATCTGTAACAACTCTAAAGTGATATGAAAATATCTGTGATTTCTACTGGTGACAAAGTCACAGATACTGCTAATACTACTTTGGTGTGTTGCTACATTCATATTGAAGGAAATAATAAATGTCAGTTAGAGTTAAAATAAAGATAAAGGGTCTGATATTCAGCCACTGAACTTTAGACTCAGATATTCAAAGCCTGCAAAAGTTCAGCCAGCCTTTACCGCCCCTGCGTTTTGCCATGTTGCGATAACCAGGCAATGGATCAACATCATTGCTCCCTACTTATCGCCAGGTGCTGCCCTCTGGAGCCCCCCGATGCTACCGGCTGGTATTGTGGCAGGTGTAGGCCTGTGATCCACTTTGTCTGATATAAGCAAGCGAGCTTAGCTAGCTTGACCTGTAAGTGAAGCTAGTGGAGAGGCCGATGGGAATTGCACATCCCCCAATCTGCTCCTGTAGAGCTGGAACATAGCAAGGACATAGCAAGAGTATTGAACTAGCTTAGATAAGCAGAACTGGAAGATGGAAAAATACAGAAAAATATGTTTAAAAGTCACTGATAAGAAAAGTACATCTGCAAGGGATTTAATTGGGACTGCTGACAGATGAGTTGCAGAGCCCTGCTCCCCTACACGCACAAATTGGCTCAATGGCCTTGGAAGTATGAAAGTAACAAGTTGATGAACTGGCCATTGTAATTGGGACTAGAAGGGGGATAAGCAGGTGCTGAGCCCACTGAAGGAACATAATTGGATAATCATATCAGTACCGGGACCAATAGAAGGGGTACGGGAGGTACGGGAGAGTACCGGGACCAATGAAATGTTTTTCTATACCTAGAATGGAGTAAAAGTCTATAAAAGTTGTTGTATTGCCAGAAAACTTTGCTCAGCCATTTTTGAAATTGACTTTGCTTGAGACTTGTGCACAAATAAATGATTTGGACCTTCTGAACAGACTCCTGGTATTATTGGTTTGTCTGCGCTCTGCTGCTACATATTCTTGGTGCGTTGGCCGGGAAGTTGTGGAATCAGAGTGTATATAGGGCAATATACCACGACTTTCCGCCTCTATAGGCTTGGTCCTGCCGGGATCGCGCCCTTCCGACGGGGGCTACTCCCTGGCGCCGCCGGTCCCTTGCATCGGAGGGAGCTGGTCGGACCTCGGCGGGTGTCGAGCCCGGCTGGAGCCAACGCCTCGAACCCGAGTGAGGGGAGTCCGAGGTCCAACTCATGCGCCTGCTTGGGAAGTTTGAGGACCGGATCCGGTGAGTAGAGTTTTGATTTGTTATGTCTAGACAGATAAGAAAGAGCAGTGCTGCCATTTGAACTTGGAATTTGGAAATTGGTAAGAGAGCCTGATCACCTCTCAAAGACGGGCCGAGTAACCCCGCATGAGTATTCGCAGGGCGAAACCCCCATCTTTTTGTATTTTGGAAATTGAATAAGACTAGTCAGAATAGATAGAAATGAATGCATTCTGGGATACGTTGCTAGCATGATTGTGTGAATGAAGTGTGGATGAGAGGTCTGGCAGCACGGACCAAGTGAAGGCGGACCCCTGAGTAGCGCATTTCCTGACTGGGCGACCGCATTCAGGTCGCGAAAAGGGGGAAGCGATTGTCGTCTTGTCTTGTTATTTGTTCTCCTTATACGTTTCCAGGGCCGTGAGGACCCCTTACCCACGGTCCGCCCTCCTTTTCCCTTTTGTCTGTTGTTGCGTGCACACATCGAAATGGGAGGGGCGGGGTCTACTAGGAACACTCCATTAGAATGTATGATCGCTCACTTTAAAGAGGGATATTCTGGAGATTATGGTATTAAAATGACAGCAGCCCGTTTACAGATTTTGTGTACTAAGGAGTGGCCCGATTTAGACCCTACCTGGCCCCGAGAGGGAACTTTTAATGTAGAAATTATCCAGTTAGTACACCGTAGAGTGCGGATAGCGCACCCCGATCAGTACCCCTATATAGATTCCTGGTTAAGTATTTGTGAAGATCCGCCCCCTTGGGCGCAGCGCTGTTATGAAGAACAGTGCAGAATAATGTTAGCTAAGACAGACTATAGTCAGAAAACAGAACAGCCTAGAATGAAAGAGCAGGATAAGAAGTCCAGGAAGAAGCCCATCCTGGTAGATCCTGATTCCCCAGAAATGGTTCCCCGACAGCCTCGAACCCCAGGCCCAGTAAGAGCTGCCCGGCGTCCCGCCCCAGAAACACCGAGACAGCCAAGACGGGACCCCACTCCAGAGCTATTACCTGAAGAACAGGAAGAAGAGTCCCTTTTGTTTGAAGGTGAATCGTCCGGGACAGAAAAAGGAGAGTCAGATACCGAAATAGAGCAATTAGACACTGAAACTTCCATAAGTGATACTGACAGTGTAAAAATGGTAGCCAGCGCTAGTTTGCCAGTGAAAAGCACATCCAAAGTGAAACATGTAGAAAAGAAGAAGGTGACCCCTGACAAGACAGTTACGAAAATATCCCTTAGATCCCAAAAGATATCTACTGCCAAGATGATGCCCTTACGGCAAGTCCCAGGGGTGCCCGTAAAGAATGATAATGATGAGGTGGTAGCGGGACCCCTGAGTTATGTGTATGTCCCTTTCTCCACAACTGATTTGTTAAATTGGAGGACACATTATGCCTCCTATACCGATAAACCCTTAGAGCTTACAGAATTAGTGAATACTATTATGGAAACCCACCAACCCACTTGGGCAGATTGTCGCCAGCTCCTGACCACTCTATTCACGACAGAGGAGCGAGCACGAATTAGAAAAGCAGCTATTGATTGGCTGGCGGATAACCCTGTAGCTCCGGGACCGGGGACGAACAGAATAGACCATCGGGAAGCGGCCCAGAGAGAATTCCCGAATGAAGACCCCTGATGGGATCCAAATACAGAGCAAGGATCCACAGCCCTAGCCCGTTTTCGCCAAGGCTTTTTACAAGGTCTGAAAAGGGGGGGCCAGAAAGCTATGAACCTTTCCAAAGTTGCAGGAGTTATCCAAGGTATAGATGAGAGCCCCGCAGAATTTCATGAAAGATTAACTGAAGCATACAGAATGTATACTCCCTATGATCCCGAGGCACCAGGAAGTTTATGTATTGTGAATTCTGCTTTTGTAAACCAGTCTCAACCAGACATTAGACGTAAATTACAAAAATTAGAAGGGTTTGCGGGCATGAATACAACTCAGTTACTGGAAGTCGCTCATAAAGTGTATGTGAATCGTGATAATGAAAGGCAGAGAGAATGTGATCGAAAGATGAAGAAGAAAGCTGATTTTTTGGCTGCGGCCATAGTTGAACAGAAAAGGGGAGGTATCCCTAGTCGACGGAGCAGAGGAAGGGGGCGGGGCCGAGGTGGAGGCCGGCCCCAGCAGCTAGGCGTAAACCAATGCGCCTATTGCAGAGAAGAAGGACATTGGAGAGATGCATGCCCGCAACTCGAAGACGCCCAGCAGGATGACGAAAACAATCATCAGTGGCGAGAAGAAAGACGAGGCCGTCCCCGAAACCGTGGAGGAGCCAATCGAGAACAATTCCAGTGAGAAAGAGGAGGAGCCATCCAAGCATTGACTACGACAATCCATGATGAAAATGACGTGGATTAGGACAGACCGGGCTCCGAGTTTGCTTTAGGTCTCCAGGAGCCTATGGTCGGAATACAAATAGGAGACCAAGTCATGAACTTTATGGTTGATACTGGCGCAGAACATTCAGTAGTAGACAGAAAAATAGCCCCATTTTCTACAAAAGCAGTCACCATCATAGGAGCAACTGGTGCCAAAGCTACAAAATCTTTTCTTCAGAATCGTATATGCAGTCTAGGAGGACAGCAAATAACTCATCAATTCCTTTACATGCCCGAATGTCCAGTGCCACTACTGGGACGAGATATGCTAGCCAAACTTCAAGCACAAATATCTTTCTCTGAAAAAGGAGAAATGCAAATGACAGTAAATCCCCAAGTCAAACCAGCAGGAATAATGCTGCTGACAGTTCCCCGAGAAGAAGAATGGAGGTATTACATAGATGACTCTGTCCAAGACACTTATTTCGAACAAACTTTAAAGAACATTCATGCACCACCTGGAGTATGGGCAGAAAGCAGTCCTCCAGGCCTAGCCAAACATATAGCCCCAGTAATTGTAACCCTTAAGCCTAGTGCTACACCAGTACACGTCAAACAGTACCCTCTCCCAAGAATTGCAATTGAAGGCATTCATCGCCACTTGCAAAGATTACTCGAATATGGCCTACTAAAAGTATGTCAATCCCCATGGAACACTCCACTTTTGCCAGTAAAGAAACCTGGGACAGATGATTACCGCCCAGTGCAAGACCTAAGGAGAGTGAATGATGCAGTTGAAACTATACATCCAGTTGTACCCAATCCTTACACTCTTCTAGGACTGATACCTGCTGAAGCTACCCATTTCACTGTACTAGATCTAAAAGATGCATTCTTTTGCATAAGATTAGCCCCTGTAAGTCAAATATTGTTTGCATTCGAATGGCAGGACCCCATCTCTGGAAGAGGGGGCCAACTCACATGGACACGATTACCCCAAGGATTCAAGAATTCGCCTACCATCTTTAGTGCTGCATTGAATCAAGACCTTTCAAGTTATCCTGTGGCCCCGGGGAAGAGAGTGCTTCTCCAATATGTGGACGATCTGCTGATAGCTGCCGTATCAGAAAGTGAATGTATACAAGCCACCAAAGACCTCTTGCAGTTACTAGATGAAGCTGGATACAAAGTTTCCAGAGCAAAAGCACAACTATGCCATAAAGAAGTGAAATACTTGGGTTTTCGTATAACCCAAGGAAGCCGAAGATTAGGCAGAGAAAGAAAAGAAGCAGTATGCAGAATTCCAACCCCAACAACCAGAAAGCAAGTCAGAGCCTTTCTGGGAGCGGCAGGATATTGCCGAATTTGGATACCCAACTTTGCCCAAATTGCCAAACCACTGTATGAAGCCACAAAAGGAGAAGAAAAGTTGCCACTGGAGTGGGAACTTGAGCAGGATACAGCCTTCAAGAAGCTAAAGGAAGAATTAATGTCATCGCCAGCACTCGGTCTACCAGATGTTCACAAGCCTTTCCACTTGTTTGTACATGAAGCACAGGGAAATGCCTTAGGCATGTTGACTCAGAAATTGGGAAATTGGGAGCGACCTGTAGCATATCTATCGAAACAGTTGGACACTGTGGCCAAAGGATGGCCACCATGCCTGAGAGCAGTTGCAGCTACAGCATTATTAGTGAGTGAAGCAGACAAGCTCACATTAGGACAGAACATACGAGTCACTGTGCCACATGCAGTCCTTGCCCTCATGGAACAAAAAGCAAATTATTGGCTCACCAATTCCCGAATGTTGAAATACCAGAGCATGTTATGTGAAAACCCACCGATACAATTAGAAGTGAGTCACGCCTTGAATCCAGCCACCTTGATACCCATTAGTGAAGAACTCCCAGAACATGACTGTATCGAAGTCATGGACACTGTGTTCTCCAGTCGACCTGACCTGACAGATGTGCCCATAAACAACCCTGACCAAGTCTATTATGTTGATGGGAGCAGTCTCATCCTCGATGGACGACGCTGTGCCGGATATGCAATTGTCACTCAACATGAAGTAGTTGAGTCATCAGCTTTAGCCTCAGGCACATCAGCTCAGAAAGCCGAATTGATAGCACTCACCAGAGCATTATTATTAGGAGCGAAACTTGTGCTAAATGTATATACAGATTCCAAATATGCCTTCACTACTCTACATGCCCATGGAGCTCTCTATAAAGAACGAGGGCTCATCACATCCGGAGGAAAGTCAGTCAAGTATGGTCCCGAGATACTGATGTTACTTGATGCAGTTTGGGCCCCAACTCGTGTAGCTGTCATGCATTGCAGAGGACATCAAGCAGGGAAAGGAGAAGTTGCCCGAGGAAATAGGTTTGCAGATGCCTCAGCACGAAAAGCAGCTATGACGGGACAAATTACACCACAAGCTATGCCAATGCAAGCAGCATTGTTTCCAGTACCTCTGAATTTATGGACACCACGATATACCACCAAAGAATTAGATTACTACTGTAACAAGGAAGATGGAGTACTGAAAGATGGATGGATTGAGCTGCCACCAGCAGAGGGCAGTCAACCCCCGGGACGAATAGTAATTCCTGAACTGTTAGGACCACCCTTTGTCAAAGCCTTTCATGAAACCACCCACTATGGGAAAAGTGCTATGGAAAAAGCACTCAGACCACATTTTTACATTACTCTATTGACAACCATATCAGCTTCAGTAGCACGTCAATGTCTAACTTGTGCCAAAAATAATGCCAAGCAAGGCCTTATAACGGCACCCCGAGTTCAGTCAGGAGGTGTAACCCCCATGCACAACCTCCAAATTGATTTTACTGAAATGCCAAGAGCCAATGGATATCATTACCTATTAGTATTAGTCTGTACTTTTTCTGGGTGGGTAGAAGCCTTCCCAACCAGAACTGAGAAAGCCCGAGAAGTTACCAAAGTCTTGATGAGAGAAATTGTCCCTAGGTTTGGAATTCCAGCAGTAATACTGTCAGACAATGGACCCTCATTTGTCTCCCAGGTTACTCAACAGTTAGCTAAAGCTTTGCAGATACAATGGAAGCTCCACACTGCATATAGACCCCAGAGTTCAGGGAAAGTTGAGCGAATGAATCGTACCCTAAAAGCCCAAATGTCTAAGCTTTGTCAGGAGACACACCTAAAGTGGCCCCAAGTGCTCCCAATTGCTTTACTCAGAATACGCTCAGCTCCTGTAAAATCAACAGGATTTTCCCCTTTTGAAGTTTTGTATGGTAAACCCCCACCAATAGTGCAGGGAATTAAAGGAAGTTTAGCCCAAATTGGTTCGGAAATAACCAGGCAAGAACTCCTAGCTCTTAGTTTTGTTCTGCAGACTCTCCATGCGTGGATCCAAGACCAGTTGCCTATCAACTTGACGGAACCTCTGCATCCCTACCAGCCTGGTACCTCGGTGTGGATCAAAGATTGGAAGAAGACACCGTTGGAACCCCATTGGAAGGGACCATACACCGTCATCCTGTCTACCCCAACTGCAGTAAAGGTAGCAGAGATCGACGCCTGGATCCACCACAGCAGAGTCAAGCCCGCCGCTGATCCTGAACCTGAGCAGTGGACAGCAGAGCAGCATCTTGATGCACCCTTGCGAGTTACTCTGAGACGGCAACCAGCAACTTAGACACTTTGTCACAGTGCCTTGCAGTAGCCAAGTCTTTCGAAGAGGATTGCTGTTTTCCATGCAGCAACAGTTTTGTTTCAACGAACCCAATTTGCGTGCGATTTTGCACACTACTTTGATACTATATTGATTAACCATACTTCAAAAACCAACTGAAATTGCTAAGTTGGTTGAGGTGTGATGGACAACTTGAGGATCTTCAATCAACACTCAGCACCCGTTGAATTGCTTCATTAGCGAACGGGACGAAGAAAAGAACGTCGTGGTCAAGATCTGCAAGCTGAGGATTCAGAAGAACTCCAATCAACATGTATCTTTGCCTTTGCTTTGCCCTGGTTGCCTTCTTTGGAGGTTTTGAACTAACTTATGCTTTACCTCCATGCACTGCTTGCATTACTTCTACTCGAACTGGACTAAAAGTAACTCAGACTTTGATTTACCATTCTTATTATACCTGCACTGGAAAAGTGACTCGGTGTATTTATAACACCACTGAACTAAATCTTTGCACCAATGGAAAATCTAGAGCAGTGATGGCTAACCTTTTTGAGCCCGAGTGCCCAAACTGCCGCACAAAACCAAAGAATTTCCTCAAAGTGCCAGCACGTCATTTGCATAAGTGGTCTTATTTGCATAAATATTTGCATAATGTTACCATACACTAACTTTTAGTAAACATGTCTCTTAATGAGTGTATGGATAAAGAAAGACTAAAAGATTTCTACATTACTATAATCCAGTGCCAACCGCCAGGCACATTAGGAACTACTACAAACGCTGCCCATTTAGAACCCATAGCAAACCCGCCGTATCCTGACAGCATTACCAGGACTCACAAAGCACCATACCCTACCTATCAAAAGGCAACACTGCAAATATTAAACCAATACATTTCAGTGAATACTGGGGAAAGAGAACAAGTGGCAACGTCAAATAGGAATTTCCTCTTGTACCAAACAAAGCGCAGATGTTAATGATGCACATTTCCCAGAGCTGACATATTCCAGTTAATAAATTCAAAATAAAGAGATATCGTTCTACCTTTTGTGCATTTTTTTTCAGTTGCAATTGGTCCAGCCATTTTCTTCTGGTTTCTTCATGTTTTCTGCTAACTCTCCATCGTCTGCTGTCCATTTGTCCTTTCTTCTCTCTTCTAGTTTTTTTTCCATTCTCTCTCTCTCTACATCTGCTTTAACATACTAATCTTTCTCCTTTTGCTCTTTCCTCATTCCTATTTCATCCACACAAATTTTACCCCTCCATCCTCAATCCCCAATTACTCTCCCAATACCTGGCCAATTGTAGATTTTTCATCCCTCCTACACAAAATATTTTTCCCCTCTCCATTTTACTCTCCCAGCCCCATCCCATTCTAATCCTCCCCCAACATCAGCTCCCTTCTAGTTCCAGTCTCACCCAGCATCCATTCCCTTCTTCAAGCCCCCCACTTCCCCTCAGCCCATTTCCATTCCAAGCCCCGTCCCCATCAGCTATTTGCAGTTCAAGCCCCCCACTTCCCCTCAGCCCATTTCCATTCCAAGCCCCATCCCCAACAGCTATTTGCAGTTCAAGCCCCCTTCCACTCAGCCCATTTCCAGTCCTAGCAACCCCCCCAACCCATTACCAGTCCTAGCCCCCCATAGCCCACTCCCAGTCCTAATCCCACCAGCCCATTTCCAGTCCTAACCTCCCCATCAGCCCACTCCCAGTCCTAATCCCCCATCACTCAATTTTTAGTTTAAGCCCCCCCAGCGCCTATCACCACTCCTAACCCCCCCCAGCGCCCATCACCACTCCTACCCCCCAGCCCAGCGACCATCACCACTCCTAACCCCCCCAGCCAGCCCAGTGCCCATCACCACTCCTAACCCCCCCCAGCCAGCCCAGTGTCCATCACCACTCCTAACCCCCCAGCCCAGTGCCCATCACCACTCCTAACCCCCCCACCCCAGCCCATCACTACTCCTAACACCCCCCAGCCCAGCCCAGCCCATCACTACTCCTAACCCCCCCCAGCCCAGCCCAGCCAATCACCACTCCTAACCCCCCCCCCAGCCCAGCCCATCACCACTCCTAAGCCCCCCAGCCCAGCCCATCACCACTCCTAACCCCCAACCCCAGCCCCGCCCCCCCCACGGGCAAATTAAAAAAAAAAAAAGAAACCCTGTCTGCTGCCGTTGTCGGGGCCGCCGCGGCAGAATCGAGCGTGCCGCGGGGCCCCCCTGTACCCACCGGCAGAGCCTGTCCTCCCCGTAGCAGCTCTCTTTGGAGCTGCAGTCAGACGCGCCGGCTTGCAGAGCGCGAGGGAAGAGTTCCCTCGCTGCTCTGTTAAGCCCGCGGGGGCTGATGGGAAGTTCCCATCAGCCCCCGCGGGCTTAACAGAGTCGCGAAAGGGAAACTCTTCCCTTCGCGCTCTGCAAGCCGGCGAGTCTGACTGCAGCTCCAAAGAGAGAGCTGCTACGGGGAGGACAGGCTCTGCCGGTGGGTACAGGGGGGCCCCGCGGCACGCTCGATTCTGCCGCGGCGGCCCCGACAACGGCAGCAGACAGGGTTGTTGTTTTTTTTTCGATGGCGGACCTTCCCGCGTGCCAGCTGCAAGGCCTTCGCGTGCCACAGCTGGCACGCGTGCCATAGGTTCGCCATCGCTGATCTAGAGTATGCTATAATCCGCATCAGAATCCATCCTATTACACGTTGGAAATACGATGGAAGTATGCAGATGGACCTATAATAGCTGCTACGCCACTACTTAAAGACATTACTAGACCTGTTGTTTTGAATTTTGATGCATGTAATGTCATAAACAGAGATAGTCGCTCCACCTGTGGTACCTGGGAAAAAGCGTATCGGAATGACCATAAGTATATGTGCCCAGAAGGTGCCATAGGATGGAGAAAATGTACAGGTAAGAAGGAACCAGGCTATAGTACTGCCCCTGAAGCAGATTACTATTGCCCGGATTGGGAATGTGTTTTTTATGCTACATGGAATAATGGTATAGTTGACGAAAAGATAGATAAATGAATGGCCACTTTAACCAAGTCGACAACAAATGATAAATGTCAGAAAGATGCTTGTAACCCCTTACACTTGCAGATACACAATCCCAATGCATGGAAACAAGGATACAAGTTTGGTTTACGTATTGCTGGTGGAGCAGTAGATCCGGGAACCATTGTGTATATCAGATTGAATACCCAAGCCCACAAGTCATCTAAATATCATATCCATAATACCTTCTATGAGGCCATGCATGTAAATAAGTTTGAAATCCCTCATCCTTCTCAGAATTTATTTTTAGAATTAGCTGGAGCAGTAGTATCTAGTCTTAAAAACTCAGATTGTTATTTCTGCGGCGGAACCCAAATGGGTGACCAGTGGCCATGGGAAGCTCAAGAACTAAATTATTCTCTGACTTACAATCAGACTGAATTACACAAGACTACTAGCGAATGGGTGTTAGCGCACTCAATTGTTGGACGTCTTTGCTACACCAGAACTGGACCTCAGTTCACCCAACAGGTAGGACAGCTGGTCTGTCTTAGCCAGAAATTCTATAATGCCACTACCAAAAAGACGTCATGGTGGTCAGGAATCAAACACCCTGAACCTCCTAACCCATTAGCCAGATTTCCTGAACTTGCTGATTTATGGACTAATCTTGCCAAAGCCCATGCCTGGCAAGCCCCACCTGGCCTATATTGGATCTGTGGAAACCGAGCATATGCACAACTCCCGCCACAATGGGGAGGAGCATGTGTCTTAGGGACCATCAGACCTTCCTTCTTTCTTTTAAACACTGAACATGGAGAACAATTAGGATACCCAGTATATACTACCCAACGACACAAAAGAGCCTTGAGACAGAAGAGATCACCCCTCCAGGTAGGCAAGTGGGAGAAGTGGCAGGGTGATGATTGGCCACCAGAAAGAATCATTGAGTATTATGGGCCTGCCACTTGAAATGATGATGGAATGTATGGATATCGAACCCCAGTCTATATGATTAATCGTATTATCCGCTTGCAAGCAGTAGTTGAAATAATAACCAATGAAACTAGCCAAGGTCTTACACTTTTAGCTAGACAAAGTACTCAGATGCGCACTGCTATATATCAGAATCGCTTAGCACTTGATTATTTGTTAGCAGCTGAAGGAGGAGTATGTGGTAAGCTGAATTTAACTAATTGTTGTTTAAAAATAGATGATAAGGGTCAAGTAGTTGAAGAAATTGCTAAAGATATGCAAAGACATGCTTATGTGCCAGTGCAAACTTGGCACTCATTGAAATTCCCTAACTGGTTTGCTAACCTTTTCTCATGGCTGGGAGGATTTAAAACTTTCCTTATATTAGTACTAATACTTGTTGCTGTTATTTTGTTATTACCATGTTTAATCCCATGTTGTATGCGTTCTATTCATAATGCTATTGAAAGTACAGTAGAGCGGAAGACCGCAACTAAGATTATGGCCTTGTACCAACCGAGACCTCCTACAGGTAGTCGGAATTCTATGATTACAACATAACTATTTTGAAGTGATTTAATTCTCACACCTTATTAAGTAATAGGGTGAGATTAATCAAAGGGGGGAATGTGGCAGGTGTAGGCCTGTGATCCACTTTGTCTGATATAAGCAAGCAAGCTTAGCTAGCTTGACCTGTAAGTGAAGCTAGTGGAGAGGCCTATGGGAATTGCACATCCCCCAATCTGCTCCTGTAGAGCTGGAACATAGCAAGGACATAGCAAGAGTATTGAACTAGCTTAGATAAGCAGAACTGGAAGATGGAAAAATACAGAAAAATATGTTTAAAAGTCACTGATAAGAAAAGTACATCTGCAAGGGATTTAATTGGGACTGCTGACAGATGAGTTGCAGAGCCCTGCTCCCCTACACGCACAAATTGGCTCAATGGCCTTGGAAGTATGAAAGTAACAAGTTGATGAACTGGCCATTGTAATTGGGACTAGAAGGGGGGTAAGCAGGTGCTGAGCCCACTGAAGGAACATAATTGGATAATCATATCAGTACCGGGACCAATAGAAGGGGTACGGGAGGTAGGGGAGAGTACCGGGACCAATGAAATGTTTTTCTATACCTAGAATGGAGTAAAAGTCTATAAAAGTTGTTGTATTGCCAGAAAACTTTGCTCAGCCATTTTTGAAATTGACTTTGCTTGAGACTTGTGCACAAATAAATGATTTGGACCTTCTGAACAGACTCCTGGTATTATTGGTTTGTCTGCGCTCTGCTGCTACAGTATCAGGGCATGTCAGGCAGCACCTAGGGATATTCAGCACCACTAACCATGTTAGTGCCGTTGAATATCTCGGCCAAGGGGATTAACATGGTTAGCAGGTTTGCTAACCGTGTTAATCCCTTTCAATATCCGGCCTATACATTTTTTCCCATCCAAGTTCATGGACCCCCTGAAATATATCAGGGGTCCATGGACCCCAGGTTAAGAACCTCTGCACTAGCTGATCTCTGGCTTTATCTGTCCTTCCCTGATGCCACGGATCCTCAACGCCAGCACTCGAGTGTGGAAAGAAATGAATATAACCAGTTAATTGAATCTACTGCAAGCACATAGTTTTAAGCAGGAGGTTTGATGCAGCAGCTTTGACAAGGGTCCTTACACCGCCAGGTCCTCACTGGGGTCAGGTGGCAGGCGGCAGAGTATTACAGTCCTCTCCTCAATCACAGCCAGTATGCCAAAACAGGATAAGTCTCAGCTCATAACTGAGGCCAAACGCTTGGATGCAAAGATCCTAGGGGAAATCACCACGTTTTTCTCTCTCTCAAATTAAAGAAATTGTACAATGTCCCAATGAAACCAAAGCTCATATTTTTACACAGTGACTTTTAGCGTGAAAGAAAGATGTTACGGATTCTTGCTGCATGAGAAAACAAAACGGGACTCTCAAAATTAAATGGGCATTTTTTGCCAACGGCTATGGATTGTTTCAGGTCACTAAGGATAAGTCGGGAAATGATACGGAGGCCGGTGGTATCTTAGACTAACAAATTTATTGAGGTTTATGCTTTCAAAGACCGGAGCCCACTTCATCCGAGGTGCCAGCAGCCTCTGTCACTTTTGCTACTGCAGACTGGCATGTCTGCTTCTCTGGGAGATGAGCCGGGCTTTCTCTTTCCTTATTTGTTTCCATCCTATGCATTCTAGGTTTTGTAGCCCCAGTTTTCTGAAGTTCTCTGCATGCAGTCGGCAAGAGAATGGGCGAGTGTTTCTTCTTTATCGTCTAGCTCAATCATGTTATTCAATGGGACCTAGTTAGAAATAGCACGCTCTAGCCATTAGCCCAGCTTAGTAAACATGCCAGCAAAGGGTGACTCCGAGGGAGGTAGTATAGAGCAAACATAGGCAGATTTCCTCAGGCTTGCAAAGGAGAACGTAGTAACTCACTGTGGACCACTGGTGCCATTTACATCCGTGGAAATGTTTCTCTGCTGTACAGGGCCGGATTTACCTTGAGTGAGGCCCTACGCCAACAAAAATTGTGGGCCCCCAGCAGGGGCGGCCCAAGGGGGGTGCGGGGCCTCATTTGCATAAGGGGCCTCATTTGCATAAATATTTGCATAATGTTACCATATACTAACTTTTAGTAAACGTGCCTCTTAATGAGTGTATGGATAAAGAAAGACTAAAAGATTTCTACATTACTATAATCCAGTGCCAACTGCCAGACACATTAGGAACTACTACAAACACTACCCATTTAGAACCCATAGTAAACCCGCCGTATCCTAACAGCACTACCAGGACTCACAAAGCACCATACTCTACCAATCAAAAGGCAACACTGCAAATATTAAACCAATACATTTCAGAGAACAACAATACATGACCTACTGGGGAAAGAGAACAAGTGGCAATGTCAAATAGGAATTATATAAACAGAACACCTCAGCTCAGTTACACATGCAGAACATAGACCATCACCAAACAAGTAATCACAATTTAGAAACAGGAAGACAATAATTAAACTGGGAATCCCAAAAGCCAAACTTGGAATGTACAACACTGTAGAAATAAAACTATACATTAATTTGCTCTTGTACTAAACAAAGCGCAGACGTTAATGATGCACATTTACCAGAGCTGACATAGTCCAATTAATAAATTCAAAATAAAGAGATATTTTTCTACCTTTTGTGCATTTTTTTCAGCTGCAATTGCTCCAGCCACTTTCTTCTGGTTTCTTCGTGTCTTCTGCTAACTCTCCATCGTCTGCTGTCCATTTGTCCTTTCTTCTCTCTTCTAGATTTTTTCCATTCTCTCTCTACATCTGCTTTAACATACTAATCTTTCTCCTTTTGCTCTTTCCTCATTCCTATTTCATCCACTCAAATTTTACCCCTCCATCCTCAATCCCCACTTACTCTCCCAATACCCGGCCAATTGTAGATTTTTTATCCCTCCCACACAAAATATTTTTCCCTTCTCCATTTTACTCTTCCAGCCCCATCCCATTCTAATCCTCCCCCAACATCAGCTCCCTTCTAGTTCCAGCCTCACCCAGCATCCATTCCCTTCTAGTCCCTGCATCAGCCCATTTCCAGTCCTAGCCATCCATCAGCCCATTTCCAGTCCTAGCAACCCCCCAACCCAATACCAGTCCTAGCCCCCCATCACCCACTTACAGTCCTTAACCCCCCATCACCCCATTTTCTGTTTAAGCCCCCCTATAACCCATTACCAGTCCTAACCCCCCATCAGCCCACTTCCAGTCCTAACCCCATCAACCCATTTCCAGTCAGCCCCCCATAGCCCATTGCCAGTCCTACCCCCCCCATCAGCCCACAGCCCATTACCAGTCCTAACCCCATCATCCCACCTCCAGTTTTAACCCCCCAGCCCATTTCCAGTCCTAGCCCCCCATAGCCCATTACCAGACAACCCCCATCAGCCCACAGCCCATTACCAGTCTTAACCCCCCCCAAAGCCCATTACCAGTTCTAACCCCCCCCAACAGCCCATTACCAGTCCTAACCCCATCAGCCCACCTCCAGTCTTAACCCCCCAGCCCATTTCCAGTCCTAGCCCCCCCATAGCCCATTACCAGACAGCCCCCATCAGCCCACAGCCCATTACCAGTCTTAACCCCCCCCCAAAGCCCATTGCCAGTTCTAAGCCCCCCCAACAGCCCACAGTCCATTACCAGTCCTAACCCCATCAGCCCACCTCTAGCCTTAACCCCCCAGCCCAGCCCAGCCCCCCAATAGCCCATTACCAGTCCTACCCCCCCCATAGCCCATTACCAGCCCTACCCCCCCAGCCCATTTCCAGCCCCACCCCCCCCAGCCCATTTCCAGCCCCAGCCCCCCAATAGCCAATTACCAGTCCTACCCCCCCCCATAGCCCATTACCAGTCCTAGCCCCCCCATAGCCCATTACCAGCCCTACCCCCCAGCCCATTTCCAGCCCCAGCCCCCCCAATAGCCCATTACCAGTCCTACCCCCCCCATAGCCCATTACCAGTCCTAACCCCCCCGGCCTAAATTAAAATTTAATTTAAAAAAAAAAACCTGGTGGCTGCCGCCGCGGGGCCCCCTCTGCTGCCGCGGCAGCACCGACTGACCCGCGGGGGCCCCGTCTACAAGCTGAAGCCATCGGTTCGGTTGGTTCTTCCCTCCCTCCCTTCGTGCAGGCTGCAGGCTGTGAGAGACGCGAAGGGAGAGCGTCTCCTTGCGTCTCTGTTAAGCCCGCAGGGGCTGATGGGAAATTTCCCATCAGCCCCTGCGGGCTTAACAGAGACGCGAGGAGACACTCTCGCGTCTCTCACAGCCTGCAGCCTGCACGGAGGGAGGGAGGGAGGGAGGGAACCGACGGAACCGATGGCTTCAGCTTGTAGACGGGGCCCCCGCGGGTCAGTCGGTGCTGCCGCGGCAGCAGAGGGGGCCCCGCGGCGGCAGCCACCAGGTTTTTTTAAAAATTTTATTTTAAAAAAAATGAACTTGGTTTTTTTTTGTGGGCCCCTGCCGGCTGTGGGCCCTACGCCATGGCGTACATGGCGTATAGGTAAATCCGGCCCTGCTGCTGTACAGAATTCAACAAGTTGGTCAATGATGGATCCAGTTCCCTTTCTAGGGCAAGCATCCAAAGCAATCGCTTTCTTTTAGAAGGTTGCCACCTAGTGTTCATGTTTGGTTAATAACTACTGTCTAGCCATTTATGGGGAGTGGAGGAGTAGCCTGGTGGTTAGAACACTGGCTTGGTAACCAAGCAACCAGGGTTTGATTCCCACTAGCACTCCTTGTGGCCTTGGGCAAGTCACTTAACTCTCCATTGCCTCAGAAGAAAGGCCTGGCAATCTACTTCCGGTGACACTGCCAAGAAAACCCAGGAGCTTCTGGGTCGCCAGGAGTCAGGACTGACTCAAAGGCACACATTGCATTGCAGCCATTTATGACAGGTCACATCACATTGTAAAGGACCTCATGCACAAGCATGCTATCATTATATTCCCAGAATAGAAAACTGATACACTGAGCAATTTTCATGAGCACTATAGAGGTGAGAGGGCATGGGGTCAGAAATGGGGGTGATCAGCTTTGTCACCAGCCCCTTTTTACTTTGCTGCTGAAAAACATGTGTACGCAATCTTTCAGAGTGCTGCAGGTATGGGACTGGAGAGAGTGACCTGAACCAAAACAGCAAAGACAGGGCCTGTGTGGTTAGTCGCCAGGCTTTACTGAAGCCTGCGGCACGCTCAGAATTAGGCCCGCCCACACAAGTGCTCCATACATGGAATGAAAAGGAGCCTAATGGTCACCACAGTGGCCTGAGACTCGATGAAGTTGCAGTTCAAATCCCACTGCTCCTTTGAGGGCCAGACCAAGGGCCGCTGCAAGGTATAAGCACCCTAAGTGAACTTTCACCCTTATGTCACCCCCCCCCAACATTTTGATATTTAAATTCTACTATCATGATCATCTGAACGCCACCATTCCAGCAACCATATTGCGAAAGTGCACAACTGGCCATCGTATTTTATTAAACTTTGCTTTGTATGTATGTGTGCGCCCATTCTTCCTGCAGGTAGAAGAATGTGCTGTGGCTCATTGAGTTTGTGAGGTTGTCAGTATCTAATGTTTTATTTGACGGCCGCTGCTTTTTTCTGCCCCTTAGAAGCTGCTGCCCTAGACAATTGCCTAGTATTTCCTAGTAGTTGAGCCAGCCCTGACTGCTCCTTATGATCTTGGGCAAGTCACTTAACCGTCCATTGCCTCATGTACAAATTTCAATTGTAAGCCTAGAGAAAAACACCTACAGTACCTGAACTTAACGCACCTTGAGCTACCACTGAAAAAAGTGTGCGCTAAATCCCTGAGTCACCTTGCTGGCAGACACAGGGTTAGAAGAGCAGGCTACTAGAGAGGTTACTGACATCCTGAATCGGCTTTTTCCTTTAAAATGTCTATGTTTACAGTTTTCTCACTTCAAAAAACACAAAATCGCTTTGCTGACTGCCCATCTCATCCTGCTATGGGTGTTCTGACAGATTTTGAAATATGCGACAGCCAGAGAGACTGAATGCAACTTTGCTAGGTGGGGTGGAAAGGATTTTATCATCAGCGCTCATCCCTGGTTTGGTAGTCTCTGGCATCTTTCGTTTGCTTTGCTGTAACTTTGCAGGAAATCCATTGCAAAGCATTTGATTTTCAGGAACAACTTGAATTCCTGCAGTGCAGACTCGGTAGTAACATAATACAAAAGAAAGAAAAGAAATCTGAAAACTCTTTCACCGGGAGGAATGAGGAGGCTCAAGGTGTGACAGTATGTTTCTGCATGCACGGTGTGCGTGTGTCTCTTCCATCAGCACTTTTGTAACCGGCAGTCTGGCATATGAGTCACTAACTAAATTAAATGAAGTTTCCTTAGGGGGAAAATGTGATCAATCACTATACACAGATCCATTTCAGCAAATTAACAATTATAGCATGGAGCAGTGGTTAAAAGTGAAAAATGCAAAAGAAAAAAATAATCAAAAAGGGGATGGGCAGGAGCTCTAGAGGGAAAAACAAGCAGGAGTCCAGAAATACCCAGGGCCAAAAATGTCTTAAGTCTAGCAAAGATGGCCGAGAATCAATCATATTTTTTAAAAACCTATGGCCAGATGTACAAAGGCACTTACACATTTAATGGACATCTAGGCAGCTGCCTGGTCGCCCCTGTGCACCAGCAGCCCCCGCTACATGACCCACGAGCCACCTCCTTTGCCCCCATTTGCACCATCAACATAATGCCCTTTCATACTTGGGCACTATGCTGTTGCTGCTAATGGAGCACTACTATCACTCTTTTGGGCTTCCCTCTCTATGCATCACATTGCAGACGTAAAATGGGCTCTCTCTCCTCAAAAAACATCCCTTCCGCTAGGTTTTGAATTGCGTTAGGGTTCCTGCCGTTAAGGTGCCTGCATTAAGGGAGCAAGCCTTGTTCCCACCCACTCCCCACCCATTGACCCCCACTCTCTGCCCCGTGCACGCCTTCTCTCCACCCACAGGTACTGTTAGCGTGTGCTAAAGTGGTTGGTACCGTTAACGTGCGCTAAAGTGGATTTTTGCATGTGCTAAGTGTGCACATGCACAGTTAGCACATGCTAACAGCACACTTGCTCCTTTACAGCAGTTTAGTAAACATACCCCTTCGTATTCTTATGAAGGTGTAGCCTTCAGAACTGAACACAGTGACTGAAGTGGTATTTAAAGGTGCAGAAGAATTGAAGGAAATAGCGATACATCGGGAAGATGTATTACAACTATTAGATAAAGTGAAGAATAGCAAATCACCTGGGCCGAATGGTATACATCCAAGGGTGTTGAAAGAACTGAAATATGAGATTGCAGACCTGCTATTAGTAATCTGTGAATTTTCATTAAAATCATCTGTAATACCTGAAGACTGGAGGATCGCCAATGTAACGCCAATTTTTAAAAAGGGTTCCAGGGGTGATCCGGGAAACTACAGACCGGTGAGCCTGATGTCAGTGAAAAATGGTAGAAACCATCATAAAGAACAAAATTACTCAGCATGTAGATAGTCATGGCCTAATGGGAGACAGCCAACATGGCTGTAGACAAGGAAGATCTTGTCTTACTAATCTGTTATGTTTTTTTGAAGGTGTGAATAAAACAGGTGGACAAAGGTGAGTCGGTTGATATAGTGTATCTGGACTTTCAGAAAGCCTTTGACAAGGTCCCTCATCAGAGACTTTTGGCAAAACTAAAGAGTCATGGGATAGGAGGCAGTGTACTATTGTGGATCAGGAACTGGTTAAAAGATAGAAAGCAAAGGGTAGGGATAAATGGCCAATTTTCCAAATGGAGAAAGGTGAATAGTGGTGTACCCCAGGGATCTGTGCTGGGTTCGCTGCTTTTTGACATATTCATAAATGACCTGGAAAGGGGAATAACGAGTGAGGTTATCAAATTTGCAGATGACACAAAACTATTTAAAGTTGTTAAAACCCAAGAGGATTGTGGAAAATTGCAAGAGGATCTTGATAAATTGGAAGACTGGGCATCAAAATTGCAGATGAAATTTAATGTGGACAAGTGCAAAGTTATGCACCTAGGGAAGAACAACCCAAACTATTGTTACACGATGCAAGGTTCCACATTAGGAACCACCACCCAGGAAAAAAATTTAGGCATCACTGTAGATAACATGTTAAAACCCTCGGCCCAGTGTGCAGCGGCGGCCAAGAGAGCAAATAGAATGCTAGGTATCATAAGGAAAGGAATGGAAAACAAAACAAAAGAAATTATAATGCCTCTATATTGTTCCATGGTGAGATCACACCTTGAATATTGTGTGCAATTCTGGTCACCTTATCTTAAAAAGGATATAGCGATATTAGAAAAGGTTCAGAGAAGAGCCACCAAAATGGTTAAGGGGATGGAAGGATATTCCTATGAAGAAAGGCTAAAAAGGTTAGTGTTCTTTAACCTGGAAAAGAGACGGCTGAGGGGAGATATGATAGAAGTCTATAAATTAATGAACGGAGTGGAATGGGTAAATGTAGATCGATTGTTTACGCCATCAGAATATAGAAAGACTAGGGGACATGCAATGAAGCTACAGGGTAAACTATTTAAGACTAATAAAAGAAAATATTTTTCACTCAACGTGTAATCAAACTCTGGAATTTGTTACCGGAGGATGTAGTAAAGGCTGTTAGTGTAGCTGGGTTTATAAAAGATTTGGACAAGTTCCTGGAAGAAAGATCCATAAACCGTTATTAAGAAGGGACCCAGGATATCAATGCTTGACCCAGTACAAGCATTGTGGAACCTGTGTCTTTTGGGGAAACTGCTAGGTACTGTGGCAAGGAGGACTATCCAGAGTCCAGGGGAGGACAAAGAGACAGGGAATTCACCCTAGTCAAGGGTCCCCTTTTACCGAGACAGGGTAGGAAAGCCATAAACACCTCCAGGAATCAGAAAACCTCCACGTGGACCACATTTCATGCTCCCCCTAGTGGAATGAACGGGAGAGGATACAGGGCTCAGAACCCTTTAGGCAGTGAATGCTCCAAGCACTCAGGTGCCCGCAGTCAGGCTGATTGCCGACACCTGAGTAGGGAGGGGTTGGAGCTAGAGCCCTGGAAGTATAAACCCAGAGCAGAGTATGATTTAGTAGAAAGGGGAGAGAGGAGAGGAGAAGCAGGCAGCCAGGCTGACGCGAGCAGAGGAACTGAGCTTCTAGCTGGAGAGAGTGCTATTTGGCATGTAGCACGGCTGCAGGAGAGTTTGGAGCCAGGAACAAGAGAGACTCCAAGATCCTCTGGGAGGCTGTTAGCTGAGCATGGTGAGCAGGACGGAGAGTCAGAGCCTATGCAGCTGGGAGAGCCTGAGGTGAAGCTGATTGAGGAGGACACTCCCATGGACTGTTCCTTGTGCCAAGCTATAAACCTGATTTGATTAAAATGGATGTGACTGTGTGGTGGACATAATACCATTATATGTTCCTTTCCTGTAACATCCGACAAAAACAATTATTTAGCAAATTTTCACGGGGGTTATTTTGGTGATTTTTTTTATATTCTTGATATTTATCACTGAATTGGGGGTTGTTTTGCTAAAAGCTATAAACCTGGGAATGTAGAGAAAGCAAGCCAGTCCTGAAAGAAAGGCTTCCAGGAAAAAAGGTACCCTTATTCCCAAGTAGGGTGGCTGAGATCCCCGTGTGTTTATAGAGGGGAAGTTTACCACAGACTTTAAATGTGATCGTTTTTGTTTTGTGCTTTAACCCCAGCAAAGCTGTGAAGGGAATACAATAGGCTTGCTGGTAAAGACTGTGTATCCTGCAATAGAGAAAACCTTTAAAACTGCATTTTGTAGTTGGATATGTTTTGGACAGTTTTTGATTCCAAGAGTCCTGAACCAACAATCCTATGCGTGGTATGATCGAACCATTGTGTATATAAAAATAATAAATTTCTGTCATTTGCCTTACCCACTTGAGCCTGACTACAGCTTTCTGCATGATGCAACCAAACAGCTGAATAAGGACTACATTTCCCAGAGGGCATTGCTGGGAAATAGTTTAAAAAAGCATACAGCAGAAAGTTCCTTCAATAATCCACGCCCCTCTAACTTAGAGGCGAGTGGTGGTGGCGTGATAGTACGTATGACCTAGATTGGCCACTGTAGGAAACAGGATACTGGGCTTGATGGACCTTGGTCTGACCCAGTATGGCATATCTTATGTTCTTATGTAATGGTGGCTCCTAAATGTTCAAGTGCTTTATCTATGAATTTTCAGTGGCAGTGTACAAAGAGTGACTGCCTGGCATGGTCTCTATAATGCCGGGGGTGGGAGTGAGGTAGGGAGAAAAAGCAATATCCAGCCGTTATCCATATAGCTCAGTGGTTTAAGTTAAGACAGAATATATGCAAATGTTTTAAATACCGCAACTGGCATTTTAAAAAAACACTGGTTGCAGTGTTTAAACATTGACCCTTTAAATACCACTGGAAAGTCTCCAACATGCTTGCTTAAGAAAGAATTGAATGACGCAGTTGAATGATAATACAGTCGAGCCTTGATGCAGCCCACTTGGCAAAACAATGGCCATTGTTGGCACGATCTAACGGTAGCTGTTGGCTAAGCAACCTAATGGACGCTAGCATAAAAAGAAGTAAATGTGGCAGAACAGTTTTACTCCATGAATTATATAATAATTAACTGCTTGGATTTAAAAGGGATCATCTACGATTTATATTGAGATGAGTTGCTAATGATATCTTAAGGGGGGGGGATCTGTGGTGAAGAGCGCCCTCCTGAGGCAATGGAGACCGAGGAAAATCCTGAAGGGCAACAGGATTTACGCCAGATTGACAATACTGGAAGGAAAGAGAAACTCCTTTCTGCTGACCTAAGAATGGATACCAGCCCAGGGGAGGAGTTGTGCAGTCCTGATTGGGCACACCCAGTGGTTGGAAGGGGCGTGCCTGGAAGAGAACCTCGTTTTAAACCTGAGAATGACCCTGCTAAAGAGAGCAGAGGAAGCCGAGAGAGCAGAGGGAGCAAAGAGAGCAGCAAAGGACTGAGCTGAAGTAGGCAGAGCAGTGCACAGAGCTGCACAAGGAACTCTGAGCAGAGGACCTCAGAGCAAAGGACCTGTGAGAGGACAAGCTGTGGAAGGACGTTTGGTACGTCAGCTGAGAGTGAGTCAGAGAGTGAATGGAAGACCAGGAAGCAGTGTGGCAGTACGTTTGACCCTGGTAATAAAAGAAGACCTGCAAGGATCTTTTCAAGGGCTGTGAATGAGAGTCCTGAGGAAAGTGGACGTAGCCCTGGATTAGACTCCTGGAAGAAGGCAGAGCCCTGGAAGAGGAAGCCTCCACGGCAGGCAAGTGAGAAAGAAAACTCATTCTTGGGAATACAGTTTGGACCAGAGAGGCACAGGAACCCTCACAGCTGGAAGACGTCTGAGCCACCTAGGACGAGAGGGGCTTGGCAAAATGTAAGCAGTTTTCCTAGGAGTTACAAGAGTGAAGGTAAACTCAATTCTCCTATGTTTGAAGCCTTACTAAGAGAGCCTAAATTTTACCCTGACTTATTTAGCCTGAGAGGGGAGAAGGGAAACATTACTGACCAAGAGAGAAGCCTAATAGCTGCTGACAATTGCTTATCTAGCAACCAACAGGCTGAATTGCTTCTCCAGAACTTTAAGGAATTCTTAGATCTAAAAGCAGGCAGACAACCAGTACTGAATGAAGATACTAATTCTATACAGTCTGAAGAATTAATGCAAACTGATTCTGACTTACCTGATTGTAATAGTATGGATTGTTCGTTGTGTTGTATGGAAATACCAGAGTAAAGAAACTTGCTGTGCCATGTATGAGTAAAATACAACGGAGCTGTTTCTACTGCCATGCTTTGGAAACCTTAATTACTTGCACCTGAATTAAGCTCCCACTGTGAACGTAACAGTGCATGTAAAGAGGCTGCATTAAATGGGAATCACCTCTTGGGGCAGAGCTGAGTCAAACTTCCTAGAAGTAAAGCTGAAGTTAAAGCTGAATTCTACTTTAGTTGACTTTATTCCTAAGTTTATTCTGTTCGTGTTAAAGCACCAGTTTTTGTTCATGTCTATGAATTTGTGATGCGCTGGAGGAATCTCCCCAACAGCAATAAAAATACTTGCAAACAAGCCTTACCGTCTCTGGCGCACAACTACACTTATTTCGGAGTGAAAGGAGCACAAGAACTACATTACCCAGCATTACCAGGGAATAGTTTTTTAACTCCCTTCCTCATGAGGCAATAGGCCGCTCCTGTCTTTTAGCCCTAAAGCGGGGCGGGGGCGTCGCAATACGGATCTCCTGGAAGCATGTCGTAGTTGATCCCAGAGGTAAACCTTGATGAAGCACTCGGCGCGGTGACAGTGACGGTTCCTCTGTGCCTCCCCTCCATTCTTACTGGGTGGTTGTCTGGGGGAGCGGAGCTGCAATCTGCCATTGCTAGTATACAGCGGAAGGTTTCTCTCGTGAAACCTCTGAAAGTGTCCATGGATATTCTCTAGCAGTTGGTGGCGTCTATTGATCAAATGATTTCTGCGATGGCTACTCTGACTCTGGACATGCATGCCCGACTACAGGGCAAGGAGAAGGAACTCTCATAAGAACATAAGATATGCCATACTGGGTCAGACTAAGGTCCATCAAGTCCAGTATCCTGTTTCCAACAGTGGCCAATCTAGGTCACAAGAACCTAGCAGTTTCCCCATTGTGGCAAGCAGTGGATTTCCCGGGTTCCCTTTAATAATGGTTATGGACCTTTCCTGCAGGAACTTATCCAAACCTTTTTTAAACCCAGCTACACTAACAGCTTTTACTACATCCTCCAGGAGCGAATTCCAGAGTTTGATTATGCGTTGAGTGAAAAAATATTTTTTCTTATTAGTCTTAAATAGGTTACACTTCGTTGCATGTCTCCTAGTCTTTCTATATTTTGATGGTGTAAACAATCAATCTACGTTTACCCATTCTACTCCATTCATTAATTTATAGACCTCTATCACACCTCCCCTCAGCAGTCTCTTTTCCAAGTTGAAGAGCCCTAACCTTTCTAGCCTCTCCTCATAGGGATATCCTTCCATCCCCTTTACCATTTTGGTGGCTCTTCTCTGTATGTTTATGTTTATGTTTATTGAATTTGATATACCGCCCTTCAGAGGAAGCAGAGCGGTTTACAATGTACAAATAATCAAAGAAGCAATAGGCTAGAAAAGAAGAAAAGGAAGTTACAATCTTAAACAGAAAAGCAGGAGGAGGAGAGGGTACAACACAAGACTTAGAAAGAAAGGACTACACAAAAGGGAGGGAAGGTCAAAGGCAAGGGAGAAGAGGTGGGTCTTCAGGTTACGCTTAAAAGTAGGATGGTGGGGCTCGGTACCTTTTCTAATAATGCTATATCCTTTTTAAGGTACAATATTCAAGGTGTGGTCGTACCATGGAACGAGGCATTATAATATCCTTTGTTTTATTCTCCATTCCTTTCCTTATGATACCTAGCATTCTATTTGCTTTCTTGTCTGCTGCTGCACACTGGGAGGAGGTTTTCAAAGTGCTATCCACGATGATGCCTAAATCTTTTTCCTGGGTGGTGGTTCCTAATATGGAACTTTGCATTGTGTAACCATAGTTTGGGTTGTTCTTTCCTAGATGCATACTTTGCACTTGTTCACATTAAATTTCATCTGCCATTTGAACACCCAGTCTTCCAATTTATCAAGTATTCTTGCAATTTTTCACAATCCTCTTTGGTTTTAACAACTTTGAATAATTTTGTTTCATCTGTAGATTTGATTACCTCATTTGTTATTTCAATTTCCAGGTCATTTATGAATATGTTAAAAAGCAGCAGACCCAGCAGAGATCCCTGGGGTACTCCACTATTCACCTTTCTCCATTGGGCAAATTGGCCATTTAGTACTACCTCTTGCTTTCTATCTTTTAACCAGTTTCTGATCCACAATAGTACACTGCCTCCTATCCTATGACTTTTTAATTTCGCCAAGAGTTTCTCATGAGGGTCCTTGTCAAAGGCTTTCTGAAAATCCAGATACACTATATCAATCAACTCACCTTTGTCTACCTGTTTATTTACACCTTCAAAAATATATAATAGATTAGTAAGACAAGACCTTCCTTGGCTAAAGCCATGTTGGCTGAGTCCCATAAGCCATGCCTATCTATATGTTCAGTAATTTTGTTCTTTATAATGGTTTCTACTTTTCCCAGTTCTGGCATCAGGCTCACCAATCTGTAGTTTCCCAGATCACCCCTGGAACCCTTTTTAAAAATTGGCACTACACTGGCCACCCTCCAATCTTCAGGTATTACAGATGATTTTAATGATAGTTCACAGATTACTAATAGTAGGTCTTCAATCTCATATTTCAGTTCTTTCAACACCCTTGGCTGTATACCATCCGGTCCAGGTGATTTGCTACACTTCAGTTTATCAAATAGTTGTAATACATCTTCCCGGTGTTTCGATATTTCTTTCAATTCCTCTGTGGCATCATCTTTAAATACCATTTCAGTCATGGGTAACATCCTTACATCTTCCTCAGTAAATACTGAAGCAAAGAATTCATTCAGTCTCTCTGCTATGGCCTTGTTCCCTCTTAGTGCCCCTTTTACCTCTCTATCATCTAATGGTCCAACTGACTCTCTCACGAGCTTTTTTTGCTACAAATGTACTTGAAAAAGTCTTTATTATGCGCTGTTGCTTCCATAACAAGCTTCTTCTCAAATTCTCTCTTTGCCTGCCTTATAAATGCTTTAAATCTAATTTGCCAGTGCTTATGTTGTTTCCAGTTTTCATCATTTGGCTCCTTTTTCCATTTCCTGAAAGATGCATTTTTGGCAATAACAACTTCTCTGACTTCACTTTAAACCATGCTTTTCTTAAAGTGTGGAATATAGCTGATCTGGGCTTCCAATATAGTATTTTAAAACTACACCCATGCTTGATGTAAATCTTTAACCTTTACAACAACTCCTTTTAGTAAATGTAAATATCTCATGTATATAGTTACCCCTGTTATCCAAGTTTGATCACCTGTTCGATGTAAAACCAAACAGCATGTTGTTATGGTCGTTGTGTTATAATGTAAACCGCGCTGATGCCAAATAGCGCGGTATATAAGAGATTGTAATAAATAAAATAATAAATAAATAAAACTATTTTCCTCATTTTATCATAGTCTCCCTTTTGAAAGTTAAAAGGTAATACTGTGGATTTCTTTGCCGTCCTTCCTCCATTTATTAAATTAAACGCTATCATGCTATTATCACTATTGCCAAGTGGCCCCAACACCCTTATCTCTTGCACCAGATCTGGTGTTTCACTAAGGACTAGGTCCAAAATGGATTCCCCTTTTGTCGGTTCATGAAGCAACTGCTTCAAGCCTCTTCAGGTGGGACACTTAGGCACAAATAAACACTCATTAAATCGGCATTCCCCAGGTAAAACGAACCTCCTATCCCCCTAAACCAGCTGATTGGATCTCTGCAGTGTGGGGACCTTCTCCCTTCTCTGAGCCGCAATACACAGAGAGAGGAGATCCAATCAAAGCTACAAACGAGTGATCTTCAAGCACGCTAAGCTCCTCCCCAAACGACTCCAGGACAAAGTAACTGCCTTTATATTCCAGTGAGCTACGGGGGGTGGGGGGGGTGGGGGGGGGGGAATCCCTCTTTAAACCTGGCACCAAGGCAGCAGCAGCACCAACACCAGCAAAGTCCTGAGGGAGAGGAAGCCCATTTCTGCTCTCTACCAACAGTGGCTTGATCCAACATCAAGGTGAACAAAAGCCCTATGATCCTCTGGATTCCTTTCCCCCAAAGACTTCCCTGAGCAGGACGTGCTCCCTAGCTCCGCCTCCCGCGACAGCACCCTCTTCAACACGAAAACTTCAAAACGTCCGCATATAAGAGAAGATACAGATTAGGACTACTCCACAAAGCTCAATGGTAACCACTTTGTTGTTCATTTTCTGCATAACCTTTGCTGTATCATGCACATTCTCTGCATAACTTTGCTGTATCATTCACAATTTCTGCATAACTCTGCTGTATCATTCACTCTGTAACTCATGGCAATTTAAAGGAATAGCAAATATATCTGTTATCCCAGCCCATCAAGCTGCCTTGAGCCCCGACCCAACAACTTAAACTATACCCTCCCACTGCATGCATCCTAATCTAATACATCAAACACTACATTACCACACAATCCTCAATCGTCGCTAAGCCATTCATCCCACTGCAATGGAACCTAAAATAGTATTCATAATCACTCTCCTCCTTCTCTCTTCACAGATAACAAAAGCTCTTTTGTACAAACAAGAAACACACAATTACAATCCCATCCCAATCATACACAACCCCATCAGATATGATACACACCAAGACTCTATAATCATAACCAAAAAACACACCAGAGTAACTACCAACACAGAAAGACTAATACAAATCCAAACCTCCCAGATAAATGCTACCCCAGATATCCTTAAACTCCCCACCCCACTAAAGTGTATCCTCAGCAATGTGAGATCAGTACGAAATAAAATACCACTAATCAATGACCTAATTAAAGATGCCAATCCAGACATCCTGTTCATCACCGAGACATGGATGTAACCAGCTGACAGTATATTAATAAACCAATTACAATGCTACAGATATGACCTATTCAACTGCTACCGTGACTTCAAAAGAGGTGGGGGAATTCTTATTCTGAGTAAAATAGAACTTAAACTTACTCCCTCCATCTCCACCAACCTAGATGGAATGGATATTCTTAAAGTAGAAAACAGATACATATGCATTTGTCTCATTTACAGGCCCCCCTCACATGATAACAACCTGACTCTAATCTTAGAAGCAGCTTCCTCGGCAGCACTTAACAAACCACTCGTACTATTTGGAGACCTAACTCTCCCATCCCTCAATCCTTCCCACGCTTCTAATTTCCTAGGTGCAATGTCAAAAATGGGATTTCAACAAATCGTACACTCCCCGACGCACACATGGGGAAACCTACTCAACCTAATCTTCCTACCGACCCCCATTACAAATAACTGCATGTCTATGCCCACCCATAATAACTGAAGTACCCTCGTCTGATCACCACCTGGTGACATTCTACTGACCCATACACATGACCTTCACATCTACATCAACCACAGAACTACAACAAAGGAAATTTGCCCACTTCAATAAAGAAGCGTTCTTAAATAAAGTTCTGCCTCAACTTACAACCGATTCCAATGACATTAAGAACTCTATAATTACATGGAACAACTCCATACAAAATGCTTCCACTCCCCCCATCAGACCCACCAGGCAAACAACTAAAAGATTGGAAAAATGGTTCACCCACGAGCTTACTAAACTAAAAAGACAACAAAGAAAGCAAAAAAAAAAGTGGAGACTCGCCAAAACTCAAGAAAACAAAACACTCTACCTCAACCTACTTACAACTTACAAAAATACCTTTAATAATGCGAAAAGCGAATACCACACTAAGATAATAAACTCTTCCTTAAACCATCCCAGAGAACTATTCGCAATTGTCACATCACTTACAAGAACTGGTCAGGCTGAATCAGAAACGGATAATATTCACCCGCAAACCCTTGCCAACCATTTTGCAGAAAAACTAAGAAATAAAAACCCCAACTGCATCCTCCCCCAAACTGAATAACCAACAAATATCAACACTTGGCAGAAGTTTTACATAATTTCTAAAATTAACACTACAACTTCCCCCCTTGATCCATGCCCGGTTTCATGGATCAAATCCACGAAGACCGAATTAGCTCCTTATCTCTTAAACATAGTCAACCAGTCCCCATCACAAGGTATGAGGGTTGCTCAGAAAGTAATGCTCCACATGTTTTTTTCTCAGTCCAGAATGAAGATAGAGGTGTGAAATTGAAAGGGTAGTAACGTGGAACTTCAAAGGACACATGTGTGTAATTTTACAGTTGTCCGACAAATAGTGAGGCGGTAGTGATCCTTCAAATGGCGTCTGTGAGTGACACACGGTACAAACAATGAGCTGTAATTGAATTCTTGGTGGAGGAGAAAGAAAGTGTGAGAAACATTCACAAACGGTTGTGTGCTGTGTATGGAAGTCCTGCGGTAGATAGGAGCACCGTTGGACGATGGGTGAAGAGAGTAAAGGCTTCAGGAATTAGTAAAACGGAACTGGAAGATCGGCCACGGTCTGGGCGTCCTGCCTCAGCCACCAGTCCAGACAACTTGCAGCGCCCTGCAATAGCTGCCAGCGGGCATTAAATTACTGTAAGCTGTTGTGGTGTGCCTTGCACACACCTTTGAATATCCCAAAGAGTCAATAATTTCCATTGCACTACCTCTACTGACAGAAAGCTGTACGGACAGTTCCCGACTCATGATGCGCCAATCTGCATGAATAATGTCATCAGCGTGCTGCAACTTGTCTGGACTGGTGGCTGAGGCAGGACGCCCAGACCGCGGCCGATCTTCCAGTTCCGTTTTACCACTTCCTGAAGCCTTTACTCTCTTCACCCATCATCCAACGGTGCTCCTATCTACCGCAGAACTTCCATACACAGCACACAACCGTTTGTGAATGTTTCTTACACTTTCTTTCTCCTCCACCAAAAATTCAATTACAGCTTGTGGTTTGTACCATGTGTCACTCACAGATGCCATTTGAAGGATCACTACCACCTCGCTATTTGTCGGACGACTGTAAAATTACACACATGTGTCCTTTGAAGTTCCAAGTTACTACCCTTTCAATTTCACACCTCTATCTTCATTCTGGACTGAGAAAAAACATGTGGGGCATTACTTTCTGAGCAACCCTCATATTATGCCTACTGATCCGAAATGCACATCCATTCGCCCTATTCTAAAGAATAAGTCACTAGATACAAAAGATCCGAATGCATATAGACCCATAGCCAGAATCCCGTTTATTGTGAAAGTAATTGAAAAAGTAATCCAAATACAACTTCAGGATTTCATTGATCTAAACGCCCCCTAGATACATACCAATTTGGATTTTGCCCTTTCCACGGCGTGGAAACCCTGTTAATGCACAATCTTATCAGAGGCACAGACAACCTTCATCGAGCATTTATCCTCCTTTTCATTGATATCGCATCAGTGTTTGACAACCTTAACCACACCACCCTAATTACAAGACTGTCACAAATAGGATTAGGAGGCACAGTCATACAATGGTTCATATCATACCTCTCAAACCGTAAACTACGTGTCCAAGTAGGCCAGGAAACATCAGATACATTTCCCTAAGACAAAGGGATACCGCAAGGATCAGCACTTTCAGCATTACTTTTTAATCTATACCTACAGCCAATTACTAACATTTTCAAAAAATGCTGTTGTTGTTAAGTGCCGTCGAGTCGGTGTTGACTCAAGGCAACCCTCTGGATAGTTGTCCTAAATTGTGTTCGGTCTTCTGTCAAGCGGCTCATTGTTGACAGACTGGTACCCATAGCTGCTGTTATTATATTGATCCATCTCATTGCTGGCCTTCCTCTTTTGCATCGTACGTTCCATGTTCCAATATGTAAGACATCTTTACAGCTTCTGACTCTCATTTCATGCGCAACTACATCAGCAGTCAGACGTCCCGAGGGCTTTGATCCAACCACATCATAAATGCTGGCTTTATTCTGAAAAGTCTTCAGCTCTTCCCCAGTAGCTAGTTGAGTGCCTTCCTACCTGGGGGTCTCATCTTCCAGCATCAAATATTACATTTATGCAGACGACATTATGTTTTCCCTCCCAATAGACATAAACAACATTAACTGCAACATACTCTCAGAATGCATCAAGGAAACTCAATCCTGGTTGATCACCAACAATCTGAATATAAACCTCAAAAAAACAGAAACCCTATTTGTTTCAAGAAATCAAAATTCCCTCCCCCCCCCAACCAATCACAATTAATGACGTGACTCTTCCAGTTAAGCAGGAGGCAAAATACCTTGGAATAATATTAGATCAATCCCTCAACATGATACCCATCTAAAACAAACAGAACCGTCTACTTCAAACTAAAAACTATCCAACACCTAAGACCCCTACTTCATACTCAAGATTTCATGTCAGTAGTCCATGCTCTCATTATGCCCCATATAGACTACTGTAATAGCCTGTTACAGGGCCTACCAGTCAAAACCTTAACAATCTTCCAAAAAGCGCAAAACTTAACATTAAGAATAGTATACAAGGCCTGATTGACTGAACACATAACCCCGATCTTATGTGACCTTCATTGGCTCCCAGTAGGGAGCCGAATAAAATACAAGCTGCTGATAACAGCATTCAAACTGATCAACAACATAGCCCCTTCATATCTATCTGCTCTCATACAAACCCAACCAGATTCCAGATCCCATAGGCAAAATGCAAAACACTCACTGGTAACACCAACCTCCATACACAAGATAAAACAGTCCACCAGCTCCAAAGCCTTCTCCTACACTGCTCCTAGTCTCTGGAACTCACTGCCATTGTCAATCCGTGTAACCAAAGACCTACAGTTATTCAGAAAATAAATCAAAACATACCTCTTTACTGAACACTATGGTAACATCAATGATAACCCAACCTCATAAACACCTACCTCACCTCACCTTATGATCACCACCCAACCCTCTGTACCCCCCCATCAATAATCTCTATTCAAATCTAAACTCACAGAAATACACACAAACAGTAAACTGTAAATAGTTACTAGTCGTCAGTTCAGATAACTATGTACGTATATAAAGCATTCACTTAATGTTAAATGTACCTATGGATCTATGTAAATAGTTCAACCTCTGTTCTTAGTAATATGTTGTGTTAAATGTAAATCATCCCTGATCTCTGGAAGGGGCGGTATAGAAGAACCAAATAAATAAATAAATTTCATCTGGAAGCTTTATCTCCCTAGCATGTCCTGCTGTGACACTGACCCAGTTGATACAGGGGTAATTGAAATCACCCATTATTATTACTGCGCTGTAACTTTTGTTAGCTTCCCTGATTTTTTTGAGCATTTCATCATCCATTTGTTCATTCTGGCCAGGCGGTCGATAGCACACCCCCACTGCCATCGCCTTCCCCTTTTAACATGGAATTTCAATCCACAGAGATTCTACCATGTATTTTGTTTCCTGCAAGACTTTAATCCTTTATGACTCAATGCCCTCTTTAACATACAGCGCAACCCCTCCACCAATTTGATCTGCTCTAATATTACGATATAGTTTGTACCCAGGTATCACAGTGTCCCACTGGTTGTCCTCCTTTCACCATGTCTCAGATACAAATCATATCTAACCTATCTGTTATGGATAAGGAATGAAGAAGGTAGAGGACTCTGTTTCCAGGTTTAGTGAGATTCAAACAACTTTACAGTAGTTCAGGATAAGGTGTTAATTGCCTGCAAACTGGAGATTCTCCATGGACCAGCAGGATTGCGTCAGCCACACCTGCTGACGTCCTTCGGGTGGCGCCGTGCGAAAGTACTCTCCAGAGCTCAGGTTTCTGAGCATGCCCAGGTAGCCCACCTCATTGGTCTACCCCTAGTCCAGGCAGTCTTCTTCCTTCCGCCTTGCCAGCAAGACGGACCCTACTCTCCTCACCGATTCAACACTTAAACCTAAACAATCCTTATCATGCCGAAACCGGGTTTTAAAAAATGCCCACGCTGCAGCAAGAATATGAGCAACTCGGATACACACAGCATCTGCGTACGATGTTTGGGCCCCGGTCACAGCGTGGAAGACTGCCCCCGCTGCAGCCGCATGTCACCGAGAGCCTGCAAATCCAGAGGACATACCTTGATAGATTACCTTGCTGCCTCAGGTAAATCTTCCTCCTGCTCTGCTGTTCCGGCTCAGGATGCGCCTGACGGGGCCCCCATCCTCAGCCAGGCTGCCGCCAATGCTCCTGCCACTCCGGTGTCTTCCTCAACCCCGGCCTTGCCTCAGTCTGGCCCCCGGGACACCGCTGACCCCCGGACAACAAAGAATCCCGAAGGGGGCTCTTCCCTGGTAGCAGGACCCAGCCATGCTGCCGACAAAGATGGCGCCACCCGGAAGTCCTCCAGCGGGTCCTCCAGCTCCGCCCACTTGCATCTGATTTGCCAGGAAGCCGGAAGCCCAGGAGACCTTGCTGCCTCTCATTGCATCGACGTCCCCGGCTCCATCCACCACCTGGCCCCGACTCCTCCCACCGGCGCAGGACGGCAAAACTCAAGAAACCAAGGCGCCGACGGGGATTCAGCACGCCAGCGCAAGGAACACCACAGGCTGGACTATGGCGCCAATCGCCAGCACCGCAATCAACGCCGACACAGCAACGGCGCCGATCGCCAGCACCGCTATCAGCGCAGACACAGCGGCAGAAGACAAAGAAGCCACAGGGAGTCCTCTGGCAGCTCCAGCCCCAGACAACAACGAAAGAAGCACTGCGCTGAACACCACCACAAAAAACGCGACAGACGATCCTCTTCCACCAGCTCAAGCAGCAGCATTGGTTCCAACGCCAAAAGCAGGCAGAGCAGCTCTTGTAGCCACAGCTCCTCTGCCATCCTTAAACTGCTCACGCAACTGCTACAGGGTGCACCACCTGCCATGGCACCTCACGCCTCACGCCTGTCTCCACGATCGCCTCACGCTCTGGGTCTCCCCCAAGAGACACAATGGCCATAGACCACGCTTCACTGCCACAGCAGGAAATGGACCACACTCTGTCACAACATGAAACTTCAAACCTCCCGTCACCAGATAGCACGGCAGAAGAGCATGCATCTATTTCTTCCTCCTTTTGAATCTTTGCCTTCTTGACTACTTTGCTAGCTTCTCTAAGTTTTTCCAAATACAGATGCCTGTTTTCCTCTCTCTGTGATCTCTTGTATTTCATGAAGGCCTCCCTCTTTTTCATCACTTTTTCAGCTACTTCCTTAGAAAACCATAGCGGTCTCCTTTTCCTTTTGCCTTTATTTACCATTTTAACAAAAAGGTTGGTGGCCCTTAAAATATCCCCTTTCAGTTTTACCCACTGTTTTTCTACATCCCCCAGCTGTTCCCATCCCACTAACGACTCCCTGAGGTATTGGCCCATCTTCGCAAAGTTAGTCTTCCTAAAGTCTAAGATCCTCACCTTGGAATGGATTCTAACAGCCCTAGTCCTAATACTGAACCACACCATCTGGTGATCACTGGATGCAAAATGATCTCCCACTACAACATCAGAAACACTTTCACCATTGGTAAGCACCAAGTCCAGTATGGCCCCTTCACGTGTGGGGTCTGTTACCAATTGCCTGAATAGTTCTCCCTGTAGAGAATCCAGGATCTCCTTACTTCTAGATGATACTGCAGCAGGAATGTGCCAATCAACATCTGGCATATTGAAATCTCCTATCAGTAGCACTTCCCCTTTCCTAGCAATGCTATGTATGTCTTCAATTAACTCTCTGTCCACCTCTTCCTCTTGTGAGGGAGGTCTGTATATCACATCAATGCAAATAGATTTCTCTTTCCCTCTTTCTAGTTTAACCCACAATGCCTCCTCTCTCCCTTTTAAGCTCTGTAATTCCAAAGCTTTAATAGTAGTTTTTACATATAGTGCCACTCCTCCTCCCCTTCTTCCTACCTTGTCCTTTCTGAATAAAGTATAGCCAGGTATAGTTACATCCCAGTCATGGTTTTCTGTGAACCATGTTTCTGTAACTGCCACTAAATCCAAGTCAGCCACTCCCACCAAAGCTTCAACATCAGGGATCTTATTTCCCATGCTACGGGCATTTATACACACTGCTTTCCATATGTTACCCCTGTTACCCATTTCCATAAAGGTATTTAATGTATCACCTACCTGGGGGCTTTCACTTACCTGGGGGCTTTCTTCACCTATCCCCAACGAATCTAGTTTAAAGCCCTCTTCAGTAGATTAGCCAGTCTACTACCGAAGATGCGTTGACCTTTCTTGGACAGATGGATGCCATCTCTGCTCTGCAACCCTTGGAACAGCATCCCATGGTCTAGGAAACCAAAACGCTCTCGATGACACCATCCACGCAGCCATGTATTCATCTCCAGGATGCGAGCCTCTGTGCCTTGGCCTTTACCCTCAACAGGGAGGATTGAAGAGAACACCACCTGTGCACCTAACTGCTTCACCCTCTGTCCCAGAGCCATGAAGTCACTTTTGATACGTTCCGAGGTATACCTGGCAGTATCATTTGTTCCAACATGGATTAGCAACATTGGGTAATAGTCAGTGGGCTTGATGAGTCTCGGCAAACTCTCCATAACATCTTGGATTTTGGCACCAGGCAGACAGCATACCTCTCTGGACATCAAGTCTGGTCGGCAGATGGACGCCTCAGTACCCCTCAGAAGAGAGTCTCCAACCACCACTACCCTTCGTTTCCTTCTGGTCACTGATTCTGCAACTTTGGGGTACTTGAACTCTGGTTCTTCCCTTTCCAGGGATGCTTTCACCTCCTCCACTTCCAGGGCTGCATAATGGTTCTTCAATTCAAGGGCTGGAGAAGTTGGATCGGTGATTTTGCAGGCCCTGGTGACTTGTGTCCAACTATCGACATTCTGTTGGCACCCATCTTCTCCTGTGCTGGAGAGCTTGGTTGCTGCAAGAAGCATCTCATCAATGTACTTCTCACTGTCTTGAATGCTCCTCAGCCTCGCCACCTCCTCTCTGAGTTCCTCCACTTGTTTCCTCAGAGCCTCAGCATGCAGGCACCCTGCACATGGAACTGGTCCTTCAACTGGCATTAGGACTTCTGTCTGGACCAAGGCAGAAGCTGTAACAGGGGCAACAGCTTTAGCAATACGATTTTTCCCAGCCATTGTTCTGTTCATGGAGCTTAGGTATCTGTTAAAGCAAAAGAGAGAGATCTACCAAGTACCAGCCGGTTTCGCAGCTGTCCTTTCAGAGAAAAAGCAGTTAAATCTCTTTAATTATATTCAAAATGTGCTGGTCCAATTCTCTGTGATTTGTTAAAGGGGGAGGTGCCCTATAAAGCAAGACTGCTCACTAGGGGTGGGTGGGAGTCGGGGTGGGTAGGGAGGGAACTAACACCTGATTAGGTGTTAGCAGTTTCTAAACCTGAGGAGGTTACTAGAGTTTAGCAACCTATTGTGCTCAAGGAAGGTTCCCCTAAAGCACCAAAAAGAAAGTAACCTTGCTTTAAAATATATACAAAAAAACCCTTTTAAGAGCTCCCAGTCAGAGAGCTAGCAATGTAATATAATAAAAACAAACAAACAAACCCTCAAATCCTTACTGTTTGTTGATCTGTAGAGCCCTGGTTAGGAAAGCCTCAACAGGGCAAGGCACTGGAGCCTTTTATGCAGGCCTCAGCTGCACTCAGGAAATCAAGCCCACTAACACCTGATTAGGTGTTAGCAGTTTCTAAACCTGAGGAGGTTACTAGAGTTCAGCAACCTATTGTGCTCAAGGAAGGTTTCCCTAAAGCATCTAAAAGAAAGTAACCTTGCTTTAAAAGATATACAAAAATCCCTTTTAAGAGCTCCCAGTCAGAGAGCTAGCAATGTAATATAATAAAACCTCAAAGGAGGATTTTCAAGAGGACGAAGCTACAAGAACCAAGAAGAAAGACTCCAACAGAGGAAAAACTCGGGGCAGAGGAGGTGGACGTCAACGAGTATAATAAGAGAACAGACCTTCTACCCCACTATTCCATCTACGGTGAGCAAGTCCCTGGTCATTAACATTTCAAAGGCACCATTGTCCTCGACCCATGAGGCTCTACTAAACAAAGGACTCACCTTTGTTCCAAAAATTTTTTTTGATAGCTTTCAGTTCCGTGTTGATATGGAAAGCTTAATGCGAAAATTACATCTGAAAGCATTTTTTTCTTCTCAGGAAGCTAACCCTAATGTGAACGATCCCCTGAATTTAACTCAGATTCCTTTACCTTTCCGGTCAACATGGCTACCCCCTGAGCCACCCCCTTTGGCACTGAATCTGTTTAAGGACTTAGTTCTGGCAGATGTGTGCATTTTGGAACGTCAGTCTTCTATGCAGTCAAAGTCACTTTCACCAGCCGAACACACAGCCATGATTGAGTTACAAGCCCGTACAGATCTGGTAATACGCCGGGCAGACAAGGGAGGAGCTACTGTTGTCATGGACAGGGACAAATATTTAACAGAAGCCCATTGTCAGCTCACTGAAATCACTGTTTATAAACCTCTGTTATTGGATCCCACTAATGATTTACAACAACGGATAAAAGAGCTCACTGCGTTGGATTTGGAGTCAGCTATAATCACCAAGAAGGAATGGAGATTCCTTAATGAACCCTCTCCAACAATTCCGAGGTTCTATCTAGTCCCAAAGATACACAAGGATGCTAAGAATCCTCCGGGGAGACCTATCGTTTCCACAAAGGGATCGATACTGGAGCCTCTTTCAGTCTATATAGACTCCTTTTTAAGACCTTTGATGTCCACTATTCCGTCCTACCTTAAAGACACCTCTCATTTTTTACAAATTTTGGAAGAACATTCAGAACGGGCGTCTGATGACCGCATTCTTCTAGCAACTCTTGATGTGGCTGCCCTATATACAAATATTCCCCAGCAGGCGGCCCATAAAGTTATAGTTTCATCTTTGCACTCACAAAACATTTTATCAGCAGCTACGTTAGATTTCATCTCTAAACTGGCCGCTCTCACCATTTTCCATAACTATTTTGAGTTCGAGGGACAAATATACCAGCAGATGTCCGGGGTAGCCATGGGGGCCACATGTGCCCCCTCGGTAGCAAATTTATTTATGCAAGAATTTGAATGCCAATGGCTAACAACCTCCCCATATCGACATCACCTAATTTTATGGAAGAGATTTATCGATGATATTTTCTTATTGTGGGATGGCCCCATTCAAGAATTCCACCAATTTATTGTCTGGTTGAACCGCCTAGATCCCAATATACAATTCACTTCTGAGTGTCATATCCAATCCATTGTATTCCTCGAAGTGGTGATTCAAAAGAGTCCTAATGGATGGCTCACAACAGTACATAAAAAATCGACTGACAGAAACACCATTCTACATTACCGAAGTCACCACCCGAAACAATTACGGGATAGTCTCCCCCTTTCACAATTTATTAGATACCGGAGGAATTGTTCCACCGTCACTGCATATAAATTACAATCAAAAGCTCTGATAAAAGATTTTAGTGATCGGGGATATCCACCATCTATAATCAAGACGGCCTATAAAAGGGCCCTCTACTGCAACAGGGCGTTGTTACTACAGTCAAAATCACGAAACTCTGTGGAGGATGATGATATCATTAATTTTATTACTAAATTTTCTCCACTTAGTGGGGCCATTAAGCGAATACTTAAAAAACATCAAAACGTGCTTCGCACGATTCCTGGACTGAGCAATAAATCCATCAGATGTGTATGGACACGGCACACTAATTTAAAAGAAAAACTTAGTCCAGCTCGATTGAAGCCCCTTCAGGTGGGACCTCAACTGGAGGTAACAAGTCATAAGCCTTGCGGCAATTGCACGATATGCGCGGTGGCTGAGGAGTTAACTAGTTTTGACTATGGTGATAAAACGTATTGTTTGAAACACTCTACCACGTGTGTTACTGACCACGTTGTGTATGCCATCAGATGTCCATGCAATCTTTTGTACATCGTCAAGACAGAACGGCAATTGAAGATTAGGATTAGTGAACATCGAAGTAAATTAAAGTGCAAGGTGTTAGAAGCCCCAATTGTAGCACATTGTATTGCTCATTGCCACAGTTTTGAGGAATTACGATGTTTTGCGATAGAGAAAATATCAACAGGAAGGAATGGCAAGTCTAGAGCTCAAACATTATTAATGCAGGAACAAAGGTGGATTTTCCGACTAGCAACCATAGGTGCAACTGGTCTGAATAGTTCCATTGAATGGCGAGCTTGCATCTGACGTTTTGAGGATTCCCTTCTGCATTGCTTCCTATTGGTTGAGAGGACATCACTTGACCGAGTGTTCCCAGATGTCATCACGATTTAAATACTTGAGAAACCAGCAGCCCGCATGCGCGGCGTCTTTTTGCACAGCGAAAACTTCCAGTTTCAAACATTTGGAGCGCTTTGTGCGATATTATCCCGCTGCATTCTGAGAGGTGTCTGATTTGGATCCCATGATAAATTGTCTTGGACTGCAATAGTGAGTATGGTGCTTATAGCGATGTAATCCTGTTTTTGCTGTTTTTGTAGGCTATGCTGTTAAAGTGCAGTTCCCCCTGAGGAAGATCTTGAAACGCATTTAGCGGTACCCACTTGGTGGCGTCGGGGAGTTATCTAGCAACAGCATCCAGATAAGCATTGCCTAAATTATTCAGCAATATACTCTATAAGTTTGGTTAATTATCAGAGAAATGTTCTAATGAAAGATTGAAAAGAAAAGACAAAAGACAAAAAAAATACACCTTATCCGTTTAATTGAGCAGTAAGTGTTACAGGTCGTTGATGCGAGAAGGCATTCTGCTTTGGATTTATCCGATAGCGTTGCCAGTGTGAGTCTGAGACCTACGCTACTGCTTTATCATTATTATTTTTCACAAGTTGATAAGAGGTGGGAACAGTCTAAATTTTCCTTAGCATTTTCCTTGATAGCTTTTGGTTTTTTTTTTTGTGCATTTAATATAATAAAAACAAACAAACAAACCCTCAAATCCTTACTGTTTGTTGATCTGTAGAGCCCTGGTTAGGAAAGCCTCAACAGGGCAAGGCACTGGAGCCTTTTATGCAGGCCTCAGCTGCACTCAGGAAATCAAGCCCACTAACACCTGATTAGGTGTTAGCAGTTTCTAAACCTGAGGAGGATACTAGAGTACAGCAACCTATTGTGCTCAAGGAAGGTTCCCCTAAAGCACCAAAAAGAAAGTTACCTTGCTTTAAAAGCTTTTATTAGCTGGTTCTCATCAGAAGTCAGGATACAACTTCTTAGTATATAACATCAAATTCTTTTTACAGAAAACACATCAAGGGATCATATAGTGGGATTTTTTTCTTAACATATAGAACAACAGTAGCACAATAAAAGAAAGTCATACCATAGTATTCTTTCTTGAAAACAAGAGCAAAATAACTCCTGAGCTCTTCAAACACAACCAATACCAACAGTCTTAAACAGGATGGTGAAAAAGAACTCCGGGCCCAATATTCAGCACCGGCAGATAGAGCAATTACAGCGGCTAGCCGCCGATGCTGAACATTAAACATGGATATTCAATGCTGGGGTCATATGTGGCCCCGGCATTGAATATCTGAGGTCAACGCACAGCCGCAGCCACTGCGGAAGCTAAATATGCAGTGGCAATATTGAGCCGTTGCCTGGTTAGCTCTCAAGGGTAAAGATAGGCCAGCTTTTGCTGCGCCTATCTTTACCCGCAGGTCGCTAACCAGGCAGTGGTGCAATATCGCCGCTGCCTGCTTAGCAGCAGGTACTGCCTCCATTCTGCCATGGAATCCCCACGACATGCCCCATTGTGAGGAAGAGGTGGACAGAGAGTTAATTGAAGACATACGCAGCATTGCTAGGAAAGGGGAAGTGCTACTGATAGGGGATTTCAATATTCCAGATGTTGATTGGCACATTCCTGTTGCAGTATAATCTAGAAGTAAAGAGATCCTGGATTCTCTACAGGGAGAACTATTCAAGCAATTGGTAACAGACCCCACACATGAAAGGGCCATACTGGACTTGGTGCTTACCAATGGTGAAAGTGTTTCCGATGTTATAGTAGGAGATCATTTTGCATCCAGTGATCACCAGATGGTGTGGTTCAGTATTAGGACTAGGGCTGTTAGAATCCATTCAAAGGTGAGGGTCTTAGACTTTAGGAAGACTAACTTTGCCAAGATGGGCCAATACCTCAAGGAGTCATTAGCGGGATGGGAACAGCTGGGGGATGTAGAAAAACAGTGGGCAAAACTGAAAGGAGATATTTTAAGGGCAACCAACCTTTTTGTTAAAATGGTAAATAAAGGTAAAAGGAAAAGGAGACCGCTATGGCTTTCGAAAGAGGTAGCTGAAAAAGTGAAGAAAAAGAGGGAGGCCTTCATGAAATACAAGAGATCACAGAGAGAGGAAGACAGGCATCTATATTTGGAAAAACTTAGAGAAGTTAGCAAAGTAGTCAGGAAAGCAAAGATTCAAAAAGAGGAGGAAATAGCCAATGCAATAAAATGGGGGATAAGACATTTTTCAGATATGTTAGTGAGAAGAGGAAGGGCAAAAGTGATATTGTCAGACTCAAGGGTGAAGGGGAGGAATATGTAGAAGCTGATGAGGATAAAGTGGAATTGCTTAACAAATATTTCTATTCTGTGTTCACAGATGAAGAACCAGGAGCAGGACCTCAGAAAACACCCACAAACAGGAACAGAAGCAAGGGACATCTTGAACAATTTTTAGAAGACTGCGTTCGTGAGAAACTAGCTCAACTTAAAGTAGACAAAGCGGTTGGGACCGGATGGGATACACCCTAGAATACAAAAGCGGAAGTAAGGATGTGGTTGAAAACTACAGGCCGGTTAGTTTAACTTCGGTGGTGAGTAAATTATTTGAAACGCTGCTGAAAGAGAAAATAGTGAGGTTTCTGGAGTACAGTGGATTACAGGATCCGAGGCAGTATGGATTCAGCAGAGGCAGGTCTTGTCAGACAAATCTGATTGATTTCTTTGACTGGGTGACCAGGGAGTTGGACCGAGGGAGAGCCCTAGATGTGGTGTATTTAGATTTCAGTAAAGCCTTTGACACTGTTTCTCACAGGCAACTTATAAACAAACTGAGCACCCTAGGGATGGACCCTAAAATTATTGCTTGGGTTAGAAATTGGTTGGGTGGGAGGCGACAAAGAGTACAGGTAAATGGGGCTCACTCTGAGGAGAAGGATCTTACCAGTGGTGTGCCCCAGGGATTTGTCCTTGGTCCGATTCTTTTTAACATCTTTGTTAGTGATATAGCGGAAGGGCTGTCGGGTAAGGTTTGCCTTTTTGCGGATGATACCAAAATCTGCAATAAAATAGACACCCAGGAAAGTGTAGATAACATGAGGAGGGATTTAGCTAAGCTTGAAGAATGGTCTAGAATTTGGCAGCTGGGATTTAATGTTAGAAAATGTAAGGTCATGCATTTGGGCTGCAGCAATCCAAGGGAGCAATATAGTATAGGGGGTGAAGTAATTTTGTGCACTAAAAAAGAGCGGGACCTGGGCGTGGTTGTGTCTGATGATCTTAAAGTATCTAAACTTGTAGAAAAGGCGACGGCAAAAGCTAGAAGGATACTTGGGTGCATAAGGAGAGGAACGGCTAGCAGAAAAAAGGAGGTGATAGTGCTTCTGTGTAAATCTTTGGTGCAACCTCATTTGGAGTATAGTGTGTAATTCTGGAGACCGCACCTTCAAAAGGATGTGAACAGGATGGAGTCGGTGCAGAGGGTGGCTACTAAAATGGTTAGTGGTCTTCACTATAAAGCATATGAGGACAGACTGAAGGATCTTAATATGTACACCTTAGAGGAAAGGCAGGATAAAGGTGATATGTTGTGAGATGTTTAAATACCTCCGTGACATAAATGCACAGGGGGAGAGCCTCTTTCAGTTGAAAGCAAGTTCTGCTACAAGGGGACATGGGATGAGGGTGAAGGGAGATAGATTCAGGAGTGATATGCGGAAATATTTCTTTACGGAAAGAGTAGTGGATCCATAGAATAGTCTCCCAGCGGAGGTGGTAGAGATGAGGACAGTAACTGAATTCAAAAAAGCATCGGACCAACACAGAGGATCTCTAAAGGTAAAAAGTGGACTGTTGTAGTTGTTGATATGGAAGGACAGACTAGATAGGCCATGTGGTCTTTTTCTGTCATCATGTTTCTATGTTTCTAAAAACCTGCTGATGATTTCTGAGTCTGGCTTGATTTATGCGTGGAAGGTTGCTGGCCGTGCTGCATGAAGGAGGCCGCGGCGCAGAGCTTCCCTAGTCAGTGGGGTTCTGCGTGCTGGATTAGGTGCAGGAAAAGAGTAAAGAGGGCTGATACCAAGTCATTGTTTTTTTTACTTTCCAACACTCAGGGCTGGGGTTTAAGAAGGTCTGTTGAGGGTGGACCCTCACTATGGCAGTTCAGCAAAGGGTAAAAGGGAAGGACGGGTGATGGGTGTAGAGAAGAGTGCCATTTCCGGGGTAAGCAGGGATCTCCCATGCCATCCACCCTTGTTATCCAAGAGAGAGATTCTATGAGCAGGATAGGACATAGGAGACTATATCCAGCCTAGAAGTCTTAACCAATTTGAAGGAAAATTATCAGAGTGCTCACAAGTTAGTAAGAGCAGTATCATTCACAGATCCTGAGAGGAGATGAAGAGAGATTCTGCCCGAGAATCATTCAAGGATTGGAGAGAGGGGAGATAGTATAGAGGATCTTGTCTGCAGGAGCCCAAATGTGAAGAGAAGAATGAAAACTTTATAGGTCAAGAATCTCCTTTCCTATTAGTTTTGTGTCTTTCATTTTCTGTTCTCCTTTTGCCTGCAGATGTTTGTCTGAAGAAACAGATGAACAAATTCCTTTTAAATTCACCTAGTAAATTGCATTTTTAACCATTTTACTGGAGTGATTTTGTCTCTGTTTCATTAGACTGTGGAAACGAGTCTGGAAGGCAGACTTGAGGTGATACACCTGTAAACAAGGGCCTTGAAATTAGCTATCTCTCTCCCTCTCCCCCTGGGCCCAAAACCAAATTTAACTCCTCCTTTTCTTTGGTCCTCTGAGTAACCAATACATCGGTGCACAGGGGTGCCTGATACAAATCCAACAGTTCAACATAGCTAAAAAATTGTTCTGGTGATGTACACTACCACTAGCACAAAATATTTCAAAAGTAGGGGTTGAAATGTTCTTCAGTGTTTTCTTCATCTTCATACTGACCTCTATACCGGAAGGCAATCTTCACATTCACTTTTATAGCATCTCTAGTAGGAAAGGAGAGAGACGCTGGACATCTGAGGGCGAACAGAAGCAGAGATACTGGCATGGGGATAAGAAAGGGGGCATGGGAGATGCTGGATACGGGGGAGAGGGGGAGAGAGGCAAAGGGGTGGGAGGGAGGGGAAGGGGAAATGCTGGACACTTTGGGGAAGTGGTGGGGAAGAAGAAGTATGTTGACCATCTGGGGAGGGGGAGGGCATTGAAAGCGCATCAGATACTCTTGGGCCAGCCCTGATTGTCTTCCTCCTCTGCCCCATAATCTTGCATAAAGGAGCATATAAACTTCCCCATCTGTTTTGATTTTGTTCCCTGATAATTTCCTAACTGATAGTATCCTTGTAGCCCATCCCATTTCTTAAAAGCACATCAGCAATGGATTGATTCAGTTTCTGTTTTATGGCACTGAGCTAGCTGGAAACTCAGGAGGACAACTGACACCTGGCCATAAGGCCTATTTAGCTCTCACAGCAAAGTATTCTGGGAAAATAAGCAAATATAGTTGAAAGGTTAGGAGTGACTTATCTGTTTCTTACGGCCTGGACCCATGTGATTACTTAATCTGAGTGTATCTAGAAAAACTCTTTGCATTGGGGAGACAAGTTCTTAGCATAACACATTGTGTTAGACCGTACCTCTGAGCCAAAGAAGCATCTCCTTTAGCTGAGTAAATAGAAAGTTTTTACCTGTATCAGCCTTGTTAGTTCCCTTTGACTTCATGCTGCCTTACTCCTGCTTCTATATATGTCTTACCCACAACAGCCCTCAGCTGTACTCTCATGGCTTTAATATAACAGCAGTATCCCAAATGATGAAAACTTTACTGAGCATCAGTATAAATTACACCTTACATCGGGTCAGTCAATGAATCTTCATTCCCTGAAGCCTTTCTTGACCATACACGTTTGTAGGAGGCTTAATCTTCCTGCTTTGGTAATAGATGTTACAAATAATCTCCCCAATGGGGTCAGATGGCAAGACATTCATCTACCGTATTAAGCAAGTTCTCCATCTCAGTCCAAAGGCCAAAAGGTACCATCCTTAGCTCACAGATCAGACCCTGCACTTGGAACTTAGTCAAAGGTTTGAGAAATGATGACTGAAGGTCATCAGCCAAGATCAAGAGAAAAGCAGAAGCTTCGATAGTGTTTGTCAAAGTGCCTGTCGACAAAACTCGACGACTTTTGTCTCATCATAAGATGTGCAATGTAAACCCGTAGTGGCCAAGCAAAGCAAGTTTTAAAATACTGGAAACATTTAGTGTACTTCAGGTTCCAAGAAGAATAAAATCAAAGTAATTTACTTTAGTGAAAGAGACATTATATAAAGACCTTAATAAGCGGTTAAAGTGGCTACCAGCAAGAGAGAAACATTAATTATCACATCTTTCAAGCTTTATTTCTTCTTAAATTAATGATCTAACTTGGAGATTACAAGTGAAATTACTATGTTGAATAGCTATTCCCTGTGTGTTTATCAGAACTGTGAATAGCTTCCAAAATCCACAAGCCTTTCTATGCAAATAGCTCTGGGCTCAAATCAATTCATTCTACCACCTGTGTTGCAAACATTATCAATCTACTGTTGCCCCCACTGCATGCATGGTCTTACAATTCTGCTTTCTCCTTTCCTTTCCTTCCTCTCAAAATGAGAAGCATGCACTTTGGTAAAATAAGGCTCAGACTGACATTCAGTGGAGCTGCAAACATCTAGCTCAGCGGTTCTCAAACTTGAGGTTGTGACCGATGGGGGCCACAGAAACATGGCCATTTCCCCTTCTCTCTGGACCTTCACAGCAACCTATGCCAAATAGTGGTAGTCATCAATCAGCAGGTGGCCTGTGAGCACTTATAAGCCCTTGTCCCCTCCTATTAGACTGGAAACCCATGCTGAGTACTGGGGTCTCTCGGCACACACTGCACACTGACACAAAGGACCCTGTGCTGACGGCTGCCGCTGCTTTCTGCTTTAGATGAGGCTGGAGACCTGCTATTTTGATTTCATCATCATCTGGGGCTACGTGAATTTTCAGTTGCTAAAATGGGGTGATATGGGCTAAAAGTTTGAAACGCACTGCTCTAGCTGTAGCCTGTTTGCTTCTGAAAGGACAGGATTTCAGTGCAGCCTGTCTTCTAGGAGGGGGACCAGCAGCGGGCAGGAAGGGCATGGTGGCGGCAGCTTCGGCACACATGGCCTGTTGCCCTGCCCCCCTCTAACAGGAAGTTGCATCGGAGGGGGATCAGAAGTGGCAGGCCATGCTTTTCACCCTGCAAAGCACCAAAGTGGTGGCACAAAGTCACTCTGCCGCCCAGCAGGGGTTGCTCCCTAGGTTACCACTAGCCAGCCTAGTGGACAGGCCGGTCTTGGGGTCGATATAGTTGGCATTTATCCCATAGACACAAATTAGGGAAAACCTTTTAGTATATCGTTTATCCCATAGACATAGAGAGGGTAATTTTGCATACGCCCACAGAGAGAATGCCAGGTACTGCGCACACAGTTTGGGCCTATTTTATAGAGTTAAACACATGCACGCTTTGCTTTATAAAATAGGGGTGGAAGCGCTGAAACTTAGGTGCAGCTCTTACGCCTGCCTGAGAGCAGGTATAACTTGTTGCGCCTAGATCAGTGACACGGTGCACGTAGGTCATGGTATTTTATACTAACATGCATCAGCAGAGGCCGCGCCTATGCTTCTCTCAAGTACCGCCACCATGAACGCCCCATGGCTCTTATGTGTGGTGACATATATATATATATGTATTAACAGCAGTTGCTATTCTGAAGGTGCGTGCATATGTGGCCCTTCACATGCGTAAGTCCTTGAAATAGGGACTTCTGTGTGTTTCTCGTGCATAGTGTCCTGTGCACCTTATAAAAAATCACCCCCACAATGGCGAAAACCCTTTATGGCATCTGACAAAGAAAGCAAGGATTTACTTGACCTCAGTCTATACTTTGACAAACGCAAAAAAGTAGAAATAGAAGGCAGCAGAGTTGCCAAGAAAGCTTTTTTCTGTGGGGACACTTTAGACTGGTCCTAGTTTAAAAAAGGTTTGGACAAGTTCCCGGAGGAAAGATCCATAAATCATTATTCTAGAGGATCCGGAAAATCCATTGCTTGCCCCGGGACGAGCATTGTGGAATCTGTGTGCTTTTTGGAACCTGCCAGGTACTTGTGGCCTGAATTGGGCACTGTTGAAATCAGGATACTGGGCTTGGTGGACTTGAGTCTGACCCAGTAAGGCATTTCTTCTGTTTATTTGTACACAGAGATTCACTAACTAGAAAGAGGATGAAAACCAAGCATTGAGGGTTTCAGCTCAAAACAGCAGTGAAATAGCCACTGATTAATAAAGCAATGTGGGTGGAGAGATGGGAGCAGCACTTACACCCTAAGCACCTTACTGGGCAGACTGGACGAGCCATTTGATCTTTTATCTGCCGTCCTCTACTTTATTACTAAATTTACAGTATAACTATGAAAGAGACGGATCTCCCCACCACGAAAAGTCTTTTTTCATTATACTTATTTGTATATAACAATGCCATCTCACATTGGATTGACTCTAAATATTAACCCTGATATGACACTAACCAGGGAAAATTACTTAATGTACTATTTAATGGAAATCCTTATTCAGAACAGATTGCTTTGACCTATACGCATTCATTCAGCTTAGAAGTTCAGTAGTTATGTAAAATAGACATATTAAACCGTATTGAATTTTAAATGCTATTTTTCCTTCATTTATTTCCTTTCACAATTGCACTTGTACTAATGTACTCAGTCTATTTTTGTTTCCTAGGTTACATAGGATTTTGTACCTTGTTTAGATAATCATACTTAGTCTACCTACTCAGTGCTAAACTTGCCTGAGTCACTCTGACACTGAGTTTATTTCTGTGTGAGAAACCTATGGATTTTGACAGATTTTAGTTACTGACTTGGTTTTCAATGGAAAAAATGAATTTGAGACCTAGAAAGCCAGATTAAATCAAATGCTTTGTTTCCAACTAAGTTTGGTATTTTAGTATCTGGGACCTAAAACGGGTACTATTAAAGTACCCATGCACTCAGAGGATAGAGAGAAGACGGCTTTCGTCTGTACTCTGGGATTCTATGAGTTTGAATGCTTGCCTCATTGCATTGGTAGAACTCTAGCCACCATCCAAAGGTTGATGGAACCTACTGGAGGTTCTAGTGTACTGCAATGATTTGATCATCTTATTATCAGACTTGGCTATATTGGCAACCATGCCAAAACAAACAATAAAACTTATAAGTAAAAAAGAAATAATTTTTGGAGGACAGAAAATTACCTAAGAAAATTTCTAGTGTATTAGAAAGAATACAGGGCCTGATTTTCATTTAAGCGGGCTATGCACTGCGTTGGCACATAGCCTACCTGCCTGACGACCCCCATAACCCGGATTTTCACTTCACGGCAGCAGAAGTGAAAATCCAGGTTGGCTGGAAATGCCAGCAGCCACCGAGGCTAAGTGATTTTTGATGCTACCTGGTTAGCCCTAGCACCTCAAAGATAGGTGAGGAAAACCCTCGCCTATCTTTAAGGCGCCAAGGGCTAACCGGGTAGCATCAAAAATCGCTGCTACTCACTTAGCCCTTTCCTCCACCCCCACTCGTCCCTGGAATGCCCCCGACATGACCCAATGCTAACAGGATAACATTGGGGCATGTAAGGGCTTACCCGTGGATTGACGGCGGCACTAACCGTGCAGGTGCCTTTGTCTATCCGCGGGTAAGGCATTTACACGGGTAACTAGGGCAGCTAACTGTATAAATGCTTTCAAAAATCGGTCCCATAGTTTATAAAAACTGATCAGATTATACTGTAGCATATTCAGTATCAGGCTCATTCTGAAACACAAATAGCGGGGATGGATGTCCATCCCCGCTATTCATGCTTCTTCCCACTGGCGTCTAACTGCCCCGCTGGTTGTAAGGAGAAGTTAGATGGGGGCAGGAAAGGGGAGGATCGGGAGCGGCGTTAGGGCGGGCAGTGGGCGGTTGCCGGCCCCGGACGTACAGGGCCAATTCTATTGTTGGCCCTGTATATTCGGGGCTGGCGACTTGAACGGGGAAATTATTCCAACTTCGAGGTGGAATAAGTTCCCCAATTCAGCTGGATCGGTGGGCCTGGGGCTGGGAAGGGGCGGCAGGGGACAGAGGGCATTTCCTGCAGCCCGACCCTGGCCCTGGGAAGCCAGATCAGGGGTTGGGCTATGTGGAATTAGCTTCAGGAGCCAGCGGCCAGGGATCACAGCTTTTAAATGGAGCCGCAGTGCCATGGCAACCGGACACCATGGCGCCACAGCTCCATTTAAAAACTGAGTTATACGGGTAAGGCCTATATGTGCAGGTCGGGCCGAATCACAGTCCTGGCCTTCATGTACAGGCCTGATTGCGATTCTGATCCTGTGGGGATAGACGCTCTCTGTATGTCTGGTTCAGATCAGTCATACAGAGGGCTTGTGCATCCAGGACGGAATTGAGCCTTATTTGTGTAGAAATGTAGATATTTGCAATTACTGGATCTTAGGATCTCTGCTAATTATTTTTACAAATAACACTTAGTTAGGGTTGCCAACTTTTTCACCGAGAAAAACCCGACACCTGTGGCTCGCCATGCTCCATCCATTCTCCGCCCCTAGTCCCACCCCTGCCCCGCCCCCAGCCCCACCCACAAAAATTACCGAGGGTACGTGTAGGCTAACTTCCTTGGTCAGATAATAATTAAACTGGGAACCCCAAAATCCAAACATGAAATGTACAACACTGGAGAAATAAAACTATAGAGTAATTTCCTCTTGCACTAAACAAAAACGCAAAGATGTTATCAATACACACTTCCCAGACCAGACATATTCCAGTTAATAAATTCAAAATAAAAAGTATTTTTCTACCTTCTGTTTGGGCATTTTATTTTTCAGTTGCAATTGCTCCAGTCACTTTCTTCTGGTTTCTTCGTGTCTTCTGCGAGCTATCCATTTGTCCTTTCTTCTCTTTTAGATGTTTTCCATTCTCTCTCTATTTCTGCTTTAACATACTGATTGTTTCCCTTTTGCTCTTTCCCCCAATTCTTTTCTTATTCCTTTATCATCCATTTAAATTTCACCCTTTCATTTTCAAGCCCCTCTTACTCTCCCAATACCCAGCCCCATCATAGACTTTTCTTCCACACAAAATATTTTTTCCCCTCTCCATTCTCATTCCCCATCCATTCTAGTCCTCCCCCAAAATCAGTTCCCTTATAGTTCTAGACCCACCCAGCATCCACTCCCTTCTAGTCCCATTCTCCCATGCCCCACATCAGCCCATTTCCAGTCCTATTCTAGCTCTTCATCAGCCCATTTCCAGTGCTAGCCCTCACATCACAGGCCATTTCCAGTCCTAGCCCCCACCATCACATCCCATTTGCAGTCCGGGTCCCCCTGCACCATCACAGCCCATTTGCAGTCCTAGTTCCCCCCCCCCACCATCACAGCCCATTTGCAGTCCAAGTTACCCCCCCCCCCATAGCCCTTTTCCAGTCCAGGTCCCCCTCCCCATCACAACCCATTTCCAGTCCATGTCCCCCCCCCCCATAGCCCTTTTACAGTTCAGGTCCCCCCCCATCACAGCACATTTCTTTCCAGTCCAAGTCCCCCCCCCCATAGCCCTTTTCCGGTCCAGGTCCCCCTCCCCATCACAACCCATTTCCAGTCCATGTCCCCCCCCATAGCCCTTTTACAGTCCAGATCCCCCCCCATCACAGCCCATTTCTTTCCAGTCCAAGTCCCCCCCCCCCCTAGCCCTTTTCCGGTCCAGGTCCCCCCCCCCCAATCACAGCCCATGCAGTCCTTGTCCTCCCCCCCCCCCGACCAGCACCGCAGCTGTCTGAGAGGCTTCAGAGGGAGCCGGGTATTGCCTTTAACCTTTCCCAGCAATCGCGGCTTTACAGATACAGCCGCCAGCGTGAAGGAAAAGGCTCTTCATGCTGGCGGCTGTACAGAGGGAGCCGGGGCCTCGCGCGAGCTTACCCTGCTCCCTCTGAAGCCCTCCGGTGTGTGGGCCGGCCCTGGGTGGGGGTTTTTTTGGACTTCGGGTCGGAAGAAAAGCCGGTTTTTTGCTCTGGCCGCTCCCGATCTTGCGGCCAGAGCAAAAAACCGGCTTTTCAAGGGCCGGTTTTACATCTGCGCCGGCAGCCGGCCTGGCCATGGAAAAACCGGCCAGGCCGGCTGAAAACCGGCCAGTTGGCAACCCTACACTTAGTCATAGCAACCAGTTGATTGCTGGGAGATGCAAATATCTGCATCCGCACTTACTTCATGATGGTGATAGGGATTACTCCAAACTTCCATTGTCTCATATCTTTTCTTATGCTTTTTCAGCATCATGTCTTTCTTACATTGCCTGCACATTGGAGAGATTCTCTATAAGTTTCCACTCAGGATTTGTTATCACTTTGTTTTGGGACAGTAGGAGAAAACCACTATTAGTTTGTGAGTCTATAGGTGCTATCAGTTCTCAAAACAGTTGTTTACATTCACTTTGGCTTTTGTTACTGTTATCAGAATCCTCCCAGACTTTTTCTTTACAATGTTTGCATTTTCCCATATTCTCTGAGCATCCATCTTTGTTCAGCAGCAGTTAGCATAAGTTATCACCTATTTCTCTCCAGAACCTGAGTGTTTTGTCTTTGGCCTGTGGAATTATAGTACATGCAATATTTAATTTGCAGATCCAAAACTAACTACCATAATCTTTGGCTGAAGAATATGAAAAAAGGCAGATAAAAGCCCAGGACTGGTTGAAAACAGCAGGTTTATGTAGATAAATGTCAGTAAAACATGTAGGGCCTGATATTAATTTATTTATTTAACAGGCTTTTTTATACCACTTTATCATTTAGTCAAAGTGGTTTACATTGTAACATAAACTTTGTAATGTACATTAAACAGGGACATTGATAACTTGGATTCTTCTGATGCAATGGAGGGTTAAGTGATTTGGCCAAGGCCACAAGGAGTGCTAGTTAGAATCAAATCCTGATCTCTTGGTTCCCCAGCCAGTGCTCTAACAATTAGGCTACTCCTTTACTCCATAGCTGCCGAGCTTTAACCTGGATATTCAATGTCGGGGTCCTTTGTGGCCCCGGTATTGAATATTGGGGGTTGCCGCACAGCCAAAGATGCTGGAGAAGCTAACCGGGCAGTGGAAATATTGCGCCGCTGCCTGGTTGGCTCCCACGGGAAAGCGCCTATCTTTTCCCACAGGTCGCTATCCTGGCAGTGGTGCAATACCACTGCTGCCCGGTTAGCGAATGTTGCCACCTCCACTCTGCCCTATAACGCCCCAACGTGCACTGATACTAAGTGGTTAGCATCGGGGAGTGTAGCAGTATTAATCGGAGATATTCAGCGGCACTAACCATGTTAGTACCACTGAATATCCCTCTAAGTGGCATTTCCACGGTCTGTAAACCGTGTAAATGCCTTTGAATATTGGGACTGTAGTGTCCAAAGAAGATATAGCCACTGACTCAGCCAAGATTTATTATTGATGGAATTCTGCACACAAAAATAAAATTCTGTGTCAAAAGGTCTAAATTATACAAAATCCTGCATACTTTGTTTGTCAAAATAACAAAGCATATTGCTTTTGAGAGATACTTAATTTAAAATACAATACAGAATAAAAATATTACAAAAAAAGCAAAATTTTAAATTATTGTTCGCAAAATTCTATCAGGAGTAAGGACTGAATCTTTCACCTCTTAGTCCAGGCCCATAAGGGTAACCAAACTGAGATTATTCCTGGTTATTACAGGAGGTGTTAAAGACTAGTCTCAGACTGCCAGACTTTTGAACTAGCTGTTACAAAAAGAATCTCATGAAGGAGAAGAACATAGATATTCCACAATTTACAATAAAGATGGCCTGAGAAGAACAAAAGAGTCTTTTAGCCTTCATACTGGCCAAGGAGTGGTGTTCTGTAGGCCTTTGACACTGTTCCTCACAGGTGACTTATAAACAAACTGAGCACCCTAGAGTTACTGCTTGGGTTAGAAATTGGTTGGGTGGGAGACGATAAAGAGTACAGGTAAATGGAGCTCACTCTGAGGAGAAGGATGTTACCAGTGGTGTGTCCCAGGGATCTGTCCTTGGTCCGATTCTTTTTAACATCTTTGTTAGTGATATAGCGGAAGGGCTGTTGGGTAAGGTTTGCCTTTTTGCGGATGATACCAAAATCTGCAATAGAGTAGACACCCAGGAAGGTGTAGATAACATGAGGAGGGATCTAGCTAAGCTTGAAGAATGGTCTAGAATTTGGCAGCTGGGATTTAATGTTTTAAAATGTAAGGTCATGCATTTGGGCTGCAGCAATCCAAGGGAGCAATATAGTATTGGGGGTGAAGTACTTTTGTCCACTAAAAAGAGTGGGACCTAGGCGTGGTTGTGTCTGAGGATCTTAAAGTACCTAAACAAGTAGAAAAGGTGATGGCAAAAGCTAGAAGGATGCTTGGGTGTATACGGAGAGGAATGGCTAGCAGAAAAAAGGAGGTGATAATGCCTCTGTATAAGTCTTTGGTGCGACCTCATTTGGAGTATGGTGTACAATTCTGGAGACCGCACCTTCAAAAGGATGTGAACAGGATGGAGTGAGTGCAGAGGGTGGCTACTAAAATGATTAGTGGTCTTCATTATAAAGCATATGAGGACAGACTTAAGGATCTTAATATGTACAACTTAGAGGAAAGGCCGGATAGAGGTGATATGATTGAGATGTTTAAATACCTCCGTGGCATAAATGTTCAGGGAGAGAGCCTCTTTCAATTGAAAGCAAGTTCTGCTATGAGGGGACATGGGATGAGGGTGAAGGGAGATAGATTCAGGAGTGATATGTGGAAATATTTCTTTACGGAAAGAGCAGTTGATCCGTGGAATAGTCTCCCAGTGGAGGTGGTAGAGATGAGGACAGTAACTGAATTAAAAAAAGCACGGGACAAACACAGAGGATCTCTAAAGGTAAAAAGGGGACTGTTGTAGTTGTTGATATGGAAGGACAGACTAGATAGGCCATGTGGTCTTTTTCTGTCATCATATTTCTATGTTTCTAAAAGGAAACCTTATCTATAGAAACCCCCCTAAGCCAGAAGAGAATAATGCAAACCTGAAGTCTCTTCACAATGATCATGGGCATCTTGGATTTGACAATATCCTAAATCTGGCAATGAATCAAGTGGAGGGGCCAGGAGAAAAGATGATGAGGCTGAGAAGCATTTGAGACAGAGAGAAGTACATTGATCAGACGTTTCTTGAAACATCCAAGCTCTCAAAACAGAGATGAAGATGGGAGGTTTCAGAATGAAGAGTTGTACACAAGTTACCAGATCCTACAGAATAAACAATCCAACTCCTCCAGCAATGAAGAACTAGTTTGCAGCCCTGGAGCTCTTGTTCATTGTCGGATTCTGTTTTGTTTTATGTAAACCGCGCTGATCGTAAATAGTGCGGTATATAAGAAATGTAAAATAAATAAAATAAATAAATAAATCCCAGGAAAGGGAAGAACCAGAGCTCGAGCACCCCAAAGTTTCAGAATCAGTGACCACAAGGAAGGGAAGGGTAGTGATGGTTGGTGTCTCTGTTATGAGGCGTCCATCTGCCTACCAGACGTGATGTCCAGAGAGGTGTGCTCTCTGTCAAGTGCCAAAATCTGAGCTGTTATGGAGAGTTTGCAGAGACTCATCAAGCCTACTGACTATTATCCGATGGTGCTAATCCATGTCGGAACAAATGATATTGCTAGGTATCCCTCTGAGTGTACTAAAAGTTACATCATGGCTCTGGGACTGGTATGCAGGTGGTGTTCTCTTCAATCCTTCCTTTCGAGGGTAAAGGCCAAGGCATAGAAGCTCACATCCTGGAGATGAATGTGTGGATGGTGTCATTGAGAGAGTTTTGGTTTCCTGGGCCAAGGGATGATGTTCCAAGGGCTGCAGAGCAGAGAAGGTGTCCATTTGTCCAAGAAAGGTTGAAGTGTCTTCTGCAGCAGACTGGCTAACCTACTGAAGAAGGCTTTAAACTAGAATCATTGGGTTTGGGTGAAGAAACCCCCAAGTAAGTGAAAGCCCCTAGGTAAGTGAAACATTAAATACCTCTGTAAAAATTGGTAAAAGGGGGAACATCTGGAATGCAGTGTTTATAAATGCCCATAGCATGAGAAATAAGATCCCAGATGTTGATGGTAAGGAGGGGAGGAGTAGCCTAATGTTAGAGCACTTTCTTGGAGACCAAGAAAACAGGGTTCAATTCCCATTAGTACTCCTCTTGGACTTGGGCAAGTCACAACATCCCATTGCCTCAGGAAAAATCCAAGTTATCAATGTCCCTGTTTAATGTACATTACCAAGTTTAAGATATAATATAAACTGCTTTCAGTGAAATGGTACAGTAGCATGAAAAATCTGTTAAATAAATAAAATGTTGAGGCTTTAATGGAAGAATCTGACTTGGATTTAGTGGCAGTTACAAAGACATGGTTCACAGACAACAGGGCTATACTTTATTTAGGAAGGACAGGGTAGGAAGAAGAGAAGGAGCACTATATGTAAAAAATAATATTAAAGCTATAGAATTGCAGAGCTTAAAAGTGAGTGAGGAGGCACTGTGGGTTAAATTAGAAAAAGGGAAATCCATTTGCATCGGTGTGATATACAGACCTCCTTCACAGGGAGAAGAAGTGGATGGAGATTTATTAGAAGATATACACAGTATTGCCATGAAAGGAGAACTGCTACTGATAGGTGATTTCAACATGTCAGATATTGATTGGCACTTCCTTGCTGTGGAGTCATCTAGAAGTAAGGAGATCCTAGATTCTCTACAGGGAGAACTATTCCAACAACTGATAACAGAACATTAAAAGACTCCAACTGATAACAGAACATTAAAAGACTCCAACTTGCCCAAAATGCAGCAGCAAGAATTGTAATGAAGGTTCCACCATTTGAACACATTACACCTATACTCGCAAACCTTCACTGGCTCCCAATTCAATCCAGAATAAATTACAAATTGATTATCACTACATTTAAGACACTAAATACAATGGCCCCAGTCTCTTTAACAAAACTTATCACTAAAGACACATCCCAAACTGCGCTACGGAGAGGCCACACGAATAAAATTAGGATCCCGAAAGATTTCACAACTACCAAAAAAACAACTAATAAAAAAGCGTTTTCACATGCAGCTCCCACCCTATGGAACTCCCTCCCCGAAGAAATAAGGGCATTAAATGATGCAAAGGAACTCCGCAAGAAATTAAAAACATATTTATTCATCTCCCATTTTGGCACGCTAGAAAATACCTTACCACTAACAGGAAATGGTTAATAGAGACCTCAGGGTACACCAATTCCAATTTTTCTATCTAACTACAATTAAAGTCGATTAAATAACTATTTGTAAATCCTGTAAATAGATATATGTAAATAGTTTAAAATATGTAAATAGTTCGATTGTTGTTTAACAAATTATTTACCATACTTAGTCCAATTCATGTTTAAATGTATTTAGCAAAATTGTACCTAGTTAATTAATGTTTCATGTATTTAGCAAAATTGTACCTAGTTAATTAATGTTTCATGTAAAACAGACCTGTTAATCTGTTCATTCCTTGTTCAATGTAAACCGCACCTGATCTGTGGAAGGTAGTGGTATATAAGCAACTGTTAAATAAATAATAAATAAATAAATAACAGACCCCACACGTGATGGGGCCATACAGGATTTGGTGCTTACCAATGGGGAAAGTGTTTCTGATGTCACAGTGAGAGATCTTGCATCCAGTGATCACCAGATGGGTCAGTATTAGGGCTAGGGCTGATAAGATCCATTCAAAAGAGAGGGTCTTAGACTTTAAGAAAATGAACATTGCTATGATGGGACAATACCTCAAGGAGTTGTTAGCGGGATGGGAACAGCAGGGGGATGTATAAAAGCAATGGGCAGAACTGAAAGGGGATATTTTAAGGGCAACAAACCTTTTTGTTAGAAAGGTAAATAAACGTAAAAGGAAAAAGAGGTCACTATAGTTCTCAAAAGAAGTATCTGAAAAGGTGAAGAAAAAGTGGGTGGCCTTCATAAAATACAAGACATCACAGAGAGAGGAAGACAAGCATCTATATTTGGAAAAACTTAGAGAAGCTAGCAAAGTAGTCAGGAAAGCAAAGATACAAAATGAAGATGAAATAGCCAATGCAAAAAAATGGGAGGATAAGACATTTTTCAGATATGTAAGTGAGAGGAGGAAGGACAAAAGTGGTATTATCAGACTCGTGAATATATAGAAGCTGATGAGGATAAATCAGAATTGCTTAACAAATATTTCTGTTCTGTGTTCACAGATGAAGGGCCAGTAGCAGGACCTCAGAAAACACCCAAAAATAGGAACAGAAGTGATGGGGATCTTGAACAATTTTCAGAAGAATATGTTCATGAGAAACTAGCTAAAGTAAAAGTTGACAAAGCAATGGGTCTGGATGGGTTACATTTGAGAATATTGAAGGAACTTGGGGACTTTCTAGCGGCCCAATGACTGAACTTTTCAATGCATCTTTAGAGTCGGGAGTTTTCCCAGAGGACTGGAGAAAGGCACATGTCATCCCTTCACACAAAAGCGGAAGTAAGGATGAGACTGAAAACTACGGACTTCTCTCTGTGTTGAATAAATTATTGGAAACACTGCTAAACGAGAAAATAATGAGGTTTATGGAGTCCAATGGATTGCAGGATCTGAAGCAGAATAGGTTTACCAGAGGCAGGTATTGTCAGACAAATCTGATTGATTTCCTTGATTGCGTGACCAAGGAGTTGGACTGAGGGAGAGCCCTGATGTGTATTTAAATTTCAGTAAAGCCTTTGACACCGTTCCACACAGGCGACTTATAAACAAACTCAGCACCCTAGGGATGGACCCTAAAGTAATTGACTAGGTTAGAAATTGGTTGAGTTAGAGATGACAAAATATTAAGGTAAATGGAGTTCACTCTGTGGAGAAGGAGGTTATCAGTGGTGCGTCTCAGGGGACTGTCCTTGGTCCGATTCTTTTTAACATCTTTGTTAGTGATACTGTTGAAGCGCTGTCAGGCAAGGTTTGCCTCTTTTCAGATTATACCAAAATCTGCAATATAGCAAACACCTAGGAAAGAGTAGATAACATGAAGAGGGATCTAGATAAGCTTGAAGAATGGTTAAGAATTTGGCAGCTGAGATTTAATGCTAAAAAATGCAGGGTCATGCATTTGGGCTGCAAAAATCCAAGGGAGTGGTACAGTGTAAGGGGAGAAGTACTTCTGTCCACAAAAGAAGAGTGGGACCTGGGTGTGATTATTTCTGATGATCTTAAGGTGGCTAAACAGGTAGAAAAGGTAACAGCAAAAGCCAGAAGGATGCTTGGGTGCATAGGGAGAGGAATGGCCAGTAAAAAAAGGAGGTGATAGTGCCTCTGTATAAATCTCTGGTGTGACCTCATATGGAGTATTGTGTGCAATTCTGGAGACCACACCTTCAAAAGGATATAAACAAGATGGAGTCGGTGCAGAGGGTGGCTACTAAAGCGGTGTTTGGTGGTCTTCGTTATAAAGACTTAAAGATCTCATTATGTATACATTAGCGGAAAGATGGGACAGAGGAGATATGATACAGATGTTTAATACCTTTGTGCATAAATGCACAAGAGGAGAGCCTCTTTTGATTGAAAGTAAGCTATGCTGCGAGGGGAAAGAGGATGAGGGTGAAAGGGGATAGACTCTGGAGTAAATGCGGAAATATTTCTTTATGGAAAGAGTGGTAGATCATGGAATAGTCTCTCAGTGGAGGTCGTAGAGACGAGGACAGTATCTGAATTAAAAAAAATCATGGGACAAATACAGAAGATCTCTAAATGAAAAAAGGGGACTATTGTATTTGATATGGACGGGTAGACTAGATAGGCCATGTTAACTTTTTCTGCCATGATGTTTCTATGGATAGATTCTACTGGTCTCTAAGAAACGAGAAATAGAGGACTACAGTAAATCCTGCCCATGGCGCATTCAGAGAAAGATATTGCTTTTTAAGGCAGCCTACATGTCAAATATTGATAGTAGTAGACCTATGGACTTGGTCTATGTTGATTTTTTTTTGCTCATAGAACCTGATGAAGGTAAAATCTACAATGTAGTTGTGATAAGAAATTACTTTATTTGCTATCCTCGAGCTTATCCCATTAAAGATCAGAAAGCTGTCACAATTGCTAAAGTCCTTTGTGAACGATTATCCATTCTGCAATCCATTCAAATAAAGCTTACTTTCAATTTATAAATTACCTTCCATGGGTACAGAAGGCTGGAATGGCCCCTCTGCATTCTCAGAGTGGCTCAAAGCTGGAGAAATGCAACAGGAATCTGGACATTTTGGGAACCATGAACTGAAAGCAGAAGGCCCATTGAAGCAGGCACATTTGAAGCTTACTATGTGCCTATAACAGCACCAAGAATGAGGCAACAAGGTATTCACCCTAATTCTTGATTTTTGAATGAGAAGACCATCTGCCTGCAGACAATGTGCTTTGAAGTGACTGTTGATAAATCCCATTGAAGGTCTTGAAGGGATAGATAAAGATTTTCATTAGGGTTATTGACCTCTCCAGAAATAGGACCAAAAAACAACAACAATAAGACCTGATACAACAAAAGATTCAAATATCTTGACCGTAATCAAGGAGGCTGAGTGCTGCTATGGAATCTGGGCATTTCTGAGACCTGGGCAAGCTTGCAGACAGATGGGGATCCATATTTTATGTGATCCATTCATAAATGCTTAGAGTACCGGTCTACCACCTCAAACCTGATCATGCAGAAGGCCCAGTCAAGCACTGCAGTCATTTGATCCCTATAGGAGAAGAGCTTAAGATTACACAAGAACTAGTAAGAGACTCTTTCTTTTAATAGTCCTGAAACAAAGGTTAAGCAAACTGTATCAGATTCTGAAGAGGAAGATGAGAACCCGGAATGGGAATTCCCCACCTTGCTCTTTGATAATGAACCGTTAGGGCATCAAAAGTCAACAGAACTTGAATTAAGGCCTAATACGGAAGTTTCTGCCTGAATCCAGAAGCTCTTGCCTTCCAGCCTAGCGAAGCATGTCCCATTTCTAGACAAGAAGAGAATTATCCAGCTTTAGAGGGTTCAGAGTTGTTGCCTTCTGCTAACAGAATAAAAACTTTGATTTTTGATTTTGAAATATACTGGTACGGTGTTCTATAGCAATGTTTCTCAAGCCAATTTTGGAGTATCCCCAAAAACCAGACTGGTCACAGGAAGTACTCCCGGATTTTTTTTGAGAAACACTGGTCTACAGTATCTTATCAAAAATCGATAGAAAAATGTAGTGTTAAGGGATTTGATTTTTGGAGGCTAACTGACTTCAGCTACGTTCATTGGAAGAAGTGTAGTACAACTACACACCAAATTAGCAGAAGCTAGTTAAAGGAGAGGATGCAGAAAATAGAGTAAATCATCAAAAGTAAAAATGATAAATGACTAGAGTTGGACATTCTGCTGTGGAGATCCTTAACTTCCTGTTGAGTACTGATCAGGCTCTGGAATTTGTTACCAGAGGATGTAGCAAAGGTTGTTAGTGTAGCTGCATTTAAAAGAGGTTTGGACAAGTTCCTGGAGGAAAGGTCCATAAACCATTATTAAAGAGGACCGAGGAAATCCACTGTTTACCCATTGGACAAGCAGCATGAAATCTGGATATGTTTTGGCCACTGTTGGAAATAGGATACTGGTCTTGATGGACCCTTGGTCTGACCCAGAATGGTATATCTTGTGTTCTTATGTTCCTTAAGTACTAGACTGTGAATTTTTTAGAGACCTCATCCATAGGCTCATTTTTCATTCTTGGACATAAGAAGGAATCCAAAGGGAAGGGTCAGGTAGTAACTGTCACCATTGCAAATACATTCTTTATCCACTTCTCTGGGACAGCTGCAGCCTTGCTAATTAAATAGTCTTATGCCTGTCTGCTTCTTACTTTCTCCAGTTTGTCTGTTCCCTAGACACCAGTATGGTGCTGTCAAAGCCAACATTTATGTAGTGCCAGTGGAAATAGAATTTTGGCAGGGTCTATTGACAAGCATCATGTATACTATGTGGTCATTCTGGAACTATAAAAATCATGGAAGGTCAGCAAGATCTGTGCCTAATTAAAGTTGTGGGGGTGGTACACTCTTGTCCCCCTTCATCCCATGCACCAACAGTCCTGCCCCAGACTTTAGAGCCCTTTACTCTCATTCAGTACCAGATTACCCAATAGGCAGAATAGACATGGCATTTCTTTATATTTTTTAATAAATATTGATGAGAAAAAAGACCTCGGAGATTATTTACTCTTTTTAATTAAAATTATCAGGGCATTCTCTTTACCTTTGTTTTACAGGGCACACGCTTAAATAATTAGTTCTTAAACTCCTCCTCTACATTATTTACTTTTATTTCTATTGTCTTCATTACTAACAGGCAGAAAACCCTAGATAAAGATCAACTAAATGAGATTAAGAAGGAGAGATTGAGATTGATGAGATTGAGAGGATGAGTGCTTTCCAGAGCTCTCCCAAAAGGTGATTTTTGCTGAATTTGCTGCTTAACTGTGAGTTCTATCTGTTTGTCTCCACATATTTATCTATCTATGGGGCTTGTTTACAAAGCCACGGTAGCGGATCGCGAATCGCTACCGCGGCTTTGTAAACAAGCCCCTATTTGTCCTTATTGGTGGGTTCCCTTACCTACTCCATTGTGTGTGCCCACAGTTCAGGAACAGCCTACTGGCCAGAGACACTTAGGTTCCCACCCACCCTACCCCTCACCCCACCCATCCCAGGGGCTACATTGCCTATATAGTGGTCACATATGTGCCATCTATTGCTCCTAACGTGGGTTAAAGCCCGCATCTTCATCTTTTCTTATTATTATTCTTCCTCTTCTGGGACTCCTTAATCAACATATCGTATATTCAGTGCAATAACTGCAGTACTTTCATTCAAAGACGAATAATTTGGAGCCTAAGAGCTTGTCCTATATGCCTAAAGTTAGCTGCCATGCATGAAGAACTGACTCTACTAAGGAAAGACCTAGCTGCCATGCATAAAGAAGTGTCTCTACTGAGGGAGGAACTGGCTGCAATGAAGCGCACCTCTTCTAGGATACAAACTGAACAAAGTCCACCACCGCTCCCACAAAGAATCAAACACCCCAGGAACAAATGGATCACAGTGGGTTCTGGTAGATTGCGACCTGTAACGCAGAGACATCCCATACATCAAGAGATATCCCTGCACAATGCCTTCTCTGCCTTGGCTAATGAGGATGCCCAATCCAAAGAAACTGAAGGGCCCTTAAATGAGTCGGACAATGCCCAATCTCCTGGTAAAGCACCAAATATGAAGAAAACCTCACCAAACAGAAAACTACTACTATTTGGAGATTCAATCGTCAGAGGCATCAACTTGGGAACACAGTTCAAAGGAGAGAAGATAGTCATGTGCCTACCAGGCTCTTCAGTCAGCAGGAATACAAACCAAGTTGTTGAAATACTTAGCGCAAAAAGTTAACACTCCAAACCTGATGTTATTATCCACTTGGGCACAAATGACCTGGCTATTAACAGTGCCTCTACAGCCCAAAAGGACTTCCAGTCTCTGGGAGAGAAACTCAAGCCTATTGTTAACACTGTTGCATTCTCAGAAGTTCTACCTGTTCCTGGTAAGGGGACAAAAAGGCTGCATTGCATTAACAGCTTTAATACATGGCTCCAGAACTGGTGTAAACAAGAAGGATTCAGATTTATTGTCAACTGGGGCAACAGATGGACCAACAAGAGACTATACTGTGCTGATGGACTATATCTCTCTGTTGCAGGGAAAATAATCCTAAGTGAAAAATTCAGGCAGTATGTGGATATGCATTTAAACTAGGAAAAGGGGGTGACGGATGTGGAAGATCAACATCTGCATGCCATCCCCTGCAAAAGCAGAATAACATCAGAAACAGCCACACTTTTAAACCACACATCAAAAACAAGTGGCTAGAAGTGGGCAGAACAAAATCAATGCACAATACACACAAGCCAGGTAAATGCTGGAAAGCAATGAGCACAAATGCTCGAAGCTTAGCCAACAAAATTCCAGACCTGGAAGCCCTAATGGTGGAAACGGATTTGGACATTGTGGATTACAGAAACATGGTTTAATGAATCACATGATTGGGATATAGCCATAGCTGGCTATAATCTATTCAGAAGAGACAGAGAAAATGGAAAAGGAGGAGGAGTAGCCTTGTATGTCAAAAGCAATATTAAAGCTACTGAAATGCAGGGGACATGAGGAAAAGAAGAAGTGCTCTGGATTGCGTTGGAAAGAGGAGATGGCACTGTCATCCATACTGCTGTAGTCTACAGACCTCCGACTCAAATTGAAGAGAGAGATAATGAACTGATTACAGATATTGCCAAGATAGCAACAAAGGGGGACGCGATCATATTGGGTGACTTTAATCTACCTGATGTGGATTGGATTACTCCTTCTGCACATCTGGAAAGAAGCAAAAAAATTGTGGATGCTCTCCAAGATGCATTACTTAGACAAATGGTGATGGAACCAACCAGGGAAAGCTCAACGCTGGATGTAGTGCTCACCAACGGTGATAGCGTGTCGAATGTCTGCGTGAGTGCCCCTGTGAGCAACAGAGACCATCACACGGTGTGGTTTGAGATAAAAGCCATGGTACAGGCCAATCATAGCAAGCTCAAAGTCCTAATCTTCAAAAACACTGACTTCAATAAAATGGCTTAGTACTTAAAGGAGGAGATGACGGGGTGGAAGGAGATAAGGGAAATGGAATTGCAATGGGCTAAACTAAAGGTGGCAATAAAAGGGGCAACAGATAAATATGTAAGAAAAGTAAATAAAAACAAGAGGAGAAGGAAACCTATTTGGTTTTCCAAAGAGGTGGCTGCTCAAATAAAGGCAAAAAAACACAGCTTTCGCAAAATTCAAAAGCTTGCAAACAGAAGAACACAGAAATGAATACAGGATCAAGCTCAAAGAGTCTAAAAGAGAAATAAGGATAGCAAAATCAAAGACAGAGGAAAAGATGGCTAAAGATGTTAAGGGTGGTGACAAATTTTTCTTCAGGTATATTCGGGAAAGGAAGAAAATTAGAGTTGGAATTGCAGGACTCAGGAGTGCTGGGAAAGGACTCGTGGAAAGTGACACTGAAAAAGCGAAATTGCTAAACAAATACTTCTGCTCTGTTTTTACTAAAGAAGATCCTGGAGATGGACCAGCTGTGACTCCCAAATATAAAAATGGGAATGAAGTAGATACCACACCATTCACAGAAGATGAGGTGTTAGAATAACTTGCTAAACTGAAAGTGGACAAAACCATGGGACTGGATGGGATACATCCCAGGATACTGAAAGAGCTCAGAGAGGTTCCTGCAGGACCGTTAAAGGATGTCTTCATCAGATCCTTGGAAACAAGAGAGGTTCCTCAGGACTGGAGAACGACTGATGTTGTACCTCTACACAAAAGTGGTGACAGGGAAGAAATATCAAACTACAGGCCCGTGAGCCTTACCTCGGTGGCGGGAAAAGTAATGGAGGCGCTCCTGAAAGAGCGAATAGTGAACTTTCTCAAAACCAACAGGTTACAAGATCCGAGGCAACATGGTTTTACTGAAGGACGGTCTTGCCAAACAAATCTGATTGAGTTCTTTGACTGGGTGACCAAGGAACTAGATCAGGGGCATGCAATGGATGTCATCTACCTGGATTTCAGAAAAGCCTTTGATACTGTTCCTCATAGAAGGCTTGTCATTAAACTCAGCAGCTTGGGTATGGGTCCCAAGATGGTAAACTGGATCAGAAATTGGTTGACTGACAGACGACAGAAGGTGATGGTACATGGAGCTCACTCGGATGAGAGGAAGGTGATTAGCGGGGTGCCCCAGGGTTCGGTCCTGGGCCCGGCACTGTTCAATGTATTTGTGAGTGATATTGTTGAAGGACTGAATGGAAAAGTCTGTCTTTTTGTAGATGACACAAAAATTTGCAACAGAGTGGACTCCCCCGAGGGAGTGGATAACATGAGGAAAGATCTACAAAAGCTGGAAGACTGGTCTAATGCTTGGCAACTACGATTTAATGCAAAAAAGTGCAGTGTTATGCACTTGGGTAGCAGAAATCCAAGGGAAATGTACACGATAGGGGGCGAGAGGTTGGTATGCACGGTTCAGGAGAAAGACCTTGGTGTGATTATCTCTGATGATCTCAAGGTGGCAAAACAGTGCGACAAGGCGGTGGCAAAAGCCAGGAGGATGTTGGGCTGCATACAAAGTGGGATTACCAGCAGAAAGGAAGAGGTACTTATGCCACTGTACAAGTCACTGGTGAGGCCTCACTTGGAATACTGTGTTCAGTTTTGGAGACCATATCTTGCAAAAGATGTAAAAAGACTGGAAACTGTTCAGAGGAAGGTGACCAAAATGATTTGGAGCCTGCGTCAGAAGCTTTATGAGAAGAGACTTAAAGACCTAAATATGTACACTTTGGAGGAGAGGAGGGACAGGGGAGATATGATTCAGACCTTTAAATACTTAAAGAGAAATGATGAACAAACAAACCTCTTCCAAAGACGGGGAAGCTGTAAAACTAGAGGTCATAACATGAAGCTGCAAGGTGGTAAATTGAAAGGCAATGTCAGGAAATATTTCTTCACTGAAAGGGTGGTGGATGCTTGGAATGCCCTCCCGATGGAAGTGGTGGGGGCAAACACGGTGACGGAATTCAAAATGGCATGGGACAGACACAGTGGATCCCTTTACAGCAACAGGATAAAAACAAAATAAATGGTACCATCTAACTTCTGTACCATCTAACTTCTGAACCATCTAACGTCCAAATAGGGGTGTCCTACATGGAATGGTGGGTTCACCCCTAAGCAAAGACATGGGGAGGGATGGCCTGCACAGAGCGACAGGTGCACCTACTCTTGCCATCTTGCTGGGCAGACTGGTCTTTATCTGCCGTCATTTAATATGTTACTATGTTATATGAGATTGAATTTTTTATCATTGAAGCAAGAGATCCTGGTTTTTTTTTGGTAGCTGAAGAATTCAGATTTTTGAATCCTGAACATCTAAAAACACCATAATATATATGCTTCCTAAAATCCATAAAATGCTTAATTCACCAGGACACCCAATTATATCCAGAAACAACTCCATACTCAAAATGCTAGTATCTATTTAGACAAGTTTTTGATATCTTAAGTAACTCAGATTCCTTCATATATAAAAGATACTACTCATTTTTAACATATTGAGAGAGATAAAAAATAATTTGAGAATTCAATTTCATTTATTCATTTAATTTGATTTATGGATTGCCACTATCTTAGGACTCAGAGCGATTTACAACAATAAAATACACAACAGCAATAAATACACAACAAACCCTAATCTTTCCATCTCACCCTTAGTTACAACCCAACCCTTAAAAAAAAAAGAAGTCTCGCTCTCCACAGATCATCCCATTCCATTCCATTAGTCTATAGCTTCTCCATCAGAGGAGCAGGAATGCAGGATGCTCCCACCCCTCTGCTGCTGAGGCCAATCAGGGCCCAGAATCCATCAATGCAGGACTTTTAAAAGTAAAGGGCGCTTAGGGGGGCTCACACCTGAGGGCTTCGCAAGAGGGCCCTTTAGCGTGGTCCTAAGATGGGGACCACAAGTGAGGACAAAACAAAGCACGCAACCCCTGCTCAAGGAACAACATCACAACATCTACCTCCGCAACTCCCCAACACATGAACACCGAAAACCATGACCTGGATGCACTCACCAAGCTGGAAACAATAGATCTCCAAACCCCCAATGGACACCATCTGACAGAAGGGCACCACACTAATATGACCCAGCAGGTACCTGCAGCACCATACGGACCCTTGCATATTATATGGTCTCCAGACACAGAGCTCTCACAACAACAACCAGAAGGTAAGACAATTAGCACAAACAACACAGACCCCCAATCACCAAACCCACCACCTACCATGCTCACCATCTACCCTCTGTTCTACATGCTGCTTGCACTCCTGTTGCTCACCACTGCACACAATCAACCAACCATCCATTAAAATGTACATACCACTCTCATGAAACACTCACCAAACCACAAGAGGACTAATATACATAAAATCTCCTTCCCTCAAACCACCACGACAACACCCAAGTCCCCCCACACACATTCACTACACTGTGCCCTAATAAACTCCCAATCAATCCGGAACAAAATCCAAGTCATAAAAGACCTCCTGGTATCAAATAACCTAGACATACTAAGCATAACCGAAACATGGATTACAGAAACAGACAACGTACTACTGAACAACTCATACCAATGCCCCAGAATCCAATGCAGAGGCGGCGTTGTGATGATCATAGCCAGGAAAAACCTCAACCTCCAATTCCAAACAAACAACAACACCAAAGAACTGACTCCATCACCATCTCCAACTAAACGACCACCACCTGCCTCATATGCAGAATACCAACTTCCAATACCAACGACCTATCAATAATACTGGACACGGTAATAGAAGCATCAAAAACCAGAAAGGAATTACTAGTTCTAGGAGACTTCAATATCCCCTCGCTGCACCAAAACCAAGCACAGTCCTTCATCCAAGCAATGACGGCATTGGACCTAACACAACTTGTTAACACTCCCACCCTCACAAAAGGAAACACATTGGATCTAATCTTCTTCAATAACCATAACGCCCAAGTGAGCACCCCCCACTCTATATAAGCATCCCCAGTCCCATGGTCAGACCACAAGCTCATCAAATTCTCATTCCCACAGAGCCCCATCAGAGTAAACCACAACCAGCATTCATCAACCAGAAGGTTTAAATCATTCAATAAGGACAACTTAATCCAAGAAACCATCGAACAACTACCTATAGACTCCACTGACCCAGATATCCTCAGTGAGAATTGGAACAGTGTTATCAGGAATGCAGCAATCGCCTTCAACACCCCCAACACCAACATGACCACAAACCTACACAGGAAGCAACCCAAGACTGACTGGTATACTCCAACCCTCTGAAACCTGAAAAGGCAACTCCGCAAGCATGAAAGAAAATGGCGAAAAATGAAATAAGACAAAGACAAAATATAATATCTACAATTGCGCGGCAGACAAAGTAAAACAAGAACACCACACCAAACTACTGAACTCTGCAGTCAACTGACCAAGAGAGCTTTTATGCATCATAAAACAGCTGACAAAAGCACCATCCACTGAAAACCAAGAACCAAGGTTACCTACCAATAATTTGCCCAACGCTACAAACAGCAATAGCCACAATGACATATCAACACCCCACCCTATACTGGTGACATCCACCCAGACCCCTGGAACTCCTTCAACAAAATTACTGAAAGCCAAATAGAAAACATCATAACTGCTCTAAACACAACAACTTCCCCCCTAGACTCCTACCCTACATCATGGATAAAAGCAGCCAAAAAGGAACTCAACGGAGTAATCACCAAATTCATGCAATCAATACTTCAACAAGGCACCATGCCCACCTGCCTGAAAACCTCCTCCATACACCCAACACTAAAAAAACAATCCTGGACACCTCAAACCCAGCATCATACAGACCCATTGCAAGCCTACCCTTCACAACAAAAATCATTGAGAAAACAGTACAGCACCAACTGCAAGACCATATCGACAGACAGGATCTCCTAGACACCCAGCAACACGGGTTTTGACCGCAGCACGGAGCGGAAAGATTACTAACCACCTTAATAAACACACTAACACAAGGGATGAAACGAACCAATCAAGGTTTCCTGCTAATCTTCCTGGACATCTCATCGGCATTTGACACCGTAAACCACCAAATACTGCTACAACATCTCCACACTATAGGACTTCAAGGAAGTGTACACAAATGGTTCACATCCAATGTTCCCTCTAATTTTCTGTAGGCTGTGTGCGCATAAAATATAAGCTGTGCAGCTTTTGAAGGAAGGTTACATTTTTGTGCGCCACATAACGACACTTGGAGTTATATACTTTAAAATTTGACTACACGTTAGAATACAGTATGTACTGTCATGAGGCTGGAGCCACAGAAGGTGCAGGTCTAGAAAAAAACCCTGTCTTTCATAGAGCTGTGGATGTGCAGAAGATGCAATTACCTCGCAGCACAGCTAGAGGGGGCAGGAGTAATCCTACAGAGGCTGAGTCAACATGCCCAGCCACTGATTGTATGAGTGTTAATCAGCTGCACCTGAAGGCAAGCCCGGGAGTTTCAAAGGTAAAATGCCTTTATAAAGGAAAGACAGCCAGAAGGAAGTGGTGTGGAGGAGGAATCCAGTCGGGATGAATCCATTCGGAGGGAACTCAGCCGGTAGCAGTTCAGCCAGAAGGAAGGAGAAGGAGTGTGGAGAAGGAGAGAGTCCACACGGAGCAAGCCCAGAGGGACAGAATCCAGACAGAGACTATCCAGAGGGATAGAGTCCAGAGGGGCAGAGCACAGAGAGACGGAGTCCAGAGAGAGGCTGCCAGGAGAAGCAGTTTGGCTGGAAGGAGTAACACTCCCAGCCCAAGTAACGTAGCTGGATCAAGCAGCACAACAAGAGCAGTAACAGCTGAAAGAGGAGTACAGAAAACCAAGGAGCCATGCTTTAAGAGAAGCCTACATTCACCTGAGTTCGCTGGACCAGGATTACAAGGTACAAGGAGGAGAGGTTCTTATAGCAAAGCTACCTTTACACAGAAGCACAGAGGTTGGGAATCCTCACCAGGTTTTCCTGGGCTTCAGGAAGGCAAAGCATTGCACAAGAAAACCTGTCTCCAGAGAGAAGTACGTCAGAGAGAGAGATCTCCAGGTGTAGCAGCTGCAGGAAGCCAAGGTATGGTGGCTTTTTACTTTTAAAAGAAAGCCTTGCTCCTAGAAACTCTGATAAAGCAGACGCTCAATATATGAGAAGAGGGAACAAAGCAGAGCTTTTCAAAACGTTACCTAAGGGCTTAACAGAAGAGTCTTACTGGAAGCAAAGAAGCAGAGACAGACCCTCTAAACTTGTAGCCGTAAGGGAAAGCACTTATTCAGAGGGAGAAGCCAGTGATGCAGCGTCCATGGAAATAGAGTTTGAGAATACTATTCCCATTCCTAAGGGTGAATCCATGGATTGTACTTTTTGTGCTACTACTAGTCTTGAGTCCTTAGTAGAACTGTAAATATAAAAGAAACCCTGCAATCAATTGTGAAGCTTATAACAGTTTGTTTGCCTGCTTGTTTAGTTTACTTTGGAATGAAGGAATCCTCAGTTAAACCCTGCATTCAATTGTGAAGCTTATAACAGTTGTTTGCCTGCTTATTTGGTGGAACCCTTTATAAAGAAGGACTATCTTTATTTTTTTATGTCTTAGTGAACCCTTGCGTTAAAGGCGAAATAAAGCCTTATTACCCTCCACTCTTGGCTTATATAATTTGTTCTCACAAGGAGCTAAAACTCCAAGGACCAAACTGCACTTGGGCCTTAAAGAGTCATTGCTCCTTAAAAATAATAAAAATGCTCAGCGTGCCCTTACAGCCATTGGCCACTGGGGGCACCAGACGACAGTACACCACATTGATTTTAATCAAATTAAATGAAAATAGACGATTACTAAATGAAGCGGAAAATTTCTAGTAATTACAATCACAACTTTTAAATTTTAAGACGTCTGTGTTTTTTTCTATCAGAATCAGAACCGGAATTTTTGTGCGCTCTGTTGTAAAGTATGTGCGCTCGCTCGGCGAGGTGTGTGCGTGCGCACACGCGCACAGCTTAGAGGGAACAGTGTTCACATCCTACCTGACAGATGCCAACAGATAAAGACTGGAAACAACACCTCCACCCCATACAAGCAAATTCAAGGAGTCCAGGATCCACCCTCTCCGCTATGCTGTTCAACCTTTTCTTGTCTAAGTCTGTACAAACATAAGAACCCACAACCTAAACATCTACATCTACGCCGATGACATCATGATATATGGACTAATTGACAGAGACCAACAAATGCTATCAGCCCACCACAAATGCTTCACTGAAGAAACAAACTGGTTAACTGACAACAACCTGGAAATTAACTATAACAAGACAGAAATCCTCTACATACCAAAGGACACTGCATTTGTTGCCCCACCTATGATAATACTGAACAACACTACAATCAAAACCAAAGCCGAGGTTAAATACCTCGGGATCACCCTCAGTCAATACCTAACATTCAAAACACACATAAACAAAATCACCCAAACAGTTTACTTCAAAGCAAAGACAGTCCAACGCCTCCATCCACTCCTTGAACCAGAAGATTTCTGTACTGTATTCCAAGCATCAATAATACTCCACCTTGACTACTGCAATGCCATATTCCAAGGACTGCCACAATCCACGCTCCTACCTCGCCAGACAGCTCTCCACTCGACAGCCAGAACTCTACAAGATGCAACAAGAAAAGAACACATCACCCCAATTCTCAAACAGCTTCACTGGCTCCTGCTACAGAGCCATATAACATACAAAATCATCATGCTAATCCACAAAAGCAATCCACTTGGACCCCACACACATCTCCACACACTACTACAGCCCTCCCAATCACAGATTTAGTTGAACCTTTACAATGAACATCCTTGTCATCCCCCACAGCAGAACCAAATCAAACCATCAAGCATGTAAAAGAGCCTTCCAACTTCTTGTACCCTTCATATGGAACAGACTACCGGACCACATCAGGAACATCCCAGACCTCAAGACATTCCGCAAACAGCTAAAGATCCACTTTTTTTATTGAACACTTCAACCCAAGTGAATAACCCCGCCCCCTGAAGAATAATGCACAATGCCTACCACTATCCCTGTTTAATGTACATTACCAAGTTTAAGTTTCAATGTAAATCGCTTTCATTGAAATGATAAAGTGGTATATAAAACCTGTTAAATAAATAAATAAATAAAATTAAGAGCCCAGAAGTTCTCTAATTTCATGCTGTACATAGTTGATACAACTGTTACAATGTAATTTGCATTTTGTTCCTTGTAAACCGCCTTGACCTGGAGAAAGGCGGTATATAAAAAACAGCTAAATAAATAAATCTTTAGCCAACTTAAATATGGAACAATACGAATCTGGCTAGGTGAATTGTCCCCTGTATATAGGATTCATAATAACATGGAGACATTATACTGATGAAATGTTCTTGTCATAGTCTAATACTGAAGGCCATTTGAAAGCTTTTTTGTATTGGCTTAATTCATTCAATAAATCTATTCAGTGTGATCTTAGTTATGAGACCCTCTGGATAGTTGACCTAAACTGTGTTTGTTCTTCAGTTAGGTGACTCATTATTGATAGAGTGGCAACCATAGCTGCTGTTATTGTATCAATCCATCTCATTGCCGGCCTTCCTCTTTTACATTGACCTTCTACCTTACCAAGCATTATGTCTTTCTCTAACGATCTCTCTTCGCATGATGTGTCCAAAGTATGAAAGTCGAAGTCTTGTCATCTGAGCTTCTAAGGAAAACTTAGGTCTGATCTCTAGTACTATCAGTAGAAAGACATTATTACTAGTTTTGACCCTAAAAGATTGCAAGACAGATCATTCCTGTGGTGCAGAATTGGGTCCAAATGGGCCTGTCTTGCCTAGGGCTGTCCAGAAGGTCTGGACGTGCCTCTCTTGGAATAAGGCTCCATGGCTAAATTCTCAAGATCCACACCTGACATTTACTATGACACATTCAAAGTCTGAGATCTTTTTTTTGGATGTATTGATCTCCTTTAGTAACGATTCTATACAGACTTCATTATTCAGAAAAATGTGGAAGAGAACAATCTTTTAAATGTCAAGAGCCATCATCCATATAAATTGAAAAAAGCTTCCTATTGGAAAATTTCTTCGGTTGAAAAGTATTTCCTCCTGTCACTCGGACTTTAAATGCCAAGCTTCAAACCTTACCCAATGTTTTATACAGAAAGGTTGTCCAGCACCCATTGTTCGAGCTGCGCACTGGCTTAAATATGCCCACAGAGAATTGTTGCTACAGAAACAGCAGGCAATTATTATGGAGAAACCTGTATGTGTGCTCCATTATGCAGATAAAGTGATGGCTATAGCTGACAGTATTCAAAGACATTGGCACGTTTTATCCTTACATGCCATTTTTCATGAAGGTCCTTGTATTGCATTTTCTAGAGGCAGAAATCTATGGGACTCCCTGGTCCACTCCCTGGTCCATTCAGTCTTTAAGCAACATAAAAGATCATTGTAGATTAAAGGTTGACATACCTGATATGGGAATTTCAATATGTGTGCAACTTCCTTGAGCATTACTATGTGGAGTGACTAGAGAACGGGCCATATATTTGAATTTACTCATCAGACGGATTGCAACACTATGTGGGCTCTTTTTGTCATTCTATGCCTTTGTGCCAAATTGTATATAAGAAGAACCTGTTGCAAGATTAAAAATATGAATGATTTAACACAAATCTCACTTGCCTAATTCTGTAGTGACTGCTCCTATTGTCCAACACTGTTTGGATCATCAGCATGCATGGCCTGATTTGCGATGGTTTGTGTTGAATTGTATAGATGATTTACAAAAGGGAAATGTTCAAAATTGTCTGGCTCGGTTCTTCTTCTCTTCTTCTTCTTTAATCCCTAGCTGGCATTAGGAGAGAAGGCTGCCCTCTCAGCCAATATGCTGCTGTAGGTGCCACTGAATTCTGTGTGTTGCTCACAATACGCTTCCAACCTTGGTGATCAGTGGCAACATTTCTGGCCTCATTAATGGTCACTTGTTGATTTGAGCCATGTTTTCTTTGGTGCTGCTCATTGAATCCTCCAGTGGACAGGTCGCTCTCACTTGAGGAGTTTGTATGGCAGCCAACTGGTGTTCATTCTGCAAACGTGGCCAAACCAGCGCAGTCTGCGTTTTTGGATTTGTTCTTCAACTGAAGATTGATGGTTGCACCTTGTCCGAATTGTTTTGTTTTGATGGCAATCACGAAGAGTGTCACCCAAAATTTGCCTCAGGTATCGCATTTAAAAGACTTTGAGTCTGGCTCGGTTGGAACAAATATGGATTTTTACCTTTGTATCCGAATGGTTTGAATGAATCAGTAGAATGGATGACGGCCCTTTATTCATAATGCTATCATCCTTTGTGCTTCTGTCTGTTTATGTACCACTGCATACCTTTAAATTGGCCGCTTAGATAGTGCTGGTTATCTGACACACCTGGTTCATATTATGTCTTACATGTCCTGAAGCAGCCACTGTTATTTCTTATGTGGCGAAACTCGAGTAAACATCTGCATTTTGCGTTTTCTGTAGTCTGGAGGTTTGGAACTTTTCATCTTTTGACAACTAAGTGAATTTGTTTTTTGAAATGCCTTTCAAAAAAGTAAAATCTTAGCTTGGGGCCTATGAAAGAGATGATCAGAGATAATTTACTCTATTGGATTCTGGAGACCCAGTGACAGGCCATGTCAAGGAGCTGGAAGAGATGCTTAACTTGGAAGTGATAGAAGAATCTATGAGTGACTGGTCGTCACCCAACTTCTTGGTTCCTAAACCTGACAGAAGCATCATTTCTGCATTGACTTCCAGAGGGCCAGTGTAGCTTCTAAACTGGAAGTATATCCCATACCCTAAGCAGATAAGCTAATCGAGCGACTCGGTGGAGCACCCTTTATATCAACCTTGGATCTGACCAAGAGATACTGGCAGATACCCTTGGCACTGACTGCCAAGGAGAAGACTGTTTTTTCAACACCATAATGTCTGTTCCAGTTTACAGTACTGCCCTTTGTATTACATGGAACTCCTGCCACATTTCAACACCTAGCTGACTGCCTACTGAGACCGCACAAAGAATATATAACCTCTTTTCTCAAGTCACTTCATTAGCTACCTATCCATTTCCATATCCAGTTCTCCTACTGACCTATTCTGCTGCTCCTCATTACCTTTCCTCTCTTATCTCTCCCTATACTCCTGCTCAGGAACTCTGTTTTTCTGGTGGATCCCTTCTTTCTGTACCCTTCTCTTCTACTGCCAACTCCAGACTTCGATCCTTCCACCTTGCTGCTTCTTATGCCTGGAACAAACTACCTGAGTCTGTGCATCAGGCTTCATCTCTGGCCCATTTCAAATCCAGGCTGAAAACTTACTTCTTCAAGGCTCCTATGTGTTTTCTTACCATTCCCCTAGATATATCCTTGTCCTCAGCTGTTCTGTTGTCTGTTTTGACTAGATTGTAAGCTCTGATGAGCAAGGACTGTCTTTTACATTTGTCTGTACAATGCTGTGTTCACCTTGTAGCGCTATACAAATGAATATTAGTAGCAGTAGTAGTATATGGCTGCATACCTTGATGACATCGTCATCTACAGCAGAGACTGGACCACCCATCTAACCCAAGTACAAGCCATGTTGACCAGCCTGCAGAAGGCCAGGTTGACGGCCATCCCCAAGAAATATTTTCTGGGAGGTTGGGACGTTCAATACCTGGGATATTTAATCAGGAATGGACAGATTGACCTCAACTACGGAAGGTGGATACCATTGTCAAGGTCTCCACCCCAAAATCAAAGAAAGAGGTTCAGGCCTTCCTTGGATTGATTGACTATTACTGCCGGTTCATCCCTAATTCTGCAGAGGCAGCAGAGCCCTTAACCAATATCCTCCAGAAGAGAGATCCCAAAAGGATTTTTGCCATGTGCTCTGAACCCATCCTGATTAGTCCTGATTTCTCTCTACCGTTTATTGTTAAAATTGATGCCTCAAAGGTGAGCCTAGGAGCAGTTCTGGCCCAGAACGTTAGGGGTGAAGAACACCCCATAACATTCATCAGCAGGGAACAGCATTATGCGGTGATCGAGAAAAAAGCCCTGGCTGTCAAGTGGGCACTTAAGACTTTCAAAAAGTACCTGCTTGGCCATCTGTTTATCCTGGAAATTGACCACCAACCCCTCAAGTGACTGGCTTAACATAAGGAGTCCAATGTCTGTATTTTTTGAGCCTCCATCCCTACCAGTTCTGGGTCCACCACAGGGCTAGTAGGACTCACCTGAATGCGACTTCCTTATTGCTGGTGGGAGTCTTGGGTGAGGCAGACACTCAACAGGGCATGGTTGAACTGAGGAGGAGGGTGTGTGATGGGGTCTATAGAATGTTACCCATCCCTCTCCAAAGGGAGTATCAACAGTCCCCTTAAAGAGAGTCTGCAGAGGAACCACGTGATGCATTAAGCTGGGAAGCTGCTCTTTTGCCTAGCTCTAGGGGTTCCTACTCAAATCAGCAAATATAACTGAAAAAAATGCCCAGAAGAGTGCCCATTCCGATCGCTAAGTGGAGCAAACTGTCCACCTCCCTGGGCGGAGGGCGACACTGCTGAGTTTTACCTGATGGCAACAAAAACAGCCCCAAAAGAAAAGAGTCGGGCCTAGCCCGTGCTCAGATCAACTCCTAGGTATGGTGGAGGAAGTTACTAGTGAGGTGGTGGCGGCATTGGAAGGTCATTTCCAAGTACTGTCTGATCAAATTACCGAATTTGATGGCAGAATTGATCATGCTGAGCGGTGGCTATCGGAGGTGGAAGATATACAATAGTAGCAGGCCTGAGATCTCAAAAGATTAGAGGAAATGCTTAAGCAACAAGGAGAGAAACTGGATGATAAGGAGAATTGGGAATGATGCAAGAATCTCAGATTTATTGGGATATCCGAAACAGTCATTGACCTGGAACTGTAGGGATATTTGGAAACCTGGCTGCCTTTGCGCTGGAGGCCACTATGGGGCTGGAGATTACTGAGCATGCACATAGGTTGGGAACTTGGCGGGAAGGTGCAAATCGGCCCCGAATTGTACTCTCATGCTTTCTTAACTACGTGACAAAGAGGCTATGCTGAAGGCAGCCAGAGGCCAGCATATACAGAAGCAAGGTGACCAAACAGTGCTGGTGTTTCAGGACTATTCTTTCCTTGTCAGCCAGAGACACAGGGAATTTGCCTCCGTATGCAGTTTATTTGTGATGAAAGGAATTCAGTTTGCTTTCCATATCCTGCCAGACTTCATGTGGACTATCAGAACTAGCGGAGGTTTTTTGCATCTCCTGTGGAGGTCCAGACCTTCCTTGCTGGCCTAATGGAAGGATAAAACATGGGGAGACCCCAGTTGGGCTGCTTGCTATTCGGACAATCAGCACGCCAATATAAGGGACAGAGGCCTAGAGAGGAGTCATTTTACATTTTATTTAGCTCTCTCTGTATGACAGTCAGCCTGGAATTATTTTGTGATGGCGCGAAGGATAGTAAGCCTTGGTAAGGCGGACACTTATATCTCATACTACCACAACCACAACCACGTGAGAGACAAATTGGGACCTGATGTTATTTAACTTTTCTTTTACTGCCCTGTGATAATAGGGAGGACAACAGCTGCCCTACTAATAAGGGAATGACTTGAAAGGACTTGGCCTGCCGATGCTCACTACTTGTGGAGATGTGATTTCAGCATGTGGATCCTAATAGTCTGAGGCCTATAGACAAGGGATAGAATTTTTCGTTTTGTGACGAGGAATGTATGTGGCTTGGGTAGCCCTATAAAATGGCACAAGGTACTGTGAGCACTCCATGATAAGCACATAGATTTTGCTTTTTTGCAAGAAACACACCAGACCCAGGCAGAACATGCTAAACTTGAGGTGGTGGATGGGGGATGCTTATGGAGCATCTTCTGGGGGGAAAAGGCAGAGGTGGCCATAATTGTACACAAGCAGTTGGGCTTTGAGGTGGAAAGAAGCATCATTGATTCTGGAGGGAGGTATGTCTTCGTACTTGGGAAAATCAAGGGGCAACAAGTGGCATTGGTCAATCTCTATACACCCAATATATACGATACCCGTTTTTTACAACGAGGTCAGGAAGTGTTTGGCCGAAGCTGGCTCAGCTCCACTCCTTATAGGAGGAAATTTAATTGTGACACGGAAGAGACGGTGGATTGATAGGGACACAACAATCATATAAGAGATCGGAGAGCGTGACGGGTGCATGGTATTTGTGAAGGACATGATCTGGTGGATTACTGGAGGGCGTTACACCCCTTGGACAGAGATTATACACATATGTCTAGAGTTCATGCCATGTGGTCGAGAATTGATTATTTCCTAGGTGCTATTATGCTTTTTGACTGGGTGGTAAGGGCAGAAATTGTCCCCATAACCATTTCTGATCATGTGCTTGTATGGATCGATATGAAGTGGGGATTCATCCCTTTAGTGATACCCACTAGGGCTTGGCTCGGATGTGCACTTTCAGTGCTTCCTACAGGCCCAATGGGAGGAGTATGCCCAGAATAATGCAATACACAAGGATAATCCAATGCTGTTTTGGGAAGCTGCCAAGGTGGTTCTGCATGGCTAAATTATTGAATATGTGGCCATGAAGCAAAAAGAGCGGTGAAAACATTTGCTTCAACTAGAGAGAGAATTGTGCCTGGCACGACAGCAGTATGCCATGCACCCTACCCCTTATAGACGGGAAGTTCTAGATCAGCCTCAGAAAAAGTCTAACTCTCTACTGCATGAATGAGTCGCTAACTCTGCCTTATATTACTGACACAAATTATATAAATTTGGGAACAAGGCTGGGAAACTTCTTTCAGGCTTGATTAAGGCCAGTGGAAGACATCATGTGGGAGCATTCCGGGATGAGGGGAGTCAACTTTCAAATACGAAGTTGCGAACTGAGGAAATATTCCAGAAATTTGATGCATCTTTATATGAGGCAGAACCAGAGGCAACTGCTGCAACACAATACTTTCTAAGGCGGGTCAGCCTGCTGGGCCTGGAACCGGAACAGCGAGAAGCACTCAATAGAAACATAGAAACAGGGCCGGCCCGTCCATTGAGCGAGAATGTTTTTTGCACAGGGCCCCGCGTTTCAGGGGGCCCCGCGCAAAAAACATTCTTTTGTAAAAGTAAAATTGAAAAAAAAAAAGAAAACCTGTCTCCTGCCGCTGTCGGGGCCGCCGCGGCAGAATCGAGCGTGCCGCGGGGCCCCCCTGTACCCGGCACAGCCTCTCCTCCCTGTAGCAGCTCTCTCTTCTGAGCTGCAGTCAGACGCGCCGGCTTGCAGAGCGCGAAGGGAAGAGTTTCCCTTTTGCGACTCTGTTAGGCCCGCGGGGGCTGATGGGAACTTCCCATCAGCCCCCGCGGGCTTAACAGAGCAGCGAGGGAAAAACTCTTCCCTCGCGCTCTGCAAGCCGGCGCGTCTGACTTCAGCTCCAACTAGAGAGCTGCTACAGGGAGGAGAGGCTGTGCCGGGTACAGGGGGGCCCCGCGGCACGCTCGATTCTGCCGCGGCGGCCCCGACAGCGGCAGGAGACAGGTTTTCTTTTTTTAAAAAATTTCCCTGGGCTGGGCTGGGCGTTAGGAGTGGTGCTGGGCTGGGCTGGGCTGGGGGTTAGAAGTGCTGCTGGGCTGGGCTGGGGGGGTGGTGTTAGGAGTAGTGATGGGCTGGGCTGGGCGGGGGGGGGTGGGTGTTATGAGTAGACATGGGCTGGGCTGGGCTGGGGGGGGTTAGGAGTTGTGATGGGCTGGGCTGGGGGGGGGAGGTGTTAGGAGTAGTGATGGGATGGGCTGGGCTGGCTGGGGGGGGTTAGGAGTGGTGATGGACACTGGGCTGGTTGGGGGGGGTTAGGAGTGGTGATGGGCACTGGGCTGGCTGGGGGGGGGTAGGAGTGGTGATGGGCACTGGGCTGGCTGGGGGGGTTAGGAGTGGTGATGGGTGCTGGGCTGGGGGGGTTAGGAGTGGTGATGGGCGCTGGGGGGGTTAGGAGTTGTGATGGGCGCTGGGGAGGGGTTAGGAGTGGTGATGGGCGCTGGGGGGGCTTAAACTAAAAATTGGGTGATGGGGGATTAGGACTGGAAATGGGCTGGTGGGATTAGGACTGGAAGTGGGTTGATGGGTGGTTAGGACTGGTAATGGGCTATGGGAGGGCTTAAACTAAAAATTGAGTGATGGGGGATTAGGACTGGGAGTGGGCTGATGGGGAGGTTAGGACTGGTAATGGGCTATGGGGGGGCTTAAACTGAAAATTGGGTGATGGGGGATTAGGACTGGAAATGGGCTGGTGGGATTAGGACTGGGAGTGGGCTATGGGGGGGGGCTAGGACTGGTAATGGGTTGGGGGGGTTGCTAGGACTGGAAATGGGCTGAGTGGAAGGGGGCTTGAACTGCAAATAGCTGTTGGGGATGGGGCTTGGAATGGAAATGGGCTGAGGGGAAGTGGGGGGCTTCAACTGCATCTTGCTGTTGGGGACGGGGCTGGGAATGGAAAGGGGCTGAGGGGAAGGGGGGGGCTTGAACTGCAAATAGCTGATGGGGAGGGGGACTTGGAATGGAAATGGGCTGAGTGGAAGGGGGCTTGAACTGCAAATAGCTGATGGGAAGGGGGGCTTGGAATGGGCTCTTAGGGGAGGGAGCTAGGACAGGAACTGGGCTGATGGATGGGCTAGGATAGAACTGAGAATTGGGTGTTGGGGGGAGCTAAGATTGGAAATGGGCTGTGGTGGGGGCTTGGATTGAAATGGACTCATGGAGGGGCTAGAACTGGAAGTAGGCTCATGGGGGGCTTGGTTTAGAAATGGGCTGAGTGGAGGGGAGCTAGGATTTAACATGGGCTGATGGTGGGGCTAGGAAAGGACTAGAAATGGGCTGATGGGAGGCTGGTATTGGAAATGAGCTGATGAAGGGACTCGGATAGGACTGGAAATGGATGGGGGAGCTAGGACTGGAAATGGGCTGATGTGGGGACTAGAAGGGAGCGGATACTGGGTGGGGCTGGAACTAAAAGGGAGCTGATGTTGGGGGAGATTAGAAGGGGATGGGGCTGGGAGAATGAAATGGAGAGGGAAAACTATTTTGTGTGGGAGGGAAGAAACATGTACAATTGGCCGGGTATTGGGAGACTAAGTGGGGATTGAGGATGGAGGGGTAAAATTTGAGTGGATGAAATAGGAATGAGGAAAGAGCAAAAGGAGAAAGATTATTATGTTAAAGCAGATGTAGAGAGAGAATGGAAAAAACTAGAAGAGAAGAAAGGACAAATGGACAGCAGACGATGGAGAGATAGCAGAAGACACAAATAAACCAGAAGAAAGTGGCTGGAACAATTGCAACTGAAAAAAAATGCACAAAAGGTACAAAGATATCTCTTTATTTTGAATTTATTAACTGGAATATGTCAGCTCTGGGAAATGTGCATCATTAATGTCTGTGCTTTGTTTAGTACAAGAGGAAATTAATTTATAGTTTTATTTCTACATTGTTGTTGTACATTCCAAGTTTGGCTTTTAGGGTTCCCAGTTTAATTATTGTCTTCCTGTTTTTAAATTGTGATTCCTTGTTTGGTGATAGTCTATGTTCTGCATGTGTAACTGAGCTGAGGTATTCTGTTTATGTAATTCCTATTTGACATTGTCACTTGTTCTCTTTCCCCAGTAGGTCATGTATTGTTATTCTCTGAAATGTATTGGTTTAATATTTGCAGTGTTGCCTTTTGATAGGTAGTGTATGGTGCTTTATGAGTCCTGGTAGTGCTGTTGGGATACGGTGGGTTTGCTATGGGTTCTAAATGGGCAGTGTTTGTAGTAGTTCCTAATGTGCCTGGCGGTTGGCACTGGATTATAGTAATGTAGAAATCTTTGTCTTTTTTTATCCATACACTCATGAAGAGGCATGTATACTAAAAGTTAGTGTATGGTAACATTATGCAAATATTTATGCAAATGATGCCCCTTATGCAAATGAGGCCCCGCACCGAGTCTCCGCACATGGCCCCGCACCCCCCTTGGGCCGCCCCTGCATAGAAACATAGAAATATGACAACAGAAAAAGACCTATCTAGTCTGTCCTTCCATAACAACAACTACAACAGTCCACTTTCTACCTTTAGAGATCCTCTGTGTTGGTCCCATGCTTTTTTGAATTCAGTTACTGTCCTCATCTCTACCACCTCCACTGGGAGACTATTCCACGGATCCACTACTCTTTCCGTAAAGAAATATTTCCGCATATCACTCCTGAATCTATCTCCCTTCACCCTCATCCCATGTCCCCTCGTAGCAGAACTTGCTTTCAATTGAAAGAGGCTCTCTCCCTGAACATTTATGCCACGGAGGTACTTAAACATCTCAATCATATCACCTCTATCCCGCCTTTCCTCTAAGGTGTACATATTAAGATCCTTCAGTCTTTCCTCATATGCTTTATAATGAAGACCACTAATCATTTTAGTAGCCCCCCTCTGCACCGACTCCATCCTGTTCACATCCTTTTGAAGGTGCAGTCTCCAGAATTGCACACTATACTCCAAATGAGGTTGCACCAAAGACTTATACAGAGGCATTATCACCTCCTTTTTTCTGCTAGCCATTCCTCTCCGTATGCACCCAAGCATCCTTCTAGCTTTTGCTGTTGCCTTTTCTACCTGTTTAGCTACTTTAAGATCATCAGACACAATCACACATAGGTCCCGCTCTTCTTTAGTGGACAAAAGTACTTCACCCCCTATCCTATATTGCTCCCTTGGATTGCTGCAGCCCAAATGCCTGACCTTACATTTTTTAACATTAAATCCCAGCTGCCAAATTCTAGACCATTCTTCAAGCTTAGCTAGATCCCTCCTCATGCTATCTACCCCTTCCTGGGTATCTACTCTATTGCAGATTTTGGTATCATCCGCAAAGAGGCAAACCTTACCTGAAAACCCTTCCGCTATATCACTAACAAAGATGTTAAAAAGAATCGGACCAAGGACAGATCCCTGGGGCACACCACTGATAACATCCTTCTTCTCAGAGTGAGCTCCATTTACTTGTACTCTTTGTCGCCTCCCACCCAACCAATTTCTAACCCAAGCAGTAACTTTAGGGTCCATCCCTAGGGTGCTCAGTTTGTTTATAAGTCGCCTGTGAGGAACAATGTCAAAGGCTTTACTGAAATCTAAATACACCACATCTAGGGTTCTCCCTCGGTCCAACTCCCTGGTCACCCAGTCAAAGAAATCAATTAGATTTGTCTGACAAGACCTGCCTCTGGTGAATCCATGCTGCCTCGGATCCTGTAATCCGCTGGACTCCAGAAACCTCACTATTTTCTCTTTCAGCAGTGTTTCCAATAATTTACTCACCACCGAAGTTAAACTAATCAGCCTGTAGTTTTCAACCGCATCCTTACTTCCGCTTTTGTGTAAAGGCACTACATGAGCCTCTCCCGACTCCAACGAGGCATTGAAAAGGTCAGTCAGTGGAGCTGCTAGAACATCCCCAAGTTCCCTCAGTATTCCCGGGTGTATCCCATCCGGTCCCATCTCTTTGTCTACTTTAAGTTGAGATAGTTTCTCACGAACACAGTCTTTTGAAAATTGTTCAAGATGTCCTTTGCTTCTGTTCCTATTTGTGGGTGTTTTCTGAGGTCCTGCTCCTGGTTCTTCATCTGTGAACACAGAACAAAAATATTTGCCCCGATTGCTGCCCAGGAAGTAGTTACAGCAATCAAAACCTTACACCGCTATTGAGCACCCGGCTCTGATGGCTTTTTTTGAAGAATTTTACAAATGCAAGTTATGGGACCATTGGCTGATTACTATATGGGCCTGGTAGAACAGCAAGCATTCCCATATGAGGCGAATCAGGAGTAATCACAGTCCTTCCTAAGCCTGGCCGAGAATCTTTATTAACCGGCTCCTATCGACAATTCTCCCTTTTAAATGTAGACATAAAACTACTTGCAAAGATAATGGCAGAGAGATTGGCACCGCTCATGCCCTATTTAATAAATGAGGACTAGATGTGTTTTGTGCGAGGCTAGCACATCGTTAAAAACATTCATTGGATTCTCTCTTCCCTTCATATGGCGGTGGAAGCTGACATCCCAGCACTACTGATCAGTTTCCACACGGAAAAAGCATTCAGCTGTGTTAACTGGGCTTATATGTACATGGTCCTGGATGTTATGGGGATAGGGGGCTTCTTCACTGACGTGATAAGGTCATTATATTCTGATCCACGAGGACAAGTATTGGTGAATGGCTCCTTGACAGCTGACTTTCCCTTGCGGCAAGGACTAGATAAGGCTGCCGTCTCTCCCCTTTAATGTCTGTTTTGACATTAGAGCCCTTGCTGGAGAGAATATAAACACATCCCAGTCTGCTGGGCGCATGAATTGGGAAAGAAGAATTTCGCATTTCAGCATTTGCAAATGACATTCTTTTATACTTGGGAACCCCACATGAGACGGTACCCCCTTTAATGAAAACTTTTGAGGATTTTTGTAGATTCTCTGGACTAAAACAAAATCTGGAGCATTAGATGATAGAGGGGTAAAAGGGGCAGTAAGAGGGGACAAGGCTATAGTGGAGAGACTGAATGAATTCTTTGCTTCGATCTTTACGGAGGAAAATGTAGGGATGTTACCCATGACTGAAGTGGCATTTAAAGGTGATACTGTGGAAGAATTGAAAGAAATATCGATACACCGGGGAGATGTATTACAACTATTTGATAAACTGAAGAGTAGCAAATCACCTGAACTGGATGATATACATTCAAGGGTGTTGAAAGAACTGAAATATGAGATTGCAGACCTGCTATTAGTAATCTGTGATCTATCATCAAAATCATCTGTAATACTTGAAGACTGGAGGATCGCTAATATAACTCCAATTTTTAAAAAGGGTTCCAGGGGTGATCCGGGAAACTATAGACCGGTGAGCCTGACGTCAGTACCGGGAAAAATGGTAGAAACCATCATAAAGAACAAAATTAGTGAACATGTAGATAGTCATGGCTTAATGGGAGCACTTAATGTTGCTCCACTATCTAACTAACTCAAAGTACTGAAAGAGTTTTGGGAACGGGTCTCAGACTCAGTTGGGGATAGTGCTTAGGAGGTGCAATACCTCAATAGCCACTAAACCCCTATGTTGCATCAAGGACCCGATATATTTCCCATCTCTAGTTTACAACAGTGCGTCAAAGCAAGCTATCCATATGTTTGTTTAAATCATTAAAAACAGGCTGTCCAGGTATTTTCTTAAATCATTGGTGTATATGTTGATGAGAATGCAGATCTGAAAACATAACAAACATAGCAAAACTGCTTATCTTTGTTTTGAATGATATCCCAACGCAAATCCTCAGCGCCTGTGCGTTTCACCGCGCAAGTGGTTTCTTCGGCGGATCTCAAATCAAGTTATACGCTAACTGTTAACATGCGTCCATTTATCCCGGTGAGCTCTTTGAAAATTGGCCACCGAACTCATCTTCTTCCTGAGAGACGCCAACGCATGTTTTTAATGATTTAAACAAACATATGGATAGCTTGCTTTGACGCACTGTTGTAAACTAGAGATGGGAAATATATCGGGTCCTTGATGCAACATAGGGGTTTAGTGGCTATTGAGGTATTGCACCTCCTCAGCACTATCCCCAACTGAGTCTGAGATCCGTTCCCAAAACTCTTTCAGTACTTTGAGTTAGTTAGATAGTGGAGCAACATTGTGCTTACAGTTTCGATTGCTCTGATAAACCCGTTGTCATTTTGATGGCTTAATGGGAGACAGCCAACATGGCTTTAGACAAGGAAGATCTTGTCTTACTAATCTGTTATGTTTTTTTGAAGGTGTGAATAAACAGGTAGACAAAGGTGAGTAAGTAGGTATAGTGTATCTGGACTTTCAGAAAGCCTTTGGCAAGGTCCCTCATCAGAGACTTTTGGTAAAACTAAAAAGTCATGGGATAGGAGGCATTGTGCTATTGTGGATCAGGAACTGGTTAAAAGATAGAAAGCAGAGGGTAGGGCTAAATGGCCAATTTTCCCAATGGAAAAAGGTTAATAGTGGAGTACCCCAGGGATCTGTGCTGGGTCCGCTGCTTTTTGACATATTCATAAATGACCTGGATAAGGGAATAACGAGTGAGGTTATCAAATTTGCAGATGACACGAAACTATTTAAAGTTGTAAAACCCATGAGGATTGTGGAAAATTGCAAGAGGATCTTTATAAATTGGAAGACTGGATATCCAAATGGCAGATGATATTTAATGTGTAAAGTTATGCACCTAGGAGAGAAAAACTCAAACTATGGTTACATGATGCAAGGTTCCACATTAGGAACCACCACCCAGGAAAAAGATTTAGGTGTCATCGTGGATAACATGTTAAAACCCTCTGCCCAGTGTGCAGCGGCGGCCAAGAGAGTAAATAGAATGTTAGGTATCATAAGGAAAGGAATGGAAAATAAAAAAAAGGATATTATAATGCCTCTGTATCATTCCATGGTGCGACCATGTGTACAATTCTGGTCGCCGTATCTTAAAAAGGATATAGCATTATTAGGAAAGGTACAGAGAAGAGCCACCAAAATGGTAAAGGGGATGGAAGGATACTCCTATGAAGAAAGGCTAAAAAGAGCTCTTCAACCTGGAAAAGAGACTACTGAGGGGAGATATGATAGAGGTCTATAAATTAATGAATGGAGTGGAACGGGTAAACGTAGATCGATTGTTTATGTCATCAGAATATAGAAAGACTAGGGGACATGCAATGAAGCTACAGGGTAAACTATTTAAGACTAATAAGAGAAAATATTTTTTCACTCAACGTGTAATCAAACTCTGAAATTTGTTACCAAACAATGTAGTAAAAGCTTGTAGTGTAGCTGGGTTTAAAAAAAGGTTTGGACAAGTTCCTAGAGGAAAGGTCCATAAACCATTATTAAAAGGGACCCGGGATATCACTGCTTGACCCAATACAAGCATTGTGGAAGCTGTGTCTTTTGGGGAAACTGCTAGGTACTTATGACCTAGATTGGCCACTGTTGTAAACAGGATACTGGGCTTGATGGACCTTGGTCTGACCCAGTATGGCATATCTTATGTTTTTATGTTCAAATGCACTGCCCCTAAATCCATTGGTTCAGACATGGTGGGCTGGAAATTTCCCATTGAAATGGGCCTCTACTTTTTTAAAATACTTGGGCATTCAACTACCAGCGGACATTGGGAGAATGTATGATCTCAATGTGGCGGCGCTTCTAATGAAGACACGAGACCATCCAGCATGGTGGAGAGACCTTCCCCTCTCACTGGGGGGCTGTATGGAGCTTTATAAAATGGTCATATTTCCTAAATGGTTATATACTTTGCAGGTACTCCCCATATTAACTCGCAAGGAATCTCTTACTCCCAAGCATGTGCGTAACATGTTTCTCTGGAGAGGACGGAGACCGCGAATCCACCTTTGTCTCCTACAGCAGCCCTGGAATTGGGGAGGGATGGGAATGTCTGATATATGCTGTTATAATACTGCATGCCTGCTACAAAATATGCAAGATTGGCTTGGTTCGATGGCAGACTATACTCCGCTTTTGTTGGAATGGGAGGTGGCAGCTCCATTGGCACTTCGGTACCTATTGCATGCCCCTACTGCTGCTCTCCCAAGAGAGCTCTGCTCCTATACAGTCTTTGCAATTACGCGGCAGGTGTGGTGGCTAATCTGTAGATGTTGTTGGGGCAATCCTATGTCAATCTCTCTCCTCCAATTTTATAGTAACTGTGACTTTCCACCGGGTATGGAGGGAGAGACATTTCGCCAATGGGAATCTTTGGGAATAATGGCGATCGAACAAGTGATAGATGAAGAAGGAGAGGTCCTGCCTTTTGCCGAATTGAGGAACTGCTATGGACTGACCCCCTACTGAAAACGTTTGATCTTTCAGGTATGGAACTATTTGCGCAGTTTGGTAATACAGGATCTCTGGTGCAGAATCTGCACGTGGTTAGAAGAGCTCCTATACTAGGGTATGACATCCCAGGCACGAATAACCACTTTACATAGGGAATATCGAAACTTGGATGTGGCACCGCAGGAGACCAGGCTGGCCACCTACTGGTCTCAGGATTTAAAAGTCAAAATATCAGGGGAGGATATGCTGGCAGCATTTATTTATATTCCCAAATTTTGAACTAATTCAGATTTCTGAGACATGCAATATAAAATACTTAGGAGTCATTTCGCTCCACATAGAGCATTCCAGGCAGGTAGTAGCGAGACAGCGGATTGTCCTCAGTGTGGCCACGCAAAAGCAGATCTGGGACATATGTGGTGGAGCTGCCCTGTGGTTACACAATTTTGGGAGGAAGAGCATGAGTACTTGACATTATTTCTGGGATGCACTGTGTCAGTCGACCCAAAATTACTATATGAGAGTTGTAAGCTGGTATTGAGAATACCCAGGGCCCCCAGCAGCATTGGATCAGCCGTGTCTTGCTGGTCACACACCGCCTCCTTTTATGGCAATGGCCTCGTCCAGTAGGACCCATATTCGCGGCATGGAAAAGGGATCTGCGTGCATTTTTGATGTTAGAGCAGGTCAGAGCATGGCGCAACGGATGTCTTAAGGACAGTTTTTTGGCAGAGGGAGGCTCCTATGACCAGACACTCACCCCTAAGGAACGGAGCCATATTTTCAATGTCTTTTAAGTACATAGGGCGTCCAAACAAATCATGTTACCTTGTAAAAGCAAAATGGGACCAACAGGAGCAAGGAGACCAGCACACCCTCTCAAGTTCAAAATAGACTTTATTGAACCTCAACACCAGCAGTGTTGCAGCAACTTGTGCCTTCCTCAGGGGGTACAGTTCAAATCCTCGAACACAAACAAACAGTTACAACTTTTAATAAATAAATAATTAAATAGATAAATAAAAAATAATCATACATATTAAAAAACATACTGATCAGAACAATAAAAATAAAACTTAAACATGTACAGAATAAAAGAAATAGTACACCATTAAAATGTAGCTGCAAATGGCACAGAGTGCAATGACAGAAATGTAAAACCATGTAAGTAAAATACCGGTAACACAGTGTAGAATAACAGAGCATCAAAGGGTGAACAAGTAGTATAGAGAGTAATGGATGTAAAAATGGACAATGACAGAAGCATAAAACCATGGAAACGGAATACCGGGAAACACAATATAAAATGATACATTACCCAAAGGTGAACAAGTGGTATAGAGAATGGTATATGTAAGATAGGGACACCCATATATTCAGACAAGGTTGAAAAACGTACTGCCTATCCCTTTACAAACACAAACGTGTGCTTGTCAAGTAAGTCCAATACACATGTATCCTACTGTAACAAGATATGAGATAATGCCAATGACAATGAACCCACAACTGAACCCAAACCCATGGTCCTAATGGCCCCCATATGCAACATCTTGTTGTAAATGGACATGTCCGCAATCTCAATATGCATCCAAGTCTCTTATGAATGAGAAAGTGGTAATACTCTATCTTATATTTAATTAGAAAGGGTGAGCCCACACGTCCTGCAGTCCATCAAAGTATACTGCTAAATAAATTTGAAACATCCAAATGGAAAACTAATGAAACAATCTTAAAAAAAGTAAAAGGAGTATTGATAAAGAGGGAATTAAAAAACATTACACGGGGTACCAGGGAGACTGTAGCAATATTTTTAAAACCTTAACTAAAAAGAGACATTTAAAAGGAGGGGAATACACCATTAATACCAGAACTCCCATCGGGCAATCACAAAAAAATAAAAATAATTTAAAATCAAAAAGTTTAAAAAAAGTTTAAAATCAAAGAGTTTAAAAAATGAAGGAGAAAAAGAGAGAAGGGAGAGGGTTCATTGATGTGGCGAAACAAGGAAAGATCTAGTCAATCAAAAACATCATTTTAAAAAAGCTGACAAAAGTCAAAATAAGGGGATGTGGTCCTAAAAAGGAGGCAAATTGGAAACTCTAAGAATATCAGCTAAAGACGGCTAAAAACCGGGGTGCACAAACTCTATAGAGTGCAAAAGAGCACCCATTAAAACATATCTAAAAGGAACATCAAATGCAATAAAAACTGGGGTTAATAACTAACTAGTTAATAACTAACTAGTTAATAACCCTAACTATGACAATATACTACACTGCCTCACTGAAACAGAAAAATGGCTTCAATCAATGAACTTGAATATCAACTTCAAAAAGACAGAAGTGTTATCTACAACAAGAAACCTTAACTTCACCCCTCTGTCAGTTATCAATATTGGGAACACCTCCATACCAGTGAAGACAGAGGTCAAATATCTAGGAGTCACTCTGGACAGGATGCTTAGCTTAACCCCTCATATAAAAAACTGCTAAAGCTATATTCTTCAAAATAAGGACAATCCAACAGCTTTGACCGATAATAGACAGCAACGACTTCAGGACTGTGGCACAAACTCTAATAACACCAGGAACCACCAAGAAAAATCTGCACATCCTACAATTGGCTCAAAACGTCGCGGCAAGGATGATTTTCAAAGCGAAACTAACTGACCACATTTCCCCTATTTTTTACACCCTGCACTGGCTCCCAGTGTCATGTAGAATTCACTATAAATTAATTGTCACCACATTCAAGCTCATCAATAATATAGCCCTGTCGCACCTTGCAACATTAATTCATACCCCACAGGAAAGTAGGTTAAGAAGAAGAGCAAATCTACACATGTTGCTAGTCCCTGACGCCATGCGAAAATCAGGGCAGAAGACAAGCAACTCTGTTTTCCTGCTACAGCACCTACGTTGTGGAACAACCTCCCAGTTGAGCTAAGAGAGATTAAGGACCTCCAATCTTTAGAAAGGAATAAAAAACCTATCTATTTACCCAGCATTTCTACAAATTACAACATATCAATGTCCTGAATTCACAGATCAACCCTGACCAGCAACCATATACCGACCCTGCTTAGACAAACATAAACACCCACCCACCCGCACAATTCCTCTACAATTTAGTCACTATAGCAAATGGTTTCATCGACTCCCTCTATGTAAATAGTTTCTGCTTGTTAATAGTTTATAAGACTGTTTTGAATTCTCAGCCCAGTCTTACTAGTATATGCATTAGTTACATTGTTCTAAAAGAATGTTCATTGTAAAAATAATGTTCTGAATTGTTCTAAATTGTTCTTTATAAGGTTCTAAAAACGTTCATTGTAAAAATAATAATATCTCATTATTATTGTCGTTCTGTTACCTGTAAAACCGCATCTGATCTCTGGAAGAAGCGGTATAAAAAAATGTACAAATAAATAAATAATAGGGACCATAAAATAATAATCATATCCGAAAATAAAAGAAGTACATACTTATAAAGGAGGAACAACCCGATGCACTAAGAACCGGAATTAAAAGAAACCATAATGTAATAATCATGTACAAAATAGAAGAGGGTAAAAATGCAATGTGTGCCTTTGAGAAGAGGGTACATATCCGTAAAATTGCCAAGGGGAAATAAGCAAAAAAGGCACCCATAGGCCAGGAAAATAAATAAACATGACCAAACTTAAAAAAGAAGGATTAAAAGGGCATGTGATCCCATAAAAAAAACCTTAAAAGGCCACTATAACGAATTGTATATATTACCTTGAACGTAAAAGTGCCTTAAAAATAAACTAAAACAATTATTAATAATAATAAATAATAAATAAATAAACTAAAAATTAAAACCCACACTGCAAAAAAGGGGGGGGGAGGGGAAGGGGGGGGGAGAAAGAAGAGAGGGAACTCTTTGATTTTAAACTTTTGATTTTAAAAATTTTATTTTCCTGTGATACAGGAGTTCTAGCATTAATGTTGTATTCCCCACCTTTTAGATGCTTCTTTTTAGTTAAGGTTTCAAAAATATTGCTACAGTCTCCCTGGTACCCTGCATAATGGTTTTTAATTTCCCTCTTTATCAATACTCCTTTTACTTTTTTATGATGCCAATTTCGGTTGATTTCCTGCTTTTTGGGTGGAATATCGCCTAACTTATAATCATTTATTTATTTAAATGGATTTCTATACCACTTTCTTCTTGAATCAAAGCGGTATAGAAATACAGCGACTGGACTCTGGTACTCATTGGCACGAGTGACATATGTATCCCTCAGTTCTTTTTCTTTTTTATAAGATTGTTTTATTAGTTTTCCCATTTGGACGTTTCAAATTTATTTAGCAGTATTCTTTGATGGATTGCAGGACGCATGGGCTCACCCTTGCTCTAGCCCCAGTTAAAGTTCTTCCTCAGAACTTTGCATGGCTTGCTTTGGAAGGACTTCTGGCTCCACAGGCCTCTCTCCCTCCTGCAGCCTGCTGGATTCCTAACCTCTCCCTGAGAGCCATGCTCTCCCAGCCTTGAACTCTAGGCTGCAGACTCTCTTATGTTTAAATTTCTTTATTGTGACATGTATATATACATTTCCATATAGGCATGAAACTCTATACAAAAACATTATAAACGAACAAAAACAAGCTTAAATATCAGAGGCCCGATTCCGTCCCGGACGTAGAAGCCCTCTGTACGTCCGGTCTGAACCGGACGTACAGAGGGCATTGCGATTCTGATCCCGCGGGGTACGTCTAGCCCCACGGGATCAGAATCACAAACAGTCCTCTACGTGCAGCTCGGGACTGCATTTCAGCCTGGCCTGCATGTACAGGACATGCCCGACTAACTCAGTCAGGGCTATACAATGGAGACACAGCGCCATGGCGCCTGGTTGCCATGGCACCACAGCTCCATTGCAAAGCTGCGAGCCTGGCCGCCAGCTTCTTCAAAGCATTCCCCGCAGCCCAACCCATGATCCGGCCACCTATGGCCAGGGTCAGGCTGTGGGGAATGTCCTTGGCACCCCCTCCTGCCCCATCTGTGCCCTGGGCCCACTGATCCACAATGTCTGGGGAAGTTATTCCACCTCAGAGGTGGAATAACTCCCCCGTACAAGTCGCCGGCCCCGGACATCCAGGGCCGACATTAGAATTGGCCCTGTATGTCCAGGGCTGACGACCGCCCACCACCTGCCCTAACTCTGCCCCCAATCTGCCCCCTTCCCGCCCCCATCTAACTTCCCTGTACAATCAGTGGGGAAGTTAGATGCCGGCGGGGAGGATTATGAATAGTGAGGACGGATGTCCCGTTGGGATGTCCATCCCCGCTATCCGTGGGACAGAATAACCCTGCAACTGTTTGGGCTACACGATATGGAACCATACTGTCCCATTTTTCCACATTTTTATGACCCCCCTTCACTCCCCTTGTGCCATTAGAGATGTGAGGGTGATTGATCTCAACATGAAGCATGAAAAATAGGACTCAGCCTCCCCGGGCCATGGTGGCTCTTACACAGACAGGATGACCTTAATTGTCCCTCAAGGTCTTTCTCCGATCCGCATCCCATCCCCTTCCCGCATTTTACCCCAAAAAACTGCATATTGATCCTCTCAAGCAAAGAATGGTACATCACAATCATTTCTGTGCATATTTTATCCCCCAACTGAAGTAGTTAACAGGAAAACAAATACGGTACATATTGCAGATTATACATTCTGCTGCTTCAAATTATCAAGCACCAATGCACTTAAGGCCTGATCCTGTGTTTGCTCAACAATGTTGCCCTATGTCCCTCCCCCATTTACTCTGGAGTTCACAGCATGGAGGCCATACATCCCTCATCCCAATTCCAGTGGTCTGTTAACTTAAAATAGGACCAACAGGAGCAAGGAGATCAGCACACACTCTCAGGTTCAGAATAGACTTTATTGAACACTGCATAAGCACTGTTTCGGCAACTTGTGCCTTCCTCAGGGGGTACTGTTCAAATCCTCCAACACAAACAAACAGATACAACTTTTAATAAATAAATAATTAATTAAACAAATAATACCAAAGAATGAATAAGTAGTATAGAGAGCAATGGATGTAAACATGGACAATGATAGAAGCATAAAACCATGTAAACAGAATACCGGGTGACTTTCAATATAAAATAATAAAATACCTGAATGTGAACAAGTGGTATAGAGTAGGCATGTCCAACTTCGAACAGGTCGTGATCTACTTTTTCCAGCCAAAAGTGCCGGTGATCTACCACCATGAAAATTAAGTTTCAAATTAGTTTCAAATTAAATTTTAACCCAATAAAGTTGGAGGATTCCCCCCCTCCCATTTTTAATGAACCTTCTGTCATTTACTTGGATGTGATCAGCTGTTAAGCAAATTAAGCAAAAACAAAACAGAGATGAAGATCCAGTAAGAACTGCGAGGGGAAATGGAAAGTACATTTTTTCTTAAAGTTTTATTGAGTAATAACTTTCTTTAACTGTCTTAATAACAATCTTTAACTTTTATTGAGTAATTTGTGTTAAATTTAGGTCAAGTATTGATCCAGGCTGATCTTGCACAATCTTTAATATTTTGCTCTTGCTCATTAGTGAGACGTCTGAGCCTGCATGTCATCCACCAGCTTTTTGAAGTTGGGTGAATATTGCATGAAGGCCAGTCTTGGGGAATCCTGGAGATGTTCATCTGTCATGTTGGAACGTTGTGTACTCTTTGTCATTTTCAAATCGGAAAATGCAGATTCACACAAATAAGTTGAACCGAAACAGGAGGGTACAGCTTTACTGCATCTTCTCAAGTTTGGAAATTTGTCTCTAGGCACTAGTTTCCAAAACAATTCTTGCTCAGCACGGGTCTTGAGAAAAATGTTATTTTTAAGGGTTAATATTTTGTTTTCAAGAGATGGCTTGTTCAATAAATTTTTACTGATAGCAGCTGCAGTTTCTTTAATGTCCACATCTACTTTGAATGGGTATGACAAGTACTCCACAACTATTCCAATTTTTTGGAAGTCACAGAATCTATTTTCGAATTCCTGGATAACAGAACAGATTTATGTCACATACTTCTCGTTCTGAAAAACAAAATTTGGATATTGTCCCAGATGGTCCTGCGTATTAGGAAAATGATCAAAAGTGTTGTTTGCAAGGTCAGTCATCATTAGCTCAAATTTGCTCTTGTAGGATGAAACTGTACTCATCATCTCGCCAATGCATTTGTTTTTACCTTGTAGTTCAAGGTTCCTATCACTTAGTTCGCCTGTAAAGTCAGCGAGAAATGCCAGATTACATATCCACTCCTCATCTTCCAACTCTGCTTGGTCATCTCCCCTCTCCTTCAAAAAACCTATTTCATTCAACAAATCACGAAATCTTTGCAGAAATTTGTGCTACTTAGCCACCTTACATCTGTGTGCAAAATGATTTCCGCTGCCCCTTCATCAAGAGTAAGATTGAAAAGCCGTCTTTGAAGTGATCTTCCACAAACTGAATTTACAGTTTTGAAAGTGATGTCCATGACAGTCTATGTATTGAGCCTCTTGCTTGCCAAAACTTGCTGGTGAATGATGCAGTGTAAGAAAGGAAATCTGGGAAGTCGTCATGCTGTCTACAGAGGGCTATGAAACCATTAACCTCACCTGTCATTTATTTATTTAAACGTATTTCTATACCGCCTTATCCTGCAATCAAGGCGGTCTGAACAGCAAACAATCAATAAGATACAGTGTATAGTGTGCACATGCAGTGAGTAGTGTATGCGTGTGAGTGTGTCTGGACGTTGATTCTTGTGGTGCTATTTACAGCAAGCACTATTTACAATGCTATGGGTATAAGTTCCTTGCTTAATTACAAATATAGTGACATGTGGGGGGAATTGAGGTGTCTGTTGCATGGTTTAAATAATGTCACCGTAGTGTTCTATGAAGAGGGTTGTCTTCAGTAGTTTCCTGAACTCCTTAAGGTCTGTTGTTGAACACAGTTCGTCGGGGAGGGCATTCCAGATTGTTGGTGCCGCCTTTGATAAGGCTCGTTTTTCGGTGTCCTTGTGTACCCTGTTGATATCTTTAGGTGTGTTGACACGGTTGGATGTGCCTCTTCTTCTCGGTCTTGTGCTGTTGTCTGGTTGTATGAGTGGGTGTAGGCTGAAAGCTGATGATTGATGTTTGATTTTGAAAATGTTTATGATTGTCTTGTATCTAATGCGGGCACTGATAGGCAGCCAGTGGAGATCTTTTAGGATGGGTGTGATGTGTTCTTGTCTTGTGATGTGTTCTTGTCATTGCTCTTGCTCCATCAGTAGTGATGGAAACAAGTCTATGCAATGGAAGATTACACTTTGTCACAAAAGAATGGAAAGAACTGAATATTTCCTGACCGGTAGTTCTCCCTTTTAAAGAAATCATTCCAAGTAGTTCTTCTTTAACACTGAAGTCTTCAAAAACCATCCAGATAAAGACTACTAACTGGGCTATGTCTCTTATGTCTGTAGATTCATCCAACTGGAGTGAGAAAGCAGCACAATTTGAAACATCCTCCAACAATTGTTCAGTTGTGTCTCCACACATCTTTTCTATTCGCCACACGATGGTGTTTCTTGACAATTGTACATCTTGAATAGCAACTATGATCTCTTTCTTATTTTTCAATCTTTCAAAAAGATTGTCAGTTGCTTCAAGAAAACAATCTTTTACAAATTCCCCTTCAGTGAAAGGTTTGCATTTCTTTGCCATCAGATTGCTGACCTTGAAGGATGCTATGGTTGCACTGACCGAATGTGACCTTGGCTTCACCATCAACTGCTGCTGAGTAGACAATTTCAATTTAAGTTCTTTGAGCTTCAGTTTACGAATTTCACTTTTGGTTGGAAAATCATCATCAAACTTATTGCTATGCAGAGCCTTATAATGACGTTCCAGATTACCCTTTTTGGGCAAGGATACTGGGGCGTTACAAATTAGACAACAACACTTGTCTTTCACCATGATGAAGAAGTAGTCCATTTCCCATTCATCATGAAAGTGGTAGGTTTTGCTCGTCTTTGGAACACTCATCTTCGTTATACTGGGGTGGCTGGATGTAAGGAGGCCAAATCTGCTAAGTTAGTATAAACACTGGCTGAATCTGGTCCAAAACTGTCACTGTCCCAGAGATCAACAGGAACTGAAGACCTCTGGATGATGTGCAATACAAGGACTGGAGATGCCAAAACCACACATGCAGTTCTAAAAGTAAAAATAAGAATTCATCATACTGGCACCAATAAAATACCACCAAACAATCATCAAAAAAACTCAAACACCTGCCCAGCAAACCAGATAAAATCAAATACCGCCAAATAAGTTTAAATACCACCACACGTGATTTAATAAATTCTGCACACAGTGTAGAATCAACGCAAAGGCAAGGCGAAATAAAATTGCAGTGTAGAATCAATGCAAAGGCTAGGCAAAATAAAACTGCAGAGGCAAGCAAAGGTCACAGTGGTTTGAAGGCAAAGTATAGGCAAGTTAGAACAAAATTGGAAAAGCCCGCCAAAATCACCCAGTCCTTGACACTTTGTTCTGTCTGCCCGAAAACGTTTAATGAAAGTGAACTATAAAGCGACCAACGACCAGCACACGACCCAACTAATACGGTAAGTGTATTCAGGTAAAGTCCGGGCGAATGGATATCGCCCGGTATATAACACACTTCTAAGGGGTGTTGGGGCAGGGGCAGAAATGGGTGATTCTGAGAGGCAGGAGACCAGGTATGATGCCAGGCCTGTGGCGTCTCGTTGTGGGGCGCCGGTGGCAGCCCCCTGGGGTACCCACAAACTATTGGCATGAAAACAAAAAGCGCCCCCAATACACCTGCAGGCAAGATTTCCGCAGGCAGGGAAAAAAGACAGGCAAAGGATCAGCAGCGGTGGCAAGCCCTCGGCAGATGACCTGCTGGCACAAGCTCTCTCCTAGCGACGGAGCGAGCTGCTGGAGAGATGGAGCCAAGTGGGGCTGGCTATCTACCTCTGACCCCTCCACGATCTACAGGTAGATCACGATCTACCTGTTGAACATGCCTGGTATAGAGGATGGTATATGTAAGATAGGCACACCCATGCATGTGAACAAGGTTAAAAAACGTACTGTCTGTCCCTTTACAAATACAAACGTGTGCTTGTCAAGTAAGTCCAATACACATGTATCCTACTGTAACAAGACATGAGATAATGCCAATGACAATGAACCCACAACTGAATATAAATTCAGTTAAATCTAATCTAAAAGCAATATTATAATAGGAACAGGCTTAAAAGAAGAACACAAGACGCAATGCTGCAGGCATTTTCAAACTGAGAACTGGCGAACTGGTAGCAACTGTGCCGTATATTTAAGTGGCTACTTTTGACACAAGCTCTAAAATGATCCTATCATCTTCTAAGGTTCCAATCTGTAATCGCCTTTAGACCTAAAGGACATTTTTTTTATAATATGTCTATCTGTGTGCAAAGGACATATATATTTTTTCGTTAAAAAGTGGCTTATAAAACAATGTTGTTTCTCTTGACCGCAAATTTCTCAAGGAAACCCATGGTCCTAATGGCCCACATATCCGACATCCTGTTGTATATTGACATGTCCTCAATCTCAATTTGCATCCAGGTCTCTTATGAATGAGAAAGTGGTAATACTCTATCATAAATTTAATTAGAAAGAGTGAGCCCACGCGTCCTGCAGTCCATCAAAGTATACTGCTAAATAAATTTGAAACGTCCAAATGGAAAACTAATGAAACAATCTTATAAAAAAGTAAAAAGAGTATTGATAAAGAGGGAATTAAAAACCATTAGACTGGGTACTAGGGAGAATGTAGCAATATTTTTAAAAACTTAACTAAAAAGAGGCATCTAAAAGGAGAGGAATACAACATTAATACTGTTGGTTTAACAAGCTGGGACAGAAGTAAAGCTGTTTTTGCTTACCCTCAACTGCTGTCTGTTCTGGGTTTTGCTTTGTGGCAGTGTAACAAGCTGGGAAAAACCAATCCAAAACGGGTGGGCAGAGGGTTCACACAAATATTTATTAATCGTCTTTAAAATAGCGGCCCAAAACCCTACACAAGCTGTGTTTCGTATTACACTTCGTCAGGGGTCATCAAGGCACACTATAAAATCATAAAAACATAAATAAATGAATAAGCAAATAAATAGATAAGTCTATAAATAATTAAAAATTATTAAATCATAATTCATGAACATCCTGGATTAAAAACATGTAAAAGCAGTGTGATAATAAATATTGTGAAAACATGTAAATATGTTTAATTCATAATCACAACCCACGTCAACTACAAACAAAATGACAGGACCGCTAGGTGGGATGGACCCTTTTTTGAAACATTTTGCAGCCAAATGCCCCCCCCCCCTCCCCGCAACATGAGCAGGCATGTCGGAACTTGCAATCAGGAAAAGGACACAAGGACTTGTTGAATCTCCAGCACACATCCACCGTTCCCGTACTCTCCCCTTTCTGCTGCAGTAAGGGTCCTGTAGTCCGAAAGGAATGACTCGTCCCCCCTACCGTCGTCCCCCCTGTCGCCACCCCAACCTTTTCCCCCCGGCTCCTCCAACACCCACATTTGCCGACATCTGCGTTAGCCACAGATTGATATCTTGCGAACCCCAGGACAAGAACCGGTTCTCCTCCATTTTATCGCGAAACCGTTTATCGTAGTTCAACCACGACCAGCCCTCGTGCATCTGCGCCGCCTCCAAAATAGAGTCCGCATATGTCAACAACATCCCATACTGCTCTGGATGATGATGCCCCCACACGCTCGCTAAACGCAAGAATGCTCGGGTCCAGGTCACCACATTCCGAGACACCTTTTTCACTCATCCAGCCTTCTCATCCTCTTTCCTCTTCTTCTTACTGTCCCCTGAACGCCTCCGTCCCTCCAACAATTGGAAGATATCAATATATTTTCGTTTCCGAATGTTACGGCGTAATTTGTTCGGAACACTTTCCCATAATTCTGCGTACACTGCCAATGAAGGAGCTCCCCCCACCTGTTTACTGAGCCCCTCTCCACTAACTCCCACCGCAAGCCCCGCCTCACCCCTACTCGCCGATGACGACGATGACCAGGATGACGAAGACGATGAGGAATCTGACCCATGCCGCCGTCTACACCTGTGTCTCCATTTCTTGCGCGCCTTTCCCTTATCCCCCAACGATTCCCCCTCTGCCTTGAACCCCCACCCACGTGAAACTCACCTGTGGCCCTCTCATCCATTGCACCTACAGTAGGTGATACCGTCGCCGTCTGGCTGTCCTTCCCAATGAGCTGCTGCCGCTCGACTGGTCTCACGCTGGACATCTCTACCCCCATGGTCTGTCACGCCGTCCCACAAACCTCAGGCTGCTCCGCTCCCAGGTGCACTCCTCTTCCAGGCGTTGTAGGATACAGCCCCATCGCTGGCCCCTGTGGAAACATAAATGGAAACGCTTGGGGAGGGACTACCCAGGCTGCCAAGCCCCGAGCCACTCTGCCCCTGACAGACCTTTCCCCCCTCCTAGCCAATGCACCCAGGACCCTGCACTAGCCGGCTGAGCACCCCCTTGCGCCACCCATCCCATTGCCGCCCACTGCCATATGCCTGACCTGGAGCACCCCGTTCCCCCACCCCCCCAATTCCTGAACCATGTACAACCTCCGCCCACTCCGGCACCCCCACAACCCCACTCCCACATCCGCTCTCCTGACCCCTCCCCCATGAGGCACCAGCTCCACACCTCTCTGCCCTCCCCACTTTCCGGCCCTTGAGCGAGACCCCCGGGCCTTTTCCCTTCTCCCCCCTATCCCTTGCCCAGCTACTCTGCCCCTCCCAGTCCCATGTGGGATCTGCGGCCCCCTCCCCTCCCCGCGAGCTGCTCTCGCTCTGACCCTCCTACCTCTTTCTCTGCCCCCAGCCCCCTGCTCCTGATCATAGTCCCCTGCCTCCTCCACTGCAGGACCCCCCTTCCTGCAATGCCTGCCTCTCCGTGACCCTACTAACCCTCCCAGGCCCCCGGCTCCCCCCCCCCCCCGCTGGCAACCCCGTGTAGGCATCGCTCAACAGCGCAGTTTTCTTTTTTTTCTTTTTTTGTTCACTGCTCTGTAGGTACCCTCAAGTATTTGGTGTCTAAGTTGTTTTATTAAGCAGTGTCGGTACTAGTATTAATAATGTGGCCTCCCTTCTTTTCTCTTTGTTTTTTTAAAAAAAATTTTATATCAACCCCACTCGACCTACACCACTTGCCTGCTGTCCAACCGCCCAGCCAACGGCCCGCTCCGCTCCCGCCTGCATGCAGTCCAGCCGCGTGCTCTTCCGGGACTTACAGCACCTCACACACCCGACAGCGCTGAACTCCGCTCTCGCCCTGAAAAGCCTGCAATCGCAGCACTGTAGCTCCTTGTCCTTGCCGGCATACACTTCTTCACCCTGCCGTCAGCAGCAAAAGCGCACCGAAAAACAATTGAATGCTTCACACCGGCCTCCAGACCTCCTGCATGTGTCTCTCTGCACCGCCGGGGCAGTCACGTTGGTCCCGCCTCTTCCCTCCCTGCTCATTGGCTCCCCCCCGCGCTCCTGCGCGCCGGGAGCCAATGAATTCAAATAATGCCCTATCCATCCTCACCTACCCCTCCCGCCCAGCGGACCTGTCTGCATCCTCGCCCCTCGCCGCGCCACCCGGTTACAGGTGGCCGGCCTGGACTTGCCACACGGCCTTCACAAGTGTGAAAATGCTCTGTTGTTAGTGGCCCGAATGGATTTCCAGTAGTCTGAAGGGATTATTAGTTTATTCTGGTTGCATCCTCATTTTAGTCGTGTCTCTACTTGTTTGCTGATAAGGGAGGTGAGGTAGGATGGGGCTATTGCCCTGATGAGTTTAAATGTAGTCATTAGCGTTTTGCAATGTATTCGACTTTGGAGTGTTAATCAGTGTAAATTATATAATATAGGTGTGATGTGTTCAGATATGTTGGCCTTCCATACTATTCATGCAGAGACAAGCTGCACCATCTGCAGTTGTTTTAGGATCTGTTTAGGTAAACCTTGCAGAGTGCTGTTACAAAAAGTCAAAGTGTGGTGTGATTAACACCTGGAGGACTGATCTGAAGTCATGGTTGGGGAGCAGCGGACTCAGCTGTTGTAACATTCTGAGTTCATAGTAGATTTTTTTGGTTGTGAGTTTTCTATGTGTGGACATACCGAGGATCTGATCTAAGATGGCCCCCAAGGTATTTTACTTCATTTTTTACTGAAATGTCAATCTCACTAACTCTGATGTTTGGAGGTGGGGAAAAGTCTTGGTTCTTGGTTATGTATAACACTTCAGTTTTACTGAAGTTGATCTGGAGGTTATGACTGTTGAGCCACTTTGATGCTTCCTTGAAAAAGTCTGTGATTTGGTGAGGGATGAGGTTTGTAATTTAAACGGGAGATATAGCATTATATCATCCGCATAAATGTGGAATCCTACATTAAATTTTTTGAAGATAGTGTTAAAAAGGAGGGATGAAAGGGCACAGCCTTGAGGTAGGTCTTGTTCTTGTTTATATGGCTTAGATGTGTGTTGTCACTTTTAACCTGCTGGATTCTGTCTGACAGATATGACTGGAACGATTGGAGTACTGTTCCTTTTATCCCTATCTGCTGGAATCTGCTGAGTATTATGGTGTGACTAATGCTGTCAAATGCTGAGGTGATATTTAATATAAGGATGAATGCTTGTCTAGTGTTATCTATGCCAAGTAGATATCAGCTTGCCAAGTAGAACGAGTAAGAGGGTTTCAACGCCGTGGTATGGCCTGAAGCCATATTGGTGTTCATCTAGGGGAGCATGAGTGTCAACATAGTAATGGAGTTGAATCTGAACTATTTTTTCAATTACTTTGGCCATGAATGGTAGGCTTGATATTGATCTATAATATGTGGGGTTGTTTTTATCTAAGGAATTGTTCTTCAGGATAGGGTGAACCATGCCATGTTTTAGGGTTGGTGGCATATGTCCTTGTTTCAGGGATGAGTTAATAATTGTGAGTATGAAGGGGAAAAGTTCTGCTTTTGTTGCCTTTATCCAGCTGACTGGACATGGATCAAGACTAGATGTTGTCATATTGATTTTGGTTATTATGTTGCTGAGAGCATCTGGCTTGATCTGTGAGAATGTTGACCAGGCGTACCTTGGTGTAGGGTTGGTATCCAAGGGGGGAGTTGAATCTATAGATTGTAGTTTTAGTTTTCCCTCATAGTAGTTAGCCAGGATTTGGGATTCAATAGGGCGTTTTTTTATGTCATCATTTTTTGGGTTGTGGGTAATAGTTTTTACAATTTCAAACAATTCTCTGGGGCAATTGAGGGATTTTGTGAGTATGTTAGAATAGTACTCCTTCTTATGATTATTAATGGAAACTTTGTAGTGTTGTAGTGTACTCATGTAAAGGGATTGGAGATAGGTGGACTTTGTGATCCTCTTGTTACACTCAGTCTTCCATAATGTGGTCTTTATCTTTTTTAAATCTTGGGAGTACCATTCTGCTTGATGTTTTTGGCTCCTAATTGGTCACGGGCAATGTTCCCTCTAATTTTCTGTAGGCTGTGTGCGCATAAAATATCAGCTGTGTGCAGCTTTTGAAGGAAGGTTAAATTTTTGTGCGCCACATAACGACACTTGGAGTTATAGACTTTAAAATTTGACTACACGTCAGAATACAGTATGTACTGTCAGACGGGTGCCTGGGTGAGAATGTTCACAGTCTTGGCAAAGGCATAAATCAATATGATTTGCAAGGGATTGTGGGAAATGCAGTCCATTCACACCAGACACAGCCGCTCACAATAATTAGTTGTGCTTGAGTGTAAAGCCAATAAGATATTTATTTATGGGGTTATTTCTCCCAACACAGATATGCTTGGTAGCACATAAATCAGGATATTTGCTTTCAGTGTTAAACTTAGAAAAACAAAATCAGGAAAACAACAGCTGAACTTGTCAGGCAATCAAATCAAAAGAATAAAGACCTGGTTGGTAACAAACTGGTCTTTTCTGTAGGCTCTAGCTAATATTTCCTTAGCAGTGCTTTAATCAACAAACAAAACCCACAAAGTAGGGAAAACTGTTCTTTTCAGGTTAACTTCTTATATCTTCACACATAGACTCAGAAGTGATTCCCTCAGAGCTCACAAGCAATTAGGTAAGGCTCAATTGCTAGCAGTTACCCAGCTGAAACCCCTTAGCTGGCTTGCTTCCTACTGCGTGGCTCAAATCCTACTCAGGAGCTTTTCTGAGTAGATTTAAAGAACAAGTTTGTATTTCTTTGTGATGGTTGTTGTACTTTGTAACAGTAAATTACCAAAGGAGTTTAGACAGAGAGCAATCCATGTATTCACAGCCTGTGTCTATATCCTCTCCCCCTTCTTCAACAATCATGGGCTCAATATCATGGATTGGCACAGAGGAATTTCTCAATGGAGCACTCTCAGGAGAATACTTGTTTCCCTGCTGTCTTTCAAGGGTATAGCTAGGGCACAGATCAGTGTTCATACCTGAGCTTCCATTGCTGTTAGAGTTCCTCTCTAAATAGCCTGGCCAGTATGTAGTCCAGTTCTTATGTCCAGCCTTCCAATCCAGATCCCTGGACACTGGATCCCTCTTCACATACCTTCTGGCACGGGTCCTAGGGTCCCTTCCAAGTGCAGCCGTCTCCCTCACAGGTACCGTCTGGAGATTCCTAGCTCTGCAGCACCACTCCTCTGGTTTTCCCCAGTCCAATGGTGTATGCTGGCCTTTTGAATGTCTCCCAGTATATGTACTGCTCTGGACTCCTTTAGACCTCCCAAATGCTTTTCTCTTCTTTCTTCCAAAGGGTTTCTTGCCCTCTCTGTCCGTCCGCTCTGGCTTCTGCTTCTGATGATCCTCCAGATGATGAAGCTGTCCAAGATCATGAAGATATCCAAGCTCAAGATGAGGATGATTCTCTGTAGAATAAACTCTACCTTTATTCTGCTTAGATGAGTGCTCCACCCTAGCACAGCGCAGTTGTGCTGAATCAGACCCTGCCCTTTGAGATGAGTGCTTGGGGATTACCTCATAGCCCTCCTGATTGAACACACATTTCCCCACTTCAGCTCCTCTAATGGCTGTTGGAAACCAGGTGCATTCTGGGACTGGTAGTCTTTTATGGAAAAATTCTGTTTTCTTATTTCTACCAGAACTGACAGGTTGCTTGTTCAGAGTCACTTCATCTTTACTATAGCTCCTTCCTGAGCTATGATAAGCTTCCTTATCACAGTACACCACATTGATTTTAATCAAATTAAATGAAAATAGACGATTACTAAATGAAGCGGGAAATTTCTAGTAATTACAATCATAACTTTTAAATTTTAAGATGTCTGTGTTGTTTTCTATCAGAATCAGAGCCGTAATTTTTGTGCGCTCTGTTGTAAAGTATGTGCGCTCGCTCAGCGAGGTGTGTGCGCGCGCACACACGCACAGCTTATAGGGAACAGTGGTCACGGGGTCTTTGCAGTGGCAGTGTTTTCTATGGCATCATTTCAGTTGGCTATTGTATCTTCTAAGGTCAGAGTTGAGTCATTGGAGTGTTTGATTTGTGAAACTATTCTTTTAAAATTACTTATATCTTCTGGATGCGTGGTTGCTGATGATGTAGGGATTTTGGATGGTAATTGAAATTTTATTACATGGTGGTCAGACCATGGGACCTGTTGTGTTTGCGGTGGAGAGGGTTGAAAGTGTTTGCAAATTTCATTGGGTATGAAAACTAGGTCTAAAATGTTTCCTCTGTTGTGAGTGGGGACATTGACTATTTGGTGTAGTCCATATCAATTATGGAATTTAGGAAAGCTGTAGCATAGCTATTATGTAATGAGGCTAAGTTGAAGTTGCCTAAAAGGATAAACGGCCTTTTACTTGATGAAGAGCATAAGGTTTCAATGAGGATATCTAGACTATCAGGGTTCGCATTCAGGGGTCTATATATTAGACAGAAGAAAAGATAGTTGCTCGCAATGGTGAGGATGTCTATATCTTCCACATTATTAGATGTGAGGAGGGATGCTTTTAGCTCTTCCTTTATGAAGAGAACACCTCCACCTCGTTTTGTTGCCCTGGGGCAGTGGAATAAGTTAAATTGTTAAATAAATAAATTAAGAAATAAAATATCCTGGGGTCCTAAGATGGTTGACTAGAATGGAGTCCGAATCTAATAGCAATGTTTTTGTTATGCAGACGAGGTCAGGATTGTTGTTGGCTATCATGTCACAGATTAAAGTTATTTTATTTCTTACAGATCGTGCATTAGCAAGGTAACGTTAGGATCTTTTGGTTAGTTGTGCATAGGGTGGGGAGTGTGGTGGTCCTGTCTGGTTGGATAATGATTAGTCTGTTTGGATAGTGTTTAAATCCAGTAGTGGTTTTATATCCCATAGGGGTTGGGATGCATCAGGTCGGGTTATAAATTATGGGTATGAAGTGCTGTTGTGAGTGAGGGAGGGCATAACTCTATGTTATGAGGCAAAGGGTAATGCATATGCTGTAACAGATCCAGAGGGAGAGTTTATTCTCCATGATCAGTGGGAGGGGTTAGAACTGAGGGACGTTTTAAGGTTGTGGAGTAGATGGCAGTCTACCTCCATGGGGTTAATGAAGGTAAGCTCCCTGGTTTGTTAAGATATATCTGTTGATAGGTATGGAAGAGGACTAGTATCCAGAAGGGCTGATCATTCAGTACCGGACAATTATATCAGGTATTCTAATGATTGTAATTAGTTCCCCTGTTTACCTCCATTTTATCTCCCTGTTATCTGTAAACGAAGGCCAGTCATCTGACCTATGTGTTTTATTGTTACACTGTGAACCGCACTGATGATAAATAGCGCGGTATATAAGAAATATTAAATAAATAAATAAATAAATTAGTGTGAAGCATTGATTTTAGAGCATAAAGTTTCCATAGAATAACAGACTGTAATTGCAGTGCTTAGCTATCTTACTACAAATGGGTCTAACAGGCTTGAAGAAAATACATTCTAAACAAAAGGTTATATCAATCTATTAATATGATATTTGAGCACTTGTAAATTATTATATTGAAGTATATTCTCAGTTTTCTCCAATTTATTCTGCAATACAGTATTACCTTCCACTAAGGACATAGGACCCGATATTGAGTTGTGCAGGCTATGCGCCGCGGAAATGAAAATCCAGGTTAGCTGCATGCCCCAGCAGCCACAGAGGCTACACGGGTAGCAGCGATTTTCAATGTTACCCGCATAGCCCTCTGCGCCTTAAAGATAAGTGAGGTTTTTCCTCGCTTATCTTTAAGGCACAGAGAGTTATGCGGGTAGCATCAAAAATTGCTGTTACTCGTGTAGATCCTTCCTCCGCCCTCGCTCCGCCCTGGAACGTTCCTAACACACCCCGATGCTATGCGGATAGCATCTGGGCACATTAGGGACTTAGCCAGGATAGTCGAAGAGCACTACCTATGTAGATGCCCTTTGAATATCCCGGATACGGCCCTTACATGGGTAACTAAGGAAGTTACCCATGTAAGGGCCTTCGAATATTGGGCCCATAGTCACTTTCTGCAACTCCTCAATTCTATTTTCCTGCTTATGAGTCTCGGCAGCATTAGATCAAATTGCTGCCTCTTGGAAAGCCATTCTAGTTGCAGCCTCTCCAGAGAAGCTGCACAGCTTTGAAAGGCACCTAGTTAAAGTGGGAGGAGTGGCCTAGTGGTTAGGACAAGGTACTTCGGGTCAGAGGGCCAGGGGTTCAAGTCCCACCTGGGGACAGCAATCTCAGGCCGGAGGGACTGGGATTTCTAGTCCTATAGGCACTCCTTGTGGTCTTGGGCAAGCCACTTAACCCTCCATTGCCCATGTTCCCTGTAAGTATTAGCGTATGTGTGTCATATCCCCTCGTGTTAAATGTATCTCCCAATTGACCGCTTTGACCCGGTGAAAAGCGGAATATAAATACAGCTAAATAAAATAAATAAATAAAGTGGATGAGATATCAATTTCCATAATCAAAACTGGAAATCTCCCAAGGAGAAACAGATGAAAACCTCCCACTCTGCCTGCTGGCCCAGGAAAACAAATTAGTTTAACAGGAGGAACTAGAGAGATATCCAACACAGCAGCTTCCAAGACTACCTTCTCAGAGGAAGCACTCTTCATTATGTTAGTTTCATGAGAAACTCCTCCATGCCCATAAGGTAATTTATAAGAACCAGTGTATGCCAAGACTATACATCCCTAGAGCTGAAGGGGGACTGGGCCTCATAGAAATCAATTAAACCTACGGAGCTACTATCATAGGCCTTCAGTCCTATTTAATAGCATTGCCACATCCAAATACATAGAAAGTGATGACATGAAAATAAACATCCAGAATCTATCACCATTATTAAACTTGGACAAGCATTCCGAAGAGTTGAAGGGATGGATAAGAATCCATCAACTCACATAGGGAACGAAGCAACAGAATTTGTGAAACAAGAGAAAAATTCTTCAAAGAATCAGACCAGCAGACAAGGAAAAACTATTGGCAAAAAGATAAATACAGTTGGAAATACAAAGTTTTATTCTGGAACCATTTGTCAATCAAGACTGGACACATGAATGGTTAAGGGGAGGCGAACTGAAACCTAAGGAGGAGAAATTGATAGCTACAGCCCAGGATAGTGGATTGCAGATGAGATGGTTCACAGTGAGCATAGAGAAAACTGGTAAAACAGACATATGCAGATTATGTAAGAAAGAGGTGAAAACAATCATCTCATAGATGGTTGTGAAGTTCTGATGACAGAAAGGTTCTATACAGAAAGGTCAAACAAGGTAGTATGCCTCATCCATATGAAACTTTGTCAATGCTATTACACTGCTGTATCAGAATAGCACTGGGATCACGACCCTAAGAGAATAACAGAGAATAAAAAAGTTATGATCACTTGGGACATTCCCATTCCAATGGATAAGAAGCTGGATGCGAGGAAACCTGACATAGTGATAAAAGAGAAAACACAGAACGGCATTGATAAGAGAGGTGTCAGTTCTAAGTGATTATTCTATGAATCATGTGGAGAGAGAGATCCTGAAATACCAAGAAGTGCAGTCACAGACCAAGAAAATGTGGCAGAAAGATACAGAAACATTTCCCATTGTATTGGGAGCCTCGAGCCTGATTAAGAAGAATTTCCATTCACATCTTGACAAGTTGTCTATACGTGTTACATCTTATGAATTCCAAAAGGGGTATGCTTTAGCATTAAATTTGAGAGATAGAAACATAGAAATATGATGACAGAAAAAGACCACATAGCCCATCTAGTCTGTCCTTCCATATCAACAACTACAACAGTCCTCTTTTTTTCTTTTAGAGATCCTCTGTGTTTGTCCCATGCTTTTTTGAATTCAGTTACTGTCCTCATCTCTACCACCTCCACTGGGAGACTATTCCATGGATCCACTACTCTTTCCGTAAAGAAATATTTCCGCATATCACTCCTGAATCTATCCCCCTTCACCCTCATCCCATGTCCCTTCGTAGCAGAACTTGCTTTCAATTGAAAGAGGCTCTCCCCCTGTACATTTATACCACGGAGGTATTCAAACATCTCAATCATATCACCTCTATCCCACCTTTCCTCTAAGGTATACATATTAAGATCCTTAAGTCTGTCCTCATATGCTTTATAATGAAGACCACTAACCATTTTAGTAGCCACCCTCTGTACTAACCCCATACTGTTTATATCCTTTTGAAGGTGCGGTCTCCAGAATTGCACACTATACTCCAAATAAGGTCGCACCAAAGATATACAGAGGCACTATCACCTCCTTTTTTCTGCTAGCCATTCCTCTCCGTATAAGAACATAAGAACATAAGATATGCCATACTGGGTCAGACCAAGGTCCATCAAGTCCAGTATTCTGTTTCCAACAGAGGCCAATCTAGGTCATACGTATCTAGCAGTTTCCCCAAGGGACACAGGTTCCACAATGCTTGTATTGGTTCAAGCATTGATATCCTGGGTCCCTTCTTAATAATGGTTTATGGACCTTTCCTCCAGGAACTTGTCCAAACCTTTTTTAAACCCAGCTACACTAACAGCCTTTACTACATCCTCCGGTAACAAATTCCAGAGTTTGATTACACGTTGAGTGAAAAAATATTTTCTTTTATTAGTCTTAAATAGTTTACCCTGTAGCTTCATTGCATGTCCCCTAGTCTTTCTATATTCTGATAAGGTAAACAATCGATCTACGTTTACCCGTTCCACTCCGTTCATTAATTTATAGACTTCTATCATATCTCCCCTCAGCCGTCTCTTTTCCAGGTTAAAGTTTGTTTATAAGTCACCTGTGAGGAACAGTGTCAAAGGTTTAACTGAAATCTAATTACACCACATCTAGGGCTCTCCCTTGGTCCTACTCCCTGGTCACCCAGTCAAAGAAATCAATCAGATTTATTTATTTATTTATTTATTTAACGTTTCTTAAATACCACCTTTCATGATATCAAGGCGGTTTACATTGAACAAACTGAAATTACACTGAACAGAGCATGATAACTTGGAGATAACTATTTTACAGGGAACATTTGTCTGACAAGACCTTCCTCTGATGAATTCATGCTGCCTCAGATCCTGTAATCTGCTGGACTCCAGAAGTCTCACTATTTTCTCTTTCAGCAGCGTTTCCAATAATTTACTTACCACCGAAGTTAAACTAACCGGCCTGTAGATTTCAACCACATCCTTACTTCCGCTTTTGTGTAAAGGCACCACATGAGCCTCTCTCCAGTTCTTTGGCACCACTCCCGACTCCAACGAGGCATTGAAAAGGTCAGTCAGTGGAGCTGCTAGAACGTCCCCAAGTTCCCTCAGTATTCTAGGGTGTATCCCATCCGGTCCCATCGCTTTGTCTACTTTAAGTTGAGCTAGTTTCTCACGAACACAATCTTCTGAAAATTGTTCAAGATGTCCCTTGCTTCTGTTCCTGTTTGTGGGTGTTTTCTGAGGTCCTGCTCCTGGTTCTTCATCTGTGAACACAGAACAGAAATATTTGTTAAGCAATTCCGCTTTATCCTTATCAGCTTCTACATATTCCTCCCCTTCACCCTTGAGTCTGACAATTCTACTTTTGTCCTTCCTCTTCTCACTAACATATCTGAAAAATGTCTTAGCCCCCCATTTTATTGCATTGGCTATTTCCTCCTCTTTTTGAATCTTTGCTTTCCTGACTACTTTGCTAGCTTCTCTAAGTTTTTTCAAATATAGATGCCTGTCTTCCTCTCTCTGTGATCTCTTGTATTTCATGAAGGCCTCCCTCTTTTTCTTCATCTTTTCAGCTATGTCTTTCGAAAAATTGAGATCATACTTCACATACCCTGGCTTAGAAGTGAGGATCGTGACTGTCATGGTATGAGCAAAATTAATCCATTTGGAGAAATTGTCCCAGAAGCTAGCTTGGTGTCTCCATCTTGAACTAACACATTTCTTCTAGGATTTTGTTCTATGGCACTGTGACAGACTATTCACTGATGGCTGCATCCAGGGATATGTAGCCGTGAGACCCATCGGGAGGAAGGGGAGGTGAGTGAGGTATGGAACTAAGTGAGATCTCCAAGTCCTCCAACATATCTTCTTCCATATCAGCAATAGAAGCTTCCACAGGAATCTAATGAGCCACAAATGTGCCCTTACTGTAGCTCCTGCAGTTTTAGATGAGCCTAACTTGAAGATTCGTTCACTTTAGCCTTCTGTTTCCCCATCTAAGCTACCAAACCAAAGGATGAAAATATGCGCAGTACCTGATTATGTAATGCACCAAGTTCTAAAATCTACACAATTTCCAACGTGTCCCAAAGAAGCTTCAAAGGAGGGTGTATGGAGATGTAGTCCCACTTTTCTTAGAGAAATCAAAACGACAACTTCATGCATACACTTTGGAGTGGAGGAGTGGCCTAGTGGTTGGGGCAAGGTACTTCAGGCCGGAAGGTCAGGGGTTCAAATCCTACTAGAGGACAGCAACCTTAGGCCGGAAGGACTGGGGTTTCTAGTCCCACAGGTGCTCCTTGTGGTCTTGGGCAAGCCACTTAACCCTCCATAGCCCATGTTCCCTGTAAAATAGTTATCACCAAGTTATAATGCCCTGTTCAATGTAATTTCAGTTTGTTCAATGTAAACCGCACTGATGCAGAATAGCATGGTATATAAGAGAATGTAAATAAATAAATAAAATAATGACCAGGACTGGATCAGCTTGGTCAGATTGACTTGGGTGAGGTGACCCCACTTCCTTGCCTGTAAGAGCCTGAATTGGCAGTAATTTAGGTTTTATTGGGAATTCGTGGTTTGACATTTCCACCCGCTGTTGACCATGCATAAATTAGTGGGGTTAAATTACGTACATCCCTGCATATTTCCTCTGAGAACTCTTGAGCTGAATTTGCATAAACTTATGTGTACTGTAGGCTTGTGAGCTTACACGCATACCAGAGGGCAATTTTGTAAGCATCTAATGTTGCTGGAAAGCACTACATTGTCTGCAGAAATGCTTTGAAAATTATTCTGTAGTGGTAACCCACATTGCCTCAGCTGGAGTGGGCCACATCTGGGAACAATCTCATCTTTTGACTACAAAACGCAACATCTTTTTATTTGAAATACAGTTTAATTGCCAAGCCCTTGTCCATCTTGAAGTCAAAGGAGATAAGAATGTAGCAAGTAGAGGACTGTGTAGAGATGTCATAATGGGAAACCTCAAAAAAGCTGACAGAACCGAACTATCAAATAAAGCCCCTCTCTCCTGTAATCAGTCCACAATGTTGCAGATGGAATGGAAATGGAATGTATTGCATTTCAGAGATTGGAATAACTGCCTCACTTGAGATACAGAATTCAATAACTCTCGGCAGAACTAGAGCCTGATCCTTTGAAAATTTAACAATAGTAGATTTTCAACTCTGGTAACCTTCTCTACAGACTTCAGTTTGTTGTGCAAAACGAAACTGTTCTTGATGTAAGCCGCCCTGGTGGGTTGTAAGGTAGATATTTGTGTTCCCATATTAAAAACATCACCTCAGAGCTGTCACAAGGGGTGTATAAACTGGGTGACTGTCTGGCTTGCCAAGATAGTGGGAACTATGCTGCCCTTTTGAGTCAATCTATGAGCATATAAATCTGAAAGGGAAAGGGGGCGCTAAAGCAACCCTTATCTGGGGCACCGTTTTGTTCAGCAACTGCCCTACTTCCACCCAGTCTCACCTTTAGGCAAAACATATGTTTGGGTAAAGAATCCAGCACAATGTTCTTGGTTCTAGTCACTCTACCTTCCACAATCTTCTAATATGATGCTGCTAGATGCAGCTGTAGAAGCCCTGACTCATCTACCAATCATTTCCCGGCGAAGAGGGATAATTCCTGGTAGCAGGATTGCATACAGATTCAAGGACAAACTAGTGACCTCTACCAGGTGACTTTGACTGTTACTCAGTTGTGTTAGAGGTCTTATTTACACCAACTGGCCATCACACTGTGGACTACCTCATTCATCCACAGTCTTGTTGCTGTTCTAGTCAGGCTGTTGCTCGCCTTCTCAAATTGCTGCATTTCTGTGGGCTCCAGTTCATTGGTGGGGATATAGGAGCTTGCCACTGGAGCTCAGCGATGTTTTGAGTTCAAGGGAGTACACCTGCCCTTTCCGAGCTGTGGAATCCAGACATCACTGAATGGATACAATCTGCTGGTCCACTGGCCCCCAGAGAGGCAATGAGGACTCTATTGGATAAGTCTTAGGTTTCCCTTTCCTTTTGATTTTTGTCACCAAGGAGAAATTTAAACTGGAAACATTAAAAGAAAACTGGTTTCCACACTGTGAAGCCTCAGCTTCGGTGTCCGGCCATGGCGGTGATCTTATTCTTCAACTATTTTCTTCTTCTTGTACCAGAACATTTTACCAGACTCCACAAGACATTCCACACAGAGGAACCCCATTTACGCTCCTCTTCTTGTCAACCTTATGGAAAGTTCTTTGCATGTAGCTCACCATTATTCCTTTGACATGCTCAGCCAAATGGTGCTTGGAACGGCCTATTAGAAAAGGTGGTGGCAACCCAAACCATGAGCAAAATTCAAGCATGCTTGGGATGGTGGTGAGAAAGGAGAGAACCGGAGATGGGGAAGGTGACCCAGATGGAAGAGCAATTAAGTAGACCATGTAAGCCAAATGGACTTTATCTGCTGACATCTATTTATCTTACTGTGCTACAACTGAGGCCATGAATGTCATATAGCTACTCATGTCTTTTAAGGCTAAAATATCTGGTTAGTGATGCAGTTTTAAGAATTTTACCCATTTAACCAGGAATGTGCATTTTCAGCTTGTTTGGGTCCCCTAAAATTAAGCGTGTATGTAACTTGCTTGTGCAAGCATATACCTACGAATTAACTTGTGCACAATTGATTTGCCCACACAAAAAAGCTGTTACACACATAGTTGGTATGAATTACAACAAATACAAAAACCTTTGGTTCCTTTTTGATTAAAATAAATTTTTTTTGGCCCTGCACATGCCTACAGTCAACTATGATAGGGTTCAGTTTCTTTTCATTGATATTATTTGTTATACTGGCTGTCACCTGATGAATTTTCACCAGAATCTATCTACCTCTCTTCCAGCTCAGCAGTCATTCCTTGCCTCCCCCCCCCCCCCCCACTTTCCATTTGGCTCACCCTGACCAGTCTCAGTCATCCTTCCACCCATCTACTCCAACCCAAACCCCTGTTTGTGTTCTCACCCTTCTACCCTTGAGGCTCTAGCATCCACCATCTTCTAGGCCATCCATCTGCGAATGTTTGCTCCTAAAGCTTTGCAAAATATGTGTCTTTCACTGCACACAGCATGCCCTAGAGTCAGAGGTCACAGCAACCGTCTTCTGCTAGACAGACACCATATACAGCAGCTGAGCCCACTATTGAGGTATACAGAGATATATATTCTCCTACAACATCTAAGCTGACATATGTAGACACATTGGATAGGGAGTGAGGATGTTGAAGTGCCACAGGGTGTGTCTTTGATAGGGCCAGAGACAGTGTGCAATGGCAGTATTGTTACTACTGCTCACTCGGTGAAACCAGGTATAGGAGGTGGGCGGAGGGTTTGTATTTTGTTCTGTTTCAACAGTGGGCGCTAAACCCTCTAGCTACAGCACTTGAGTCACACAAACACAATCCGTGGCAGTGTTTCTCCATGAAAAAAAGCCTGAAAACTTTTCTGAAATGGTCAACCTTCCTGGCTACTCCCCCCTCCAAAGAGGGTCTGAGATAATGGGGATCTAAATATAGATGGAGCAGCCAATCATTCTCTCTGGGGAGTGTGGTTTAAAATAGGAAACCCATGAAATCAGACACCTCCGAATGGATGGACGGGCTTTGATATGACAGCAAAGAAAGAAATGTGTCATTTGGCAGTCTCCCAGTCTCTATTGTTATGGGAGGCATGAGGAAAAGCTGCTGCTCTTTAGTCCTTGACCTTACTGTAGTGGGTGCCCTCTAAGTGTGGCTTAATCTAGCACCTAACATGGTCACAGAGGGGAGCAGAGACGGACTGCTGGTATAATTACATTGGGCTGATATCATCCAAACTGATTTAACTCAATTGTTAAAAGGGGGTGAGGGAGGATTGCCTCAAAACCCCCTTCAGAGGAAAACAGCCTCCGAATATCACATTTGTTGGCTTTGTTAAATTGTTTAAATTTGCTAGAAGACTGATTGGGTGTCTATTTCATTGTCTCCTTCCCCCACTTCCAGACACATCCTCTTACTCCTAGACTACATTCATAAAGGACGTTCATTTATTTTGTTTTGAAGGGGGTGGAGAAGGACAAGTGGAGCATAGTGCTGTTTTAGGGAGTCAGTAGTGTGAAAACATGCAGCATTCACCTATACCTCTCATGGCATAATATCGTGTTATGTTGGCTAGAGAGGAGAATAGCAAATGCCATAGGGGCCGATATTCAGCGGTGGCAGCCACCACGGTTAAAGTGTCTGGCTATCACTGCTTGATCTAAGACCTGGATATTCCACGCCAGGGTCATATCTGACCACCGGCACTGAATTGCCAGGTTGGCTAGATAGTCATTGAGTTAACCGGGCAGCGGCGATATTCAACTGCTGCCCGGTCAGCTAGCGTGGCTAAAGTTAGGTCAGCCTTAAAGTGCTCAACTTTACCTGCTTGAAGATAACCGGCCAGCTACTGAATATCGCCTTTGACCATTTAGCCTCAGTTCTACTCTCAGAACTCCTCCAGAACACCACAGTGCAATGCACTTAGAATTAGCAGGCCCGATATGGCATTGGGCAGGGCTATGCGTCGTAGTCACGTAGATCTGGCCACTGTCCCCTTAACCCCGGAGTCTCACTTCCACGGCAATGGAGGTGAAAATCCAGGGTTTGTTGCGTAGCTGGAAAGCTGCCGAGCCTAACCGGGCAGCAGCGATTTTGGATGCTGCCTGGTTAGCCCCAGCGCCTTAAAGATAAGCAAAGGTTTTCCTCGCCTATCTTTAAGGCATAGAGCGCTAACCGGACAACATCCAAAATCGCTGCTTCTTGGTTAGCGCCATTCTCTGCCTCTGCTCCGCCCAGGAACACCCCTAACACGCCCCAATGCTAACTGGATAGCATTGGGGCGTGTAAGGGATTTAATGGGGGATTTTGAAAGGTACTAACTGTGTAGGTGCCTTTGAAAATCCACAATTAAGGCATTTACACGGATAACATGGGCTGTTAACCATGCAAATGCCTTCAAAAATCGGGCCCAGGGTGTTTAGGGAGGTTAGGAGGGGATATTCAGCGGCACGAAATGGCTATGTGATGCTGAATATCTTACTCACTGCGATGAATGTTAGGTCTGCTAACCGCATTAATCACTTTGAATGTGTTCCCCATAGTATTATAGTAAAAGACGGCAGATGAAAACCAGCATGATCCATCCAAACTGCCCAGAGAGATAGCTAGAGCTGTACCCACTGCTCCATGCAGTTTACGCCCTTCTCTTTTTTGAAGTGTAAAAGTTATTTCAGTTTGCTTTGATTCCATCCTCTAGCTATGAAGGCATTCTCTAAAGCTGAGACCATTTGGCTGCCCCAGCCTGTGTTAAAACGGGCTGTCTTAGACCAGCCCATTAGCTCAGAGGCAGCACTGCATGTGCTGAACTTTTATCATGAGCTAGACTCCAGTGTGTCTCTGTGGAGCACTGGATTTCGATTAGAGTTTCAGGAATGGATGCAGTAATAATGCAATCAATTCATCATGAGGTGTCTTGGTACCATGACAGCCTTCACTGTATATAAAGCTTAAGGGAAAGTTAAAAGCAATAGTGCACATTCCCCTTAGCTTTGTGGTGCTGCTGATGGGTCTCTGGGGGCTCCTCCATTGAAATTCAATGAATTCTAATTGCGGATATAATGGATTGAAGGTTGCCAGTGCTCTAAGGTTATAAAGGACTTCTTTTTTATGGGCAAAGAGCCCTGATGTGGGATGAGGTCACCTCTTCCAAATCAAGTTGAACAGGCTGATCCAGTCCTGGTTTTGCCGCAGTGCATGCCTGGAGCAGTAGTTCTGATTTCTCTAAGAAAAGCAGGACTGCATCTCCATGCATGCCCTGGGGCAAAACCAGGCCAGGATTAGGTTCTTTAGGTTGACCTGGGTGAGAGGGAAGCAGTACAGAAGAGAATAACGCATGTCTTTTGGGGAGACTGCTAGGCACTTATGACCTAGATTGGCCACTGTTGGAAGCAGGATACTGAGCTTGATGGACCTTGGTCTGACCCAGTTTGGCATATCTTATGTTCTTATGTTTTAGGCATGGTACAGTAAATAAAATGTCCCTCTCCCTGCACATATAGTACAGGTGGTAGCGTTGCCAACTGGCTCCAGCTATTCATGACAAATTGATCCAGTCCTGGTTTTACTCTATAATTTTGCTGTTGTTAGGAAAGGCAATAGGCACAGGGCCAGCCCAATCACCAGGCAAACCAGGCAGTTACCTAGGGCATAAACTTCTGGAGGGCGTCAAAGAGCAGGACATTCAAAACTAAGCAATAGATTTTGCTAGCCAAGGGGGATAAAAGGCTTAAGGTTTGCCTAATGTGCCAACACCTTGAACCAACTCTGGAGCCAGCCCTGAACAGGCAAATCAGAACTGTAAGTCCCTCTATCCAACGGCATATAAGCAGGAATGGATGAACATCTCCTGAAAATCTGAATCCAGTCAGCAGCTCTATGTAGTGATTATAACAGACTGAAGTCATGCTCTTAAAAATAAGTCTTGTTGAGTATTTTAGTATGTTCCATTGTGACAAATTATCTGTAGAATAAATCTGGAAAAATTGAGTGGGGCTGAGGGAGGGACCTAAGAGAAGAGCAAAACTATTGGGACCCTGCAAAACTGTGAAATGTTTTACACAGCACCTAATATGTTGATCACATGCAACATTACAAAGGTGTTGTGGGCTCTAAATTTGTTAAAACACATTTTCTCTCCTTGACGCTGATTTTTCAAAGCTGTTATCAGAGTCACTGCCTCTGCTGAAGTGGGACATTTACCTCTCCGGAAAGAATGTTTCACTGTGCTGATGGCTGTGGGACATTGATATTTACAGAACATTCGTGAGCAAAATGAGAGAAAGCACACAGACCTTTGCTTACAGACTAGAACATATTTGAGGTCTATGATTACAGACAACCTGGGGGCAGTTCCATTGACTGACAGTAGCCACTTCCTTTACGATAGCTCTGTTAATGGTTGTTTGGATGTTTGATGTAGAAGGTTGTACTGTATTGGTTGGTTCCGCCTATCTTTAGGCTATCTTGTGAATGATGTACCAAAACAGTATTCATTGTGGGTATATGGCATCGATAACACTGAGAGAGCACCAGTTGCCAAAGAGGTTGATGATACCACTTACAAGATTAATGAATTTGTAAATGGTATAAACGGGATCTAACCAGTATTTAACTTTTACAAATAGTGATTTTTGTTGGCCTGGTGGTTCGGTGGCAGTGCTGTATGGAGGATGCAGATTTGATTCCCAGGTCAGTCTCCTGCTTCCTGGGCTGGAACTGGGAAGGGAGGCCATAGTTATCATGTAACGTGACACCTAGTGGCTGGATTTAGGACCTATGATTCCAGGATTCTGGAAGGAGACCCTGGTGGAGGATTTCTACTCTAGTGACTAGGCTATGTGAGCTGGGAGGGGGTATAAAATAAGGGAACCATGCCTGGGTAGCTGTGCATGAAGGCTCAAGGGGCCATAGCCAGGTAGAGTCTGGTTCCAATTGAAGCAGAAACTGAAAGGAACAAGAGAAGAGTATTCTAAAGCACTTACGCAGTCAGCAGTGAGCTTTGACCATGTAAGTGCTTTTCAGAATATCTCCTAATACTTATGTGGATTAATTTTGGTTCTATAAATCATAGGCATCGGAACGGGGTGGGCCACATGGGCCCCAGCCCTACCAAAATGTCTTTTCCATTCACAGCAGAGGGAATAGCATGGCTACGATTGTGGGGAGAAGAGAAAGGGGAAGCCGCGATCACAGCCTCGACTGGGAGATAGAGGCAGAGTTAGGGTGGAGTTGGACTGGAGCTTGAGCCCCCCCCCCAAAACAAACAGGCATTCCACTGCCTCTGTTATAAGTCACTAGGTAGATAATTTTATAAAGTATGTGACCGCATTTGCTTTATTATTAGTTTGTTTTAATTAAGTAGCTTCTCAAGGAAAGATTTCTTCCATGGTGAAAGGGTCCGGCTTGAGGTCAATTATGTGCACAAGACTTACCCAAGCATTCAGAGCCCGGTGGCTTCCCCCTTTCATCCTTCATCTAGTCTCTCTTTTTACCCATCCATCAGTTCCTGGTCCTGGTGCCCCAGCTCTGGGCATCTCTGGTCTGGATACCCAGCACAGGGAGAATCTCTGATGCTATGGCACACGCTGGACCAATAATACTTATTTGGTCCTGAGGGGGCATCCAGCAGCACCTTCTTTCTGCTTCCATCTTGAAACATGGTGATCAGTCTGCCCAATAAGGGAAGCCCTAATACGGATTTTTGGGATGGCAACAATAAGCATGCATGAGATAAGCTCTCCTGTATTTTGTAGACCACTAGGGATTAGACACTATCGTTTTTCAAGAAAGCAGTGCCGGAAGCAAGAGTGAGTGGACATTGCTTCTGCCTCCTGAGCTAAGGTGGGTGTGGGCTGTACTGGGCCCAATGGGCCATCGGGGATCTCTGCCAAAAAGGGTCATCTGAGGTAAGTGCTGCAGTTCACTTCAGATGAGCCTTTGCTCCTGCGCTGGAATCTTTACTCAGTAAAGATTCAGCACTACAAGGTTAGTGAAAAAGCTGATTCAAAATTTAGCATGGTTTTAACATCAGCAGTAATGACGTATTCTGCCTTTTGCATGCCTGCTGCACAGGCCAGCATAAGAGGGTAACTGTGCTGGGTTCTCATGACATGGGGGCCCGAAGCCTGCATAAGACTTCAGAAGGCACACTTTGAGGCCCCTTCCCTAATGTGGGCCCTGCACACAGATCTTCCTCTATTTGATATACTAAAACACAATACACCACAGATGAGTGTTTCCCAGCCCTGTCTGTGGGGCACACCGACGTGGTCTGATTTTGAAGATAATGAACGTGCATAAGAGAGATATGGATATGCGGATCTATGTTATCTCATGCATATTCACTGTGGCTATCCAGAACATAAGAACATAGGGCCCGATATTCAAAGGCATTTATGTAGTTTACAGAACTGTAAACTGTGTAAATACCACTTAGAGGAATATTCAGCAGCACCAACATGATTAGCACCATTGAATATCACCAAGTAATACCGCTACATACCATGATGCTAACCATGTAGCACTGGGGAGTAATGGGGCAGACTGGAGGCGGCACCCATCTCTAAGCGGGCAGCAGCGATATTGCACTGCTTCTCAGTTAGCGAACCGCGGATAAAGATAGATGCAGCAAAAACTGGCCTATCTTTACCCATGGGAGCGGGTTAATATCACTGCTGCCCGGTTAGCTTCTGTGGCATCTGCAGCTCTGCGGTGACCCAGGATATTCAGGCCCATAAGAGATCCCATACTGGGTCAGACCAAGGGTCCATCAAGCCCAGTACCCTGGTTCCAACAGTGGTCGATCCAGGTCACGAGTACTTGTTAGCTTCCTAAAAGATACACAGATTCCATGCTGCTTGTCCAAAGGGTAAGCAGTGGATTTCACTGGTCCTCTTTAATAATGGTTTATGGACTTTTCCTCCAGAAACTTGTCCAAACCTCTTTTAAATCCAGCTACGCTAACAGCTTTTACTACATCCTCTGTTAACAAATTCCAGAGTTTGATTACACATAGAGTGAAAAAATATCTTCTATGATTAGCCTCAAATATGCTACATTGCATATCCCCTATCTTTACCCGTTCCACTCCATTCATTAATTTATAGACCTCTATCATATCTCCCCTCAGCTGTCTTTTTTTCTAAGTTGAAGAGCTCTAACCTTTTAAGCCTTTCCTCATATTGCTATCCTTCCATCCCCTCTACCATTTTGGTGACTCTTCTCTGTACCCTTTCTAATTCTGCTAGATCCTTTTTAAGATATGGTGACACCAGATGTGCACACAATATTCAAGGTGTGGTCACACCATGGAATTATATTGAGGCATTACAACAGTGGTTCTCAACCCAGTCCTCTGGGACTCTCAGGCCAGTCAAGTTTTCAGGATATCCAAATGAATATGCATGAGATAAATCTGCATGCAACAGTGCAGCAGATCTATCTCATGCATATTCATTGTGGATATCCTGAAAACCTGACTGGCCTGGGGGGGGGGGGGGGGGTCACAGAGGACTGGATTAAGAACCACTGCATTCTAATATCCTTGGTTTTATTCTCCATTCCCTTCCTTATGATTCCTAGCATTCTGCTTTCTTGGCCGCCGCTGCACACTGTGTGGAGGGTTTCAACGTATTATCCACAATGACGCCTAAATCCTTTTCCTGGGTGGTGGTTCCTAATGTGGAACTTTGCATCGTGTAACCAGCGTCAGGTATCTCTGTGCCTCGAAAACAGATTAGAAAACACTGACAAGGATCAGGGCTATTTTTTGCGGAGTCCTGTGTGGAACTGAGTACCGGCACCTTGCTCATTGCCTGCTAAAACTGACCCATGAAGAGCCCTGCTGTCAGAATCTATTGTTTAGCTTCGAATGCCCCGCTTGTTGCCACCCCACAGAAGCTGGCACCCTAGGCGACTGCCTAGATTGCCTGATGGTTGGTCCTGCCCTGGTAACTGCACCTTTTTTGCTAGCAGAAAAGCACTATTTAGCAAACTCAACCCAATAAAAAAAGCAAAAAAGCACTGGCAAGAGCAATAATCTCAGGGCAAAGTACCAGCTATTGAACAGCTATGGGTGCAAGAGAGAGAGAAGCAAAGCTGAAGTGTACCCACCTGGTGTATGGGTGTGTTTGTTCACCTATTACAAGGGGAAAGTGTTAGCTAACAGATATTCCAAATGAATGGGGACCCTTTTGGCTATCTGCTTGTAATACACATTAGGCTGTTTACAGTCACAGCTGAATTCCAAAGAGGGAAAATACATCTCAGAGAAATATCAGGCCAAAATATCAGGTTCTCCTATTCGTAGCTCTGGTTTTCACAATATTAAAACAAAAAGAGATGGGGCTGGCCTGCAGACTGTGTGCTACCATGATGCGGAGTCTGCTCTCAATTGCTAGTTCAAGCCTTCCACTGCCTGGGTTGGTTGCAATGTTCCCTCTAATTTTCTGTAGGCTGTGTGCACATAAAATATCAGCTGTGCAGCTTTTGAAGGAAGGTTAAATTTTTGTGTGCCACATAACGACACTCGGAGTTATATACTTTAAAATTTGACTACACGTCAGAATACAGTATGTACACCACATTGATTGCACCAGAAAATATTGTAGAACTTGTGAAAACTGGAAATACACAACAACTTTTCAATTTTAAGAAGTCTGTGGTGTTTTCTATCAGAATCAGAACCGTAATTTTTGTGCGCTCTGTTGTAAAGTATGTGCGCTCGCTCGGCGAGGTGTGTGCGCACGCACACGCGCACAGCTTAGAGGGAACAGTGGTTGGTTGGGACTGGGATATTGCAGAAGCAGTGTTCACATCCATGGGTAAGATGGGGGTGAGGGAGTCCCAGTTATCGTGCAGAAGAAACTCCTAGTGGCTGGATTTAGGGCCCTTGAGTGCAGGGTACCAGAAGGAGCAGTGGTGCCTGGCGTCTGGCTAAGGATCGCTGCTGCAGTTACTGGGCTAAAGGAAATTGAGAGGGGATATAAAACAGTAACAAAGGTTCCCAGCTAGCTGTGAATGAAGGCTCCTGGTGTCGACTCTGGTTCCAATTGAACTGGAAGCACAAAAGAGCAAGAGGAAACTGCCAGGCTTACAGAGGCAGAAAAGCAAAATGACAGGAGAAGGTGAATGCCGCAGGCTGGTTTATTTTCTCCAGCCTGTGTTATGAATGGGCCTGAGTACGCTGCAATTACATGGAAAATAAGCAATACAGTGCCTTACTCAGGGCTGGCTCAACCATCAGGCAATATAGGCAATCACCTAGGGCAGCGCCATCTGAGGGGCAGCAAACAGCAGCAGCAAAACAATAGATCCTGACAGCCAGACAAACTCAAAGAGCCTCAGTACATTCTTTTACCCGCAGGGAGAGCGGGTACCTACATACATACAAGGCAAAGTTTAATATTTAAACGTTTGATGTCCAAATACGCATTTTTACAGGACTGTTGTGAGAGGGATTGTGTTTGTTGATCGTGATTGTTGAGTTTAGTTATCAAAATCTCGGGGGAGGAGAAGGAGGGGGGCATGAGGCTTAAGGTTTGCCTGGGGCGCTTAATACCCTTGCACCCCCCCCCGGCTTTACTACCCTTATAGAATGGATGAAGAAGCCGACAAGGGCAACGCCAGCCTGGTGACAAAACTGCTGGTACTGTAGCTAAGAAAAGTTCTCTGTTAGCCGGTGTGGAACTCCTGTCAAAAACCCGAGTCGACATCCTGAACTCTGAGCAGTCCCCAAAATTTGTAAATCTCTGTCTCCTGCTTCAAAGGACCAGAATGCTCCGAGTAATCGATATTGCTGAGTGGCACTCCCTGCCCAAAGGATCTCGACTTGAGTCCCCCAGGGAGCATCAGCAGATGAGAGGCAACCGACAACCCTGGCTGTGTCCCACCTGCCTCGACTGTACTTATGGACTGCATTATGTCTACGAAAAGCAAACGTCCTGCATGGATCAGATAGATGGAATGGTGTGGGGATCCAATTACTGCACTTTCCAGCCCTACATCTATTGTCTAAACTTGGAGTAGACATATTTTTACTCTTCGGTGACACTCTATATAAAGAGACAATCTCTATTGTGTCAGCTGGCTTACCACTGGGCACAGGAGAGCAGAAAGAACACCAGCATCATGGTAGGATTGTTTTCATCCTTTTTCGCCCCTTCTCTCGCTCTCTATTCCTTCCTCTAATCACAGGACACTGCTCTGCAACAGGGTCAGTCATAACAAGCTAGATGTGTTGAACTGTCTGCTTTGTGTGCAGGAACCATGCCCTCTGTGCTTACCCTTATTCCATCTTATCCTGATCAAGGGGTTTAGAGCTATACATCATTCTGAATACTCTGGCTCGCTTGTCCCAAATCCTAGACCAAGAATATGGCGAGGGGATATAGTCTGTCTATTCACACAGCACCCAGTCCACACGTCCTCAGTTTGCTGTGCGTTTTAACAGTAAAGAACACGATAGCCGGTGCTGCAGGAGGACGAGGAGGGGAGGGTACTGGGCGCAGGTGGAAGTAGAAGTCTTACTGGGTGGATCCGCTGAAACTAGGAAATCTCTTCAGACTCCCTGGGCGTAACAATAGGAGCCCTTCCAGCTTTTATTATAGGTTCAGTTAAGCACACCTGAGCAGGTAAGAAGCCTTTGGCTATAGCCTGCTAGTGATCAAAGCTCCTACCCTGTGTATCTGCCTTAGTAAAAGTTGAAACGGTTCAGCCTCTACCCACTGGGAGTCTTAAAATATCCTCCGGTTAAAGTCAGGAGGATGGAAGGGCAGCACCACACGTGTGACATTTTGAACCAGGCTGCTGAGAAAGTGTGGAAAAAGGAATCTTAAAGTTTGGTAGATCTCTTTCTCTCTAAGCACCTATGCTATCCCCATATTAAATATCATAATGGTGCAGAGGTGGAAGCAATGTGAATTTTTAATTCCAAGTTTATGGACAGATGATGTTCTGGAGTAAGTATTCCAAATATCTTTCCGTCACCACCCAACACTCCGAACTCTAGACTCCAAGCAGAGCACAAACTTTATGTAAATAGTTAAATGTAAACTCAGTAAACATTGCTGTATATGTAAACCTGTATATAGTTTTAAAACGTTCTATGTAAACGAAGTTCTGTTCCATGTAAACCGCCTTGAGATTCTGAGAGGCGGTATATAAAAAATGTTAAATAAATACATCTTTCATTTGGACGTCAGTGTGTATGAGGAAGTAGATTTGGCAGACCAAATATTTTGGTTATATATGAGGTTTAAAAATTTGGCAGAACTTGGCCCTTTCCTTTCCTTCCCTGAGCCAGATGAGGATCCAGCCCCTAGAAGCGTGGACCTTGATGCTGAAATCCTGTGCCAGAGTCCAGCGCAGGGTTTCTTAATGTAAGTTTAACGCAGACATTTTGCTCGCCAGTGCTGTAAGCAAAATAAACCGTATCCAAAAAGTCTGCACTAAACAAGGAGAGCAAGCCAAATGCATGTCACAGGGGTTTGCGTTCGTGGTACCTATATCTCACATGGAAAAGTAAACTTGCTGGAAGGCTGCCTGGCAGACACAGCAATATCATTCTGCAACAAAGTTCTGCTCCGAATAATATTGCTGTTCATCAACGGTGCTGTTATTCTGCTTGGAAATTCTGCGCAGAATATTGATGTTTATATACCAGACAGCCTTTCAGGACTTGTATATAACATTGTTCCAGCACTTTTTCACCACTCCCTTCAGCACAGTCAGAAAAAAGTTGCGAGTTCAGTACTCTCAAGAAAAAGGGAATTTCTTGCCCATAGACCTATGCGCTCAGCCTTTCCTTCTCCTTAGGCCTTGTGCTAAAATCCCAGCATGCAACTTGCCCTTCTGGGCTTCTGACGCTTCTCTGCATCTATTCTGAATAGCTCATTGCTTTATTACTAGTCCTTTAAATGGATATAAATTTGTTGTGCGCTGATGTCTGCTCGAGGCCTTCAACACAGTTAGCTAATGCGCAAAACTTGTTCTTGCACTGGTAGCGCACAAAATTGTGTGCTAAAACCGAGTTAACCTGTGAGCAAAGCCTACCGCACTTTATAGTGTCCAGGCCTTGGTCAGCAAACTCTCCAAAAACTAACCAAGAGATCCATAGGTTCTTTTTTGACTCTTTGCCTTTGGAATGAGAGCCGCCAACTTAACCCGATTCCAAAAGAGACATTTTAGGCCAGTCCTGGATTTCTGACAACCCTCTCATGATGCATTATGAGATCTGAAACACTGATTTCAAGGTGTAGTGTCAGGGACTACCAATACTACCTGCAGCACTCGCTTAAAATGTTCTTCTTGGAACTGGATAAGTTGGAAGCTATGTGATCCTTTTGGGTGGCCGGCAGGATGGTACATCACGAAGCAGCGCCGCTACAAATGGTGACGGCTTAGACTCCCAAACATAAACGCCCACCTCCCCCGTGAAAAAAAGAAAAGTGAAGAGCTTCTCAAACTGAAGGGGATGGTAATTGTTTATTAATCCTGGGGAAATGTACTTGTAATTATGGAAGCTGAACTCTGTGGGGAGTTTGTTCCCTCTTGATGTGAGGGGATCTGTGAATAGCAGAAAGGTTTTAAAGCATCATAATATTTCAGCTGTGCAGTAAAACCTCTTTGAAAGGATTAAGGCAGACAAAGCAGTACAGTAAAAATAATTACCAGTTTGCCTTGGAGCTATTGGGCCCTGACATACTAAAGAGTGTAGCAGGGTTGGGGAAGATAATGTTTGCTCTTGGTAAGGCACGAGACCACACAGATACTAAAGCGCTTCCGCTGAGGACTCAAAATTGTGATGTTCATGCAGAATGCACAAGGCAATATTAGGAAGACAAGCATTCTCCCTAGATCCTGTCGGCCCCCCGGCTCTGCTTGGTAACAGTGTTCAACTGACTCTGTGGAAGGTGAAAGAGCTGGTGCTGGGAGGAGGGAACGAGACTCAATCTTATACACCGCATCTGTATCCAAGAAACCTTTTTTCCGGTGCTTTGCTGAGCTCTGAAAATCCCACAGAGAAGGATTCAAGGGGGGGGGGGGGAGGAGGGGAGGTTTGGCAGGAGCTACCTGTTTGGTATGTAGTGTTCCTGCACCCCTTGTCAGTGGCGGACATGCTTCTGTTGCAGGCCATACATTTCTGCCACATACCCCCTAGCCCCTAGCAACCATATCGTCCTCTCCTAGTCTGGAAATGCCACAGGGCAGCATTGGGAGTCCCTTAGTGTGATTTGAATAAAGGAAAATAGGACTTGGGCTCACGTCATCAAAGAATCCGAACAATGGAAATATCCACATATTCCTGTCTCAGTTTTAGCCAATGAAGGAATTAAAGAAAAACAAACTTGCAAAATAAATGGAAAAATTGTTTTAACATGTCTACTTTTCCTTCCCAGTTCTCAATTCATTCGTTACAAAGTGACAGACCTTTTGACCATTGTGTTTTACTAATACCCCATCACAGGGCATTCTGAGATTGACAGGAATGAGCTAAGGCAGCATCAGGTTATGGTAACGGTGCTTATCTCAGTCTTTCGGACATATCCGGCCATTCAGGTTTTCAGGATATCCACAATGAATATATGCGAGATAGATTTGCATACCACAGAGGCAGGGCATGCAAGTTTCTCTCATGCATATTCTTTGAGGATATTCTGAAAACCAAACTGGCCTGGTGTGTACTGAGGAATGGACTGAGAACCAATGACCTAAAGCAGAGGCAGGAAACCTCCAATCCTCAAGGTTCACACACCAGTCAAGTTCTCAGAATATCTGTAATGGATGTACATGAGAGAGATTTAGAGGCAGTATACGCAAATCTATCTCCGGCATAACCACTAGGGCAGTGGTTCTCCACCCAGTCCTCAGGACATGCCTAGCCAATCGGGTTTTCAGGATTCCCACAATGAATATGCTTGAGAGAAATTAGCATTCAATGGAGACAAGGCATATTCATTGTGGATACCCTGAAAACCTGACTGACTGGGCGTGCCCCAAGGACTGGGTTTGGAATCACTGTATTGGGGATATCCTGAAAACTAGTGGGCAGCCCTCGAGGACCAGTGGTTTACAACCCGGCCTAAAGTCTCACTTTCTTGTTCTAAAAAGAAGCCACCCTGGCATCGAACTAGGGCTTCCCAAACCTATTCTGAGTTTTCAGAATATCAACCGTGAATATGAATAAGATAAATCAGCATATAATGGATCTCCAATATATGCGACGTTATCTCTTGCTTGTTCATTATAGATGCCTGTCTGTGGAGTCCACCACAAAAGCTTTGGGAAGCTGTACTCTAAGTTCATTTTTTGTCTGTTGTATGCTTTCGAGAGTGTATTTTTAAACGTTACCTAGCCTTAGAGAAATCTCACCTCTGCCCAGCTACTTTGCTATTTTCCTTTAAACTAATTCCATTTTAGCTGGGAGAAGTTGTTTAGTTTGTCTGATCTCTGCGCTGAAAAATGAGGAGATCTGCTGTGAAAAATGCAAACCTACTCCGATACAGCATAAATATCTTTGGGTATCAGAAGTGCCTACCCGGATAAGCAGCACCAGCTATCTGGATCAGTGCTGCTAGCCAGGGCTTAAGAACATAAGAACATAAGATATGCCATACTGGGTCAGACCAAGGTCCATCAAGCCCAGTATCCTGTTTCCAACAGTGGCCAATCTAGGTCATACGTACCTAGCAGTTTCCCCAAGGGACACAGGTTCCACAGTGCTTGTATTGGTTCAAGCATTGATATCCTGGGTCCCTTCTTAATAATGGTTTATGGACCTTTCCTCCAGGAACTTGTCCAAACCTTTTTTAAACCCAGCTACACTAACAGCCTTTACTACATCCTCCGGTAACAAATTCCAGAGTTTGATTACACGTTGAGTGAAAAAATATTTTCTTTTTGCAAGCGATATTCAGTTGCATCTGAGTATCTTGGCACTATCTGGATAGCACTAGGGTTGTTTGTGGGCAGAGTGGTGAATTATCTGGATAGAGGCGATATTCAGCCCCATTATCTGGATAAATATCCAAACAACGTATAATCACAAAAAGCCTGTCCTTCGTTATTTGGATGGTTAACCTGATAATGGCACTGTCAGGATAATGCACCCGTCACTATATTATCCGGATACTCAATGCCGGCTACTATCCAATACCACCACGGAGGGTGTTTAAAAAAACACCAACCATAGCATCTCAATATCCACCCATATGATTTTAACTGCAAAAGAAAAAAGGTCACAAGCTAAATATCTATAGATAGCGGCCCATTTGGGTAGTTCAGGCATTTTGCAGAACGGGCCCTCTGGTCCTGAGATTGCTAGTTCCTTGCAACATGACTTTGCAGGTCTATGGATTATTTTGCATAACACGTTTGACACTGACATTAGAAAGATATCATTAGTTTAACATTGCGTGTGGCAAATAAGCAGAAATAATACTTAGAGAAAAGGGTGTGACAGGCTAGGGCTAGGAAGGTCATGAAAGAGAGCTAAAAGCGCATTGTTGGCCCTCTCCTCCTCTGACTTACTCCTGTTTCTCTGTTAAAAATACTCTGAAGCTTCTGTAACACAATGAGTTGAGCTGAGTGAGCGTTAGCATTTGCAAAATTACTAGGCGATTAGTGGCTGCTGTGAATTTTCACATTTGATTATTCAGTGCAGTGAGCTGTTCTGTTCCTCGCAGTGGGATGATTGAGCGCATGCAGTGGAGATATTAATAGGCTTGTGTCAATGAAGCCGGGGGGGGGGGGGTTCATCCGCTTCCCTAGATCTCAGAGCGCCCCAGTGGAATGCATGGCAGAGACCTGGCCCATCTCATCCTTGCTAAAATGGACCTGGAAAAGAAAATTGAATTTGTCTTAAAACGGGGCTTCTTAAACCTGTTCCGGGACCCTAGAGCCAGTTGCGTTTTTCAGAATATGAAACAATGTATATACACGGGATCAATCTGGAGGCGGCGTATGCAAATAATTCATTAGGGATAGCCTGGAAAATTTGACCAGTGTGCAGCTCATGAGGATTGGAGGTTGCCATCACTGTTGTACAGAATGGCCAGATGGCTCCTTTCTTTTCCAGATCAGGTCGATCCAGTCCTAGTTTTGCCCACTGCTCGCAGCGACTTGTGGTCCAGCTTTTTTAGGAAATCAGAACAAAGCCGCGCAGGCAGTGGGGTAAAAGCCTAAAGAGAGCAATTTTATAAAATATATCCATGCGTTAAACACTGTGTCATATGCGCAAATGGGCTCCTATAAAATGAGGTCGTGCTTAAAAGCGCAGACAGAGCAAGCTGGCGACCTGCTTGTATTGCAGATGTGCTGAGCGGCGGAATTTTTGGACAGAATCACAATTTACATGCGCATTTTATAAAATATACAAATATGTGTGGAAAGTATGCACCAACATTTATATCTGCCCTCTGGCAGGTGCTACCCAGGTGTGATTTATGTAGGATTTGTGGCAGGAACCTATGTCCCATTATAAAATAGGCTAAGAATAGGCACTTTTTCCACCTTCAAATTTAGATGCCCTGTTATAAAGAGACCATCAAAATGCATTTGGCTAGGCATAAGCTAACCACAAAAATGTCAGAATACAAAGAAGTAGTCAGAACACACCATTACAATAATGAATGTAATGAAAAAATAAGATATTAGCTAAAAAACTCAAATCAGTATAAGCCAAGATGTTAAGGTGTGCCATACAACCAGCAAAGTGATGGTGCTTTTATGGAAGCAAAACTTTCAGTGTAAATATAATCATGTCATACCAGTTCCACGTGAGTCAATGGCAAAAGCATCTCAATATTTACAAAACATAAAATCATGTCAGACCACTCACAATGAGATCTCCTTATATTCTCATCTCAGTGTGTATAAAAACAAATTATTCCAAATCGTTAAGATCATGTCCTTTTACACAATACTCCCATCTGCAACTTGGTCTGAGGTCATCCCCGAAAACAGGCCGTGTTTCAGTCTGATGACATCTTTCAAGGGGTAGAAACTTGAGAACATTTCAAATCATCAAGTCAACAGGATGGAAATTCCTTTGGCAATTCTTCCAGGAGAATGCAAAAAAGGAGCTGGCAACCTAGCGTCTGTCAACATGAAACAACAGAACTCCCCTCCCCCCCCCAAAAAAAAACCAAAACCAGTTTCTTCACATATATTCAGTGTAATTCTACAACTTTTTAAGGAAAATGTTTAGGCAGAACATGTTTACGGTCCTGTCCTGGGGGCTCCCCAACTAGTTGGATTGTCAGGATATCCCCAATGAATATGCAGGAGGGCGATTTGCATGTAGTGGAGGCAGTGTATGCAAATCTCTCTCATGAATATTCATAGTGGGTATCCTGAAAACACGACTTTCAGACACATGACATTACATGTTGCCCCTAAGTCTAGCTGACAAGGTTCTACTATATTATTCAGTCTGAGATTCATAAACCATTTTTGTCCTTTTGTTCATATAGCGTCAGGGCACTCTTTTGAGAAGATTGCCTCACTACTGAGCAAGTCTGCGTAATCGGAATCCGATATCTCTTCCGTCTTATGCAGTTTACTTGCCGTGTTCTGTTTTCTGCTTGATCGGCACACCCTCGCAAAATGATTTACCCTACTATATAGCAGACATGTTTTCCCATATGCTGGACACTGCTCTTTCACTCGTTTATGCGCAGTACTTAGACGTAGAACATTTGGTTACTCTGCCGTTGCTTGTTGCATTAGCTATGCACACCTCACGGACGCTTGTTTGTTGCATTAATGCTGTTAGCGTGCCGGTCCTGTTCTGTTGTTCTCAGTTGCAAGTCTGCAAGTTCCTGTAGTACGACATGTTTCAGTGGCTGTATTCATACTTAAGTTGCGTTCTCTTAAGAGATGACAATGTGCACGCTCATTGGCAATATCAAAATCAATTGTACCCAGAATATTTCCTTCTTTCAATGGGCCATACTCACATGTCGCCGCATTCCTCAAACGCGTGATAAAGTTATCAGTGGATTCACCTTCCACTTGTTTGCAGATGCCGAATATGACTTTCATATATCACATTTCTAATGGTTTTGAAATAGGTTTTTTGAGGGCAAGTCAATAAACTTCCACACAGCTACATCTATTGTCGCACATGTATGTGGGGCTTATTTTATAACGTATGTCTGTACTTTATAGTATAAAGGCAGAGAGGCACGTCTTGACCTAGTCGCAGCAGCAGGTAGGCATAGTTGCCTGTGCCTAGATTGGTCATTGACATGCATAATATTTTATAATTTATGTGTGCAAATTTAGTTCCCACCTGTGCTCTCCCAAAGCTCTGCCCTGTGCACACCCAAACCGAAAGTACGCATGATAAGTTTCATGCACATGCTTATAGAATGGCAACCACCTAATGCACACACATAAATGCCTATTTATGCATGTAAGTCCTTTACAATAGGGACTTACGTGCTTTACTAGTGTGTAACTTTCCATGTGTCCTTTATTGAACTACTTCCTTAATGTGTCTAGGATTACTTTGGTATCCTTCTTCTACTCCTCTGTGAGGCTCAAATTGAGCCTATAAACACCTCAGCATTCAACACCCATCATCCTTGTCAGTATAGCTGTCTGTACTTCAGCTGGTTTCTCTTTTAAACCTAGTGTTAGACAACAGTCTTCAAACTCTGCTCTGAAATGTTCCCAGTTGCCACATAGTAACACAGTAACATAGTATATGACGGCAGATAAAGACCAGTATGGTCCACCTAGTCTGCCCAGCAAGGCGGCAAGAGTAGGTGCACCTGCCGCTCCGTGCATTTCACCCCTCCCCATGCCTTTGTTTAGGGATGTACCTACCGCTCTGTGTAGGTCGCCCCTATTTGTTGAGATATAAGAGATAGTTATGTTTTTTTTATTTTATCCTGTTGCTATAAAGGGATCCACTGTGTCTGTCCCTTGCCATTTTGAATTCTGTCACTGTATTTGCCCCCACCACCTCCATCGGGAGGGCATTCCAAGCATCCACCACCCTTTCAGTGAAAAAGTATTTCCTGATATTGCCTTTCAGTTTACCCCCTTGCAGCTTCATATTATGCCCTCTAGTTTTACAGCTTCTCCCGTCTTTGGAAGAGGTTTCTTTGTTCATTAATACTCTTTAAGTATTTAAAGGTCTGAATCATATCTCCCCTGTCCCTCCTCTCCTCGAGAGTGTACATATTTAGGTCTTTAAGTCTCTTCTCATAAGTCTTCTGCGGCAGGCTCCAAATCATTTTGGTCGCTTTCTTCTGAACCGTTTCCAGTCTTTTTATATCCTTTGGGAGATACGGTCTCCAAAACTGAACACAATATTCCAAGTGAGGCCTCACCAGCAACTTGTACAGTGGCATTAGTACCTCTTCCTTTCTGCTGGTAATTCCTCTCTGTATGCAACCCAACATCCTTCTGGCTTTTGTCACTGCTTTGTCGCACTGGTTTCACCATCTGGAGATCCTCAGAAACAATCACATCAAGGTCCTTCTCCTGCTCCGTGCACACCAACCTCTCACCCCCTATTGTGTAAATTTCCCATGGATTTCTGCTTCCCAAGTGCATGGCACTGCACTTCTTCACATTAAATCTTAACTGCCAAGCATTAGACCATTCTTCCAGCTTTTGTAGATCTTTCCTCATGTTATCCACTCCCTCGGGGGAGTCTACTCTGTTGTAAATTTTTGTGTCATCTGCAAAAAGACAGACTTTTCCATTCAGTCCTTCAGCAATATCCCTCACAAATACATTAAACAGTACCGGTCCCAGGACCGAACCCTGGGGCACCCTGCTAATCACCCTCCTTTCATCCGAGTGAGTTCCGTTTACCATCGCCTTCTGTCATCTGTCAGTCAACCAATTTCTGATCCAGTTCACCACCTTGGGACCCATCCCCAAGCTGTTGAGTTTATTGATAAGCCTCCTATGATCTGATTCAAATGAAACACCTTTTTGGATATGAGACTTAAGGGGTCCTTTACTAAAGAGCGTTAGCTGACAATGCGTGTTCTGGCGTGTGCTGAATGCGCTTTGGGACACATGTTGCCAGCAACTGCAGGGACATGATAGTTAGTGTGGGAAGATTCTTGTGCTGTCTAAGCAACGTTAGGATCACAAGCGGAGAGTGCTGTGTGCTCTGTGCAGTTAGCGCCAGATTCACAGCAGGAGCTAAATGCATGAGCATGGGATCACTTAACATCATCTCAAGAGGTGGCGTTAAGTGCACCCGCCCTAATGCAGGGCTCCACATTAATTGCCAGCCCCAACAGTTAGCGGTCTTGCACCTAACGCACTATAGTTTCGGTGCAACGCCCTAGCGCCCTTTAGCAAAAGGGCCCCTCAATTATTTGCTTTTTCCATATCTGAGCTCAAGGTGAGTTTACAGGTAGCTGTACAATCTAAGTCACACCTGTGACCGTGGAGGGGGAAGTGATTTGTCCCAGGTCCCAGGGAGCATCACTGGGAGAATGGGGATTTGGATGCCTGTTTCGCTGGTTTTTAGCCTGCTGCTCTAACCACTAGACTACTCCTTCTCTTTCAGCTTGCGATCTTTATTAAGTTCATCTTACTTAAATAAACTGGGCAATTTCTGTTTTACACAGTGCAGTCAGCAGTTAGAACAAGCAAAGATGATAAATATCCCTGTTTTCCTTCTGATTTTAGTGGATTGCCTTAGGAGCTATCCCAGTTGGAAGCTGCTATGCTGCCCCCGAGCTACATTCGCCCGAGCGAGTCTGAATAAGTGTCTTTTGAACCTGTATGAATGATGTGTTTGCTGTTGCTTTCTAGGCTCCAAAGAAGTTAAAGAAGAAGGTGGAAGGAGCCAGCTCTAATGTATTTTCCATGTTTGATCAAAGCCAGATTCAGGAGTTTAAAGAGGTGGGTTTTCTGTGCCATCACTTTATTGCTACGTACAAATTACTTCGTTCTTTTACCCCAGAGAGCTTTGCAGGCATGTGCATTTCTTTATGCTAAGTGTCTCCTGAGGCCTTTTCTGGTTTTCTGTAATAAACATCAGTGACCTAGAATTCCTGTTAAGCTGAAACCGCTGTACCTATGTGCTTTTGCATTGTGTCTCTGAACAGGACTGAACTGGTGTGTTCCCTACAGCTAGAATGACTGAGTGATTGCCCTCATAGTAACAAGGTCTAACACCTCTATGTCCCACATGACTCGGTTGCTCAGATTATCTGGACCACTGTTCACGGTTATGTAGATGATAGAGTTTGGGTTAGGGAAGGCTTTGATTGTCAACTTCAGGCTTTTCTACACTGCTCAGATTTCGACAATTGTTTGTGAGGTTCCCTGACAAAATAACACCATTATCGTCCCTAGGCAAAAATGGTACCTTCTTGATTCTAAGGAGTATCTTGCTTGGGGAAAAACCGATGGATCAACTCTCTCAATTAAAATCTTATTGAATCTGAATAGAATATCATCTTGTCCTTCACAAATTTCTAGAGATACACCGAGACTGCATTAGCCCTTCTCTTTGCCACCTTTTTATTTTATGTTTATGAAGTCTCCTACTCAGTTTCCAGCCTTTGTTCTACTCCATGAAATATGCAACTTTGACAACAAAAACTTCCAGAATCCAAATTTATTGCAACCTGAGTGTCACTTCCACTGTAGCCCTTGTTCTGGATCAGTGCTGTGTCATGCAATTGTGTACGCTGGGGAGACAAAATCCAAAGATGGATACACAGCAGGGCCGGTGCTATCATTAGGTGAACTATGCAGTCACCTAGAGCACCAAACTTTATAGAGGACGGCCCATTCTCGCCGCCGCCGCCACCGCTACCCCTCTCTGGGACCTGCCCTGGTGGCACTGATAATAAAACAGCAAAGCAGGACTTACCAGAGCTTCTGAACCGCTGTGTGCTGTTGGCGCTGTGCTTCTGCCCCCATTGCAAAGAGAAAGTCTGCGTTGGGGAGGGGGGGAGGCCGGACTGGCTGGCCTGTCAGAGCACAGTACCAGCATGCAGGGGTTAAAAGGCTCTAGTACGTGCTGCTTTGCTGTGTTATTGTCCTGGCAGCCACTGCAGGTTCTGGAGAGGGGCAGGGGTGGGGGAGGGGGGAGCATCGTGGAGGAAAGTTCACCTAGGGCACCTCATCGCCTTGCACCGGCCCGGATACACAGGGCCGCCGACATCTCCCTTGCTGCTTGATCTCTCACGGGGTTAAAACTGGAAATGCTGAAGCCGACAGCATTAGTTCCTTTCCGGCTGCGTACTGCACAGAGTATTAATTTAGCAGAGGGAAGCCAAAGGTGGGTTCATTATTTTTAAATTAAACCTCTGGCCAAGATATAGTATCAACTCGGAAGTGAGTAAGGCACGGTGGCTTTTCTTTTTGGGCCACATGTTAAGTGAAAGCAGAAATATTTCTGATGCATGGACAGAGCATGTGGTCCTGGGGGAACCAGAGAATAACATGGAGTATATTTTCTGTCTATAGGCTTTTACCATCATGGACCAAAACAGAGATGGCTTCATTGACAAAGGAGACCTGAGAGACACCTTTGCTGCTTTAGGTAAGCAACGACCTCAGATCCCTGTGGGCATTTTGACTGGAGCATGGAAGAAGGGACTGCAGGAAAATGAAAGCTGGTTAAGTGAAAGAAGATTTATTAGCTGTTGAAAGTCATCTACCAAACTTGCTCGGATGGAGCAGATGGCTCACTACTTCCATGTGCACGGCCAGTGGGCAAGAAACTTGCCCTGCTGAAGACTCAGGCTAGTTTGGATTTGGATTGTGCAGTAAATGACTTGCCTTCCCAAACCTGAGCTCAAGGCAAGTTACATTTTGGGAACTATGATGTTATCCACACAGCTGACCACATTACAATATGATTTTCATACATAGGCAAGCTGATTTTCAAAGTCATTTATGTATGTAAATTGGCTGTCCAAAAACGATCCTGCTCCAGTCTTCCTAAAAGGATGCGTGCTGTTCCAAAATGCAATTTTAGCTGAATTTATGGGAGGTGTTCTTGGGGTGTGTCTTGGGTGGGATCCACCTACTCACAAAGCAGGTGCAAAATCTGCAGCTACTTTGCATCCATGGCAAGTTTGAAGGTGAAAGGACGCACCCTTGCTTTTTGCAATGTGGTGCAGCAAGGTTCAGGGAGAAAAACTATGCACAAGCCCTGCATGAAAGCAGGGCTGGCGCTACCATTAGGCAAACTAGGCAGTCACCTAGAGCACCAATGATCAGAGAGTGGCACTTTGCTGCCACCTGCTGCCCTTTCTGGGACCTGCAGCGGCGGCACTTACTTCAAAGAGCTCTGCAGGGCTTACTGAAATCTCCGGCGCTGTGAGGCTGTTTCCACCCCTGTGAACTAAAGAACATCCTGAAAAGCACTGTTTACTACAGTGCAGTAAGTGTTTGCAAAGCTTGTGTGGTAAACACAGGAATCATGTCCAGCGTTCGTCCTGCATTGACCTCGCCGTGCATTCTTACCGCACATGGAAGCCACGTTGTCTGCCTTGGCAGGTAGTGCGAGAACACAGACAGTGCAGTTCTTATGCCACTAACAGCCAAGCGGTAGCAGTCATGATCTTCATCTTTCCTTTCCCCCAGTTGCCACAAAACCCTCCTGAGCTTTCTTCCCGAGAGCATCCCCACCCCAACAAAGCCCCCAATCGTAACCCCCCTGCCTGAGCAAGCCTCCCCATTTTCAACCCCCTTTCCCCCAGAATGGTCTTGACTGCAGAGGTACTCCCCCCCACAAGAGTCCCCCTGCACTCAAAACCCAATCCTGGATACCCCCCAAACCCCCTGGGTCTTACCAGGGCCATTCCTGCTGTTTAGTGGGCATTGGGGCAGTCGTGGTACCCCTCTGTTCCGACCCTGTCTAGAGAGGCTTACAAGATGGTGGCCTTCACCCCTTGCAGAAATTGTGCGATACTACTGCTAGAATCAAGACGTGACAGTAAGTGCAGCTGTACCAACTATCACATGACAAGATCCTGTGCACCAGCTGTCACCAGTTCCCACACCCACTCTCTGCCCTAATCCTGCTTTGCTAGCGCTGGATCTTTACTGCATTGGCTGTTAGTGGTTACCAGGGCTTTTAGTGCTCACTAAAGATTGCGATAACTGTTGCCGCACTTTACTAAACAGGCCCCAAAGTCTTTAGGCTCTAGCCCTCTGTCTCGTTCTCTTCTATTTATCAGGTAAATAAAGAAGCCTTGCAGTTAAACTCGGTTTAAATAGGCCAAACTCATCTAAGTCTTAGACTGTCTGCTTATGTCATTGCAGTTCAGTGAAGGGGAGTGAGGGACAGACAGAGGTGATGAGACAGTCACACTTTACAGTTTAAAGGCCTTGCATCTGATAAAGGGTGAGAAGTCATTGCCTCTATTATGTCCTTTTTTGGCCATCTGATCAGTCTAATTTTAAATGTTTTTCTTACCTGTGTACTCCTGAAGATTCCTTTCAGTACCTTTATCGGACCTGTGGAAACCAATTCCAAAAAGTGCACGGCCGGGCTGTCAGGACATCCAAAACATGAATGGGGTCAAGTTGTACCCGATTGTACATGACCGTGGCAGCTATATTCGTATGTTCCCGCAGTCGTGGAATCGGGCACTTAGACTGCCCAGCGTACACCTGATTCCATGCTGGGAGCCGTCCATGCATCTGCCCATCCAGCCCACACAACACTCCAGCTGGTGTGCCGGTGCAGCGGGTCCTGTAGCCAGCACACTGGCACGTCCAGCCGGAGATAACGATTTGCCAGACCCTGAGTGGCCCTGTCATCCCGCCGTGTGCCTCTTGCTGGGGGCCCTCGTGGCCAGTATTGGGCAGCTGAAGCTCTACCATGGCAGCGCAATGGGGTGGGGGGAGGGGGGCTGAAGCACGCGATCTCCGCACTACCCGGCACTACTATTGGAGTGGAATAAGGCGGTCATCCATCCAGGTGCCCGGGAATGTAAAGAGGCCCGACCTGAATGGCCTCTGTACTTCCAGGCCCATGGCTCCACCCCTGATCTACCTCTGTCTCGCCCCCTCCCACTCCCATCCAGGGCTCCCTGCACAAACGCTCTGTATGTGTGGGGAGCGCTGGGATCGGAATAGTGTCCCAGGGCTCAGCACAGGTTGGACATACAACCCCACTGTTCATGGGACAGATTGCCGGCCATGGTGTACATCAGGTCGTGATCTACTTTTTCCGGCCAAAAGTGCCGGTGATCTACCACCATGAAAATTAAGTTTCAAATTAATTTCAAATTAAATTTTAACCCAATAAAGTTGGCGGATTCCCCCTCCCCATTTTTAATGAACCTTCTGTCATTTACTTGTATGTGATCAGCTTTTAAGCAAGTTAAGCAAAAACAAAATAGAGAGACGAAGATCCAGTAAGAACTGCGAGGGGAAATGGAAAGTACTTTTTTTCTTAAAGTTTTATTGAGTAATAACTTTCTTTAACTTTTATTGAGTAATTTGTGTTAAATTTAGGTCGAGTATTGATCCAGGCTGATCTTGCACAATCTTTAATATTTCGCTCTTGCTCATTAGTGAGACGTTTGAGCCTGCATTTCATCCACCAGCTTTTTGAAGTTGGGTGAATATTGCGTGAGGGCCAGTCTCAGGGAATCCTGGAGATGTTCATCTGTCATGTTGGAACGTTGTGTACTCTTTGTCATTTTCAGATGGGAAAACGCAGATTCACACAAATAAGTTGAACCAAAACAGGAGTGTACAGCTTCACTGCATCTTCTCAAGTTGGGAAATTTGTCTCTAGGCAATAGTTTCCAAAATGATACTTGCTCAGCACGGGTCTTGAGAAAAATGTCATTTTTAAGGGCTAATATTTCGTTTTCAAGAGATGGCTTGTTCAATGAGTAATTTTTACTGATAGCAGCTGCAGTTTCTTTAATGTCCACATCTACTTTGAATGGGTATGACAAGTACTCCACAATTGTTCCAATTTTTTGGAAGTCACAGAATCTATTTTCAAATTCCTGGATAACAGAACAGATTTCTGTCACATACTTCTCGTTCTGAAAAAGAAAATTTGGATATTGTCCCAGATGGTCCTGCGTATTAGGAAAATGATCAAAAGTGTTGTCTGCAAGGTCAGTCATCATTAGCTCAAATTTGCTCTTGTAGGATGAAACTGTACTCATCATCTCACCAATGCATTTGTTTTTACCTTGTAGTTCAAGGTTCATATGTGCAAAATGATTTCCGCTGACCCTTCATCAAGAGCAAGATTGAAAAGCTGTCTTTGAAGTGATCTTCCACAAACTGAATTTACAATTTTGAAAGTGATGTCCATGACAGTCTTTGTATTGAGTCTCTTGCTTGCCAAAACTTGCTGGTGAATGATGCAGTGGTAAGAAAGGAAATCTGGGAACTTGTTATGCTGTCTACAGAGGGCGATGAAACCGTTAACCTCATCTGTCATTGATCTTGCTCCATCAGTAGTGATGGAAACAAGTCTATGCAATGGAAGATTACACTTTGTCACAAAAGAATGGAAAGAACTGAATATTTCCTGACCCGTAGTTCTTCCTTTTAAAGAAATCATTCCAAGTAGTTCTTCCTTAACACTGAAGTCTTCAAAAACCATCCGGATAAAGACTTGTAACTGGGCTATGTCTCTTAGGTCTGTAGATTCATCCAGTTGGAGTGAGAAAGCAACACAATTTGAAACATCCTACAACAATTGTTCGGTTGTGTCTCCACACATCTTTTCTATTCGCCGCACGACAGTGTTTCTTGACAATTGTACATCTTGAATAGCAGCTATAATCTCTTTCTTATTTTTAAATCCTTCAAAAAGATTGTCAGCTGCTTCAAGAAAACAATCTTTTACAAATTCCCCTTCAGTGAAAGGTTTGCATTTCTTTGCGATCAGGTTGCTGACCTTGAAGGATGCTATGGTTGCATTGACCGAATGTGACCTTGGCTTCGCCATCAACTGTTGCTGAGTAGCCAATTTCGATTTAAGTTCTTTGAGCTTCAAATTCCACCAAACAATCATCAAAAAAACTCAAACACCTGTCCAGCAAACCAGATAAAATCAAATACCGCCAAACAAGTTCAAATACCACCACACATGATTTAATAAATTCTGCACACAGTGTAGAATCAACGCAAAGGCTAGGCAAAATAAAATTGCAGAGGCAAGCAAAAGTCATAGTGGTTTGAACCAATTCGAAGGCAAGGCTTAGACAAGTTAGAACAAAATTGGAAAAGCCCGCCAAAATTACCAAATTCTTGATACTTTGGTTGTGTCTGCCCGAAAACGTTTAATGAAAGCGAACTATAAAGCGACCAATGACCAGCATACGACACAACTAATACAGTAAGTGTATTCAGGTAAAGCCCGGGAGAATGGATATCGCCCGGTATATAACACACTTCTAAGGGGTGTTGGGGCGGGGGCAGGAATGGGTGATTCTGAGAGGCAGGAGAGCAGGTATGACGCCGGGCCTGTGGCATCTCATTGTGCGGCAGGTGCGGCGGCCCCCTGGGATACCCACAAATTATTGGCATGAAAAAAACAAGTGCCCCCAATACACCCGCAGGCAAGAGTCCCGCAGGCAGGGAAAAAAGACAGGGAAAGGATCAGCAGCGGCGGCAAGCCCTCGGCAGACGACCTGCTGGCACGAGCTCTCTCCTAACGACGGGGCGAGCTGCTGGAGAGATGGAGCCAAGTGGGGCTGGCGATCTACCTCTGACCCCTCCGCGATCTACAGGTAGATCGCGATCTTCCTGTTGGACATGCCTGGTGTATATGATCCAATGCAAAATATATGAAGAGGGGGCTACATCGGAGAAAGAAGCCAAAAACTGAAAACATCTCACCAGTCAGGTTTCCAGTATTACAGCAATGGATATGCAGGGGATAAATGTGCATATAGCGGAGCCTCATTGTATGCAAAGCAGTCTCCTGCATATTTATCGTAACTCTGAAAACCCAACTGGCTAGGCAGACCTCAAGGAGAGGGCCAAGAAGCAATGTTCTACTATTCTAATGAGCTGTGTTAGCATTAGTTCCTCATGGGGCTTGATGATTTTTTGACATCTTACTGTTTCCAAATGTAGGGAACACTATTGAAAGAGATTTGCCAGCTGCAAATGGAAATTTACCTATGGAGAAAAGTCCTTTAACAACTGCCCCCCCCTCCCCCCGCCCCGCTATGAAAAAAGGGACAACACCAGAGGCAGGGCAGGCCAGCTGAGTGAGATGCCAGGATTTCATTTTGAACTCCCGTCACATTCTTTACCCCGCATATTTTGCATCTGTTGGATATTCAGGATCAGAGATCTCCATGGCACCAGCTGCTGGGAAACCTCAAAGGGATTTTTCTTTTAGAATCAGCTTCAGGCCCACGAGTACCAAGTACCCATAGATGTGCAGTCTATGCAGAGGGGTGGAGGGTAGAGGGGAAACATATGAAAATAGCCCTCCCCATGAGATAATTGTGTCTGGAGAGGAAAGCAGAAGTTGACGTTTGAGTTTTAATAGCAGCTTTTTATTTTATTCATTCTTTGTCCTATCACATCTGCCTGTACTCGAGATGAGCTTATAACCACAGAACATTTTCTCTTGCCAAATACAGGACCGAAAAAGTTCCCCATTCAGGGGTAGGACAAAATCTAAACCCAGAGTCACCATCCCTGTAAATACAACCTGCCAATATATGTTCAAATGCCTCTTTTCACTCAGAAAACACCCTGATGTTAATGAGTTAGAGTTTCCAACAGAAAATGGAAATTCAAATTTGAGATTTAATGACATACCCTTTCCAGATGCAAGTTAATGGCGAGTTGCAATCAGATACACAAGCAATACGGAATATCAGTTGCAATGCAAGCCAGCCATTTTGGAGTGGAGGAGCGGCCTAGTTGTTAGCAAAGCAGGCTGCAACCAAGGGAAGCAAAGGTTTGTATCCCACTGATTCTCTTTATGGTCTTGGGCCCACTTACTTCACTCTCCATTGCCCCAGATATCAGGGCCGACGCTACCATTAGGTGAACTAGGTGGTCGCCTAGAGAACCAGGCCACCAGGAGTGGCAACAAACAGCAACAGCAATTGTCCCTGAAACCATGAAGCAGCACTTACCCCTCCATCTCCGGGGCTGCATCACGGTTTCATTCTGCGCAATCTGCCGCTTCACTTCACTGCAGACTTCCGATTTATACAAAACCACAAGTCTGGGGCTGAAGCGGCAGATTGAGCAGAATGAAACCGCGACGCAGCCCTGCAGATGGAAGGTTTCATGGGCAATTGCCTCTGCAGTCAGTCCCCAAGAGGGTTGTCAGCAGTAGCAAGGAGGGCAGAGGGGCAGCAAGGGGTGGCAGGATAAATGACCTGCCTAGGACGCCTCCGGTCCTTGCACTGGCCCTGCTAGGTGTGAATTAAATTGTAAACGCTCTGGGGACAAGGAAATACTGCCTGAATACAGCTCACCTTGAAGGTATGAGGTCAATCCAGATAACTGTAAAACGCTTTCACCGCATGCTTTGTAGCTACTTTGAACCTATCGGTGTGAGAGGGGAAGGAGCTATAACATACCGACCTTTGCAAATTCCAAGCACCAATAATGTTTTCTTCTCCCATCCTAAACACATCCCAGGACTGCCTCTGTTTAATCTGCATGCGATGGAGACCTGCATGAAGTTTTAGCTAGTCAGAGGAAGGTAGTTTTCAAAGAGGTCAATTTGCCGGGGTAAATGGCTTTCTTACTAACTACAGAATGCAATGCAGTCATCACTCAGTTGGGGGAGGAAAGTCTTACAGCCTGATAACAGTTCACATGGGCAGCTGGTTGTCCCAACTGTTTGCTATATTTTAACTCATCTGCCACAGTAGCGCCAATGACCTTCAATCATGGTTTTGCTGTAACAAGAATATTTGCACCTGTCCCAACTGTTAATTCTTTACAATAGTCTTTCTAAGGGCCTTTCACTAGGGCTTTTCTCCTAGTCTGTCTGTTGGAAAAGACGTTGATGAATTAGAACTTATATCTCAGTACTGTATCTGTCCTAGAGTTTCAAGTGTCCTCTCTTTCGAAGGGATCTTGGTCATAAATCTCCCATTTTCCCCACTGTCTCCCTGACTTAAATTTCCCTTATCCCAACACATTTCAGTGGCAGACAAATGTTGGCATATGTAATTGTCATTATGAAAAAAGATAAGTGATGTTTGTTCAATGCTTTTTCTGTTTCAGGCCGTATCAACGTGAAGAGTGAAGAGCTAGAAGATATGGTGAAGGAGGCTCCGGGGGCCATAAATTTCACTGTTTTCCTGACTATGTTTGGGGAGAAGCTGAAAGGTATCTGCACTGTACTATAAGCACGAAATAGAAGAAATTAAGTGAGCGAGAAGTGTCAGGTCTTTATGGGGCCTGTATAAAGACTAAAATGGATGAATGCCGATTTTCACCTGAAAGCCTAATGCATTTTTTAAATAGATAAAATATTTTTGTTTGCAGGGAAGTGGCAGTTACATGTGTCCAGATAGTTTGGAAGAGGAGTGACTGGAACTAGCCTTTAGCTCTTAGTGAACCTGGAGACCTGCTGACCAGGGCTGCCATTTCACCCAGGTCCACTCAAACAGGCTGATCCAGTGCTGGTTTTGTGCCATTGCGTGCATCAGAGTTGCAGCTGTATGTTACTTAGGGGAAATCAGAACTACAACTCTGCATATGCTAAAGTGACCAACCTTCCCGTATTATGAGACAGTCCCATATTTTAGGGATTTGTCCCTGGAATCATATGGAATGCCGAAATGTCCCCTATTTTAAAACACATGCCCCACTTCTACATTCCTCCACATTTGTACGAGTGGACTTCTCCACTCCAGCTAAAATTTCCAAAGGGAAACTCTATTTATATGAGACTATTTCCATCAGAGACACAGAAACATATACACATGCATACACTGTTGTACTTCAATCACACACACACATGCACATACATTCATCCCCTCCCCCAACCCCTAAATCAGGTACACACATGCATACTAGCACTTTTCAGACAGACAGATTCTCTTCTCTGACTGTCTACTGGTGCTGTGCTGCTTCTGCACTCCTCTACTTCATCACCCCCAGTTCTTGATTTTGCTACCAGTTCTTTTTCTCAGCTTGCACTAGCCTCCTCACACTTTACACCAATCCTCTTACATTTCTACCCTTTCTCAGCAACCCTATTCACCCCTACCAAGAAACCCACTTTTTCCACTGACTTTCTCCCAGACTGTGCAGAAAATCAGCTCACACTTCCTGTGACTAGTGCAGCCTTTCCATTGGCTGAAACTTACGACTTACTCTGCACAGTGAGGGGGAGTACTGGTGAGCTGTAGAGCTAAACTCTAATAAATACTCAGACAATTTAGACATCATTCTGACTAAGACAATTACTTTACAAAGTTGTAGAATCATAGAATAATTTAGATGGTTGGCAATCCTAAACCCCCAATTCCTCATCACATCCGACAAATCTGATTCTGCTTCCTCCCCAGGGTCCAGGCAACCATCAGTCTGACAAAGCCAGCCAATAGCTGCAGGGGACACAGCCAGCGAATAGGTAGCAGGGGGAAGTGGAAGCACTAGCTAGGATACAGAACTTTTTTATGTTTGCCAGGTTCCAATGTTCCAATTCAAAGGTGCTTTTCAATTATGAACAAAAGGTGGTCTACAGAAAAAACCCAACTGCATGTAGAGACGTATGCATGTATGTAGAGACTGCATGTAAAGTACAATTTTGAATTGAGTTGCCCAGAATTTTTTTAATTATCTTAGTGGAAATGTTGCTATTTTGAAGAAAATTCACCCTGTAGAGAAGTACAACAAGTAGGCTTGATTGGCACATCTGTAAGTAAAGTTATAAACCGAGCCTACTGATTAAAATTTTGGGTTCAAATTAAAATTGTAATTATAAACGTATTTTTTATTTTCCTTAACTTCGTACGCCCCGGCTTGATTGAGTGCCCTGTATTTGTACTTAGAAAAGATGGTCAGGTTACATATTCTGAGGCAAAACCAGAACTGAATCAGTCTGTTCAGAATGACACCGGTGACAACCCTGCTTCTGCTGCTCGACTTGTGGAGTGTGTGTACAGTATGTCACACAAGGGATTACTCCGTAGGACTGAGGAGTAGCTGCCTAGCCAGTCACAAGTAGTGATAGCAGCATTCATAGCACTTTGATGTAGCATAAGAACTTAAGAAATGCAATGGTGAGTCAGACCAAGGCCCATCGACCCCAGCATCCAGCCTCCAACAGTGGCTGGCCTGAGTCAAAAGTATCCGCGGATTCCAAAAAGTAGGTCTATTTCTCATAACTCTGCTTCTCATGCTCACTTTGAATCTACCTGTTCTTTTTATTTTACTGCCCATCCCTCAAATGCTTTACCTTTGAATTTACAAATTGCATTCCCAGATTGCAGATTGAAACATCTTCTCAAAACCCACCTTTTCACAGCAGCCTTTGGGGATATGTAATGTCCTTGAGTCTGGGGCACACAGATGGTGCTTTTCTTTTCTTTTTTTCACTGCCTCTCTCTCTTGCCTTTTTATGCCCTGATTTCCTACTATCCTAATTTAAATTTGGAGTTCTTTTTACCTTTTTATTTTATTTGAGTTTAATTCATAAGCTGCTTTGCAATTGAAGAAGCGGTATATGAAGATTAAATAAACCATAAACCATAACTCATTTCCAGGGATAAGTGATGACTCTCCAAGGTCTATCTGGCTAATAATTTGAATGGACTTTTCCTCCAGGAACTTGTTCAAACCTTTTGCTATGCTTGTAAGCTTGACCACATCCTCCAGTAACAGATTCCGGAGCTTAATTGTGTGCTGCATGAATACTTTCTACAGTTTGCTTTCAATCTGCTTATTGTTAGTTTCATGGAGTGCCCTCCTATTTTAGTGTTGTTTGAAAGGTTAAACATGCGTTTGCAAGGTCGGTGCTACTACTAGGCAAACAAAGCAGCCACCTAGAGCAGCATCCCTCCAGGGTCAGCCATTGCTGCCACTGCCATCCTTCCCTGGGCCTGCAGCGGTGGCGGTGGATCCCAAAGCGTGATGCAGCGCTTACTTACACATGACAGAGCTGCATCACTGTTTCCCTTTTTTTTTGACTATCTTCCGCTTTTGCCCCTCACCGGAATTCTGCTCCAGAGGGAGGCAGAAGCGGAAGATACGAAACAAAAGAAACTGTGATGCAGCGCCAGCATGTGTAAGGAACTGCTGCATTGCTGTTTGGGGCCCATCGCGGCCGCTGCAGGCCCTGGGGAGGGGGGCAGCAGCGGCAATGGGAGCGGCAGGATTGGCGGGGGGCCTGTCTAGGGCCCTCCAGCCCTTGCACCGGTCCTGCCTGTTCCCTCTCTAACTGTTGCACCCTACACATGATTTTATAAACTTCTATCAATGCCAAAGGCAGTATATCAAATCTAAATAAACTATAAATTATAAGCTGAGGAGCCCTGACCTAGTTAGGCTTTCATCATAAGGGAGTTGCTCTTCCTAAATAAGATAATGCCTCTCCTGTGAATTTGTTCAAAAGCTATAGGCGTGAGGTTTTGCCAGTTCCTGAGGCTTTGCTACTGCCAGTCTTATCTGCATATTATTTACTAGCTAAGTTAACACTGCCCAAAGCTTCTGTCTGTAATACCATATCGACCTCACTTGAACTCCATAAGGTGTCTAATGATTTTTCTTTTCATAATTTGTCTGCTCAGTTACTTCCAGATTCTCTTGTGAAAGCTGCATTGTTAGTAACTATGGTGCTTGAGTCTGATAAAAGTTGGCTTTTTAAAATGTTTTTTTCCATCTTGAGATAAAATATTCCTTGGAGGTACTATAAGAATGTATCCTGACGTATCATATCCTACCCAAATTCATTTTCAGCTATGCGGTCCCAAGCTCTCGGTCGTGGTGCTAGTTTTCTTTAAATTACCCTTGTAAATGTAAAGTTAAATATCAAGTGAATGAGTATGTGTTTTTTGAACCAGACCAGTTGAAAGCATTTCTACAAGGTAAGATGGACATCCATCGTTTGGCTTCGGAGATTGAACGATCTTTCTGTTGTTTTGTTTTATCTGTTAGATAGTCTTGGCTTTAGCGTGCTATTTTTTTTCTTTATTACCTTTTTGTATCCATATTAGATTTTTGAATCCCTGTACTTGAGTGCTTTATATTTTCTGTTCATTTGCTTGATGGGTGTCTTTGTATTGTTGGTAAGCACTCTATTATGTTTGTATGCTTGTATTTAATTCAATAACTATATTGGACCCAAGGGAGTTGCTCGATCTCCTTTCTCATTTTTTCTCCTTCTCCAAATCTTTTCTGGTTTTGTTATATCCCTTTTGAGATGGAGCAACCAGAACCATGCATAGTACTAAAGGTGTGGTCGCACCATGGACCGACCCAGAAGCATAATGATTTTCTCAGTTCTGCATCCCCTTTCAAATAATCCCTAACATTTTGTTTGCTTTAGTGTCAGCCATGGTGCACTGGACTGAAAATTCCAGTGGAAGAGTTTATACAAATTCTTGAAGTATCCTGTCAAAGTTTTATAGGGCTCCGGACTACAATGAGAAGTGAGTAGTTCGGTTGGATTCCAAGGACTGCACTTTTCAGTGGTCAACAGAACAGGCAGTTTCGTGAATGTACTCCGGGACTGTTCATAGAAGCTGAGGCCAAGATTACTGTACTCTCAACGGCGTCATATGCCTTATCCATCTGAAGGCTAATTGGATTTTATGCTCTTAGGGTACAGTTTTCAAAGAGTTCTAGCCAGGTTACTAAGGAGCTATCCAGTTAGATTGCCCATGTTGAAAATTATATCTGTCTGCATAGTAAAGGGGTCCTCTCGGGCATGAGGATGAGTGATGGGATGGAAAATACATGCCTCCTTCCCCATGCACAGTTGATCCACGATAAAGAGGCTGCAAGATCCGCTGGTGCTTTTTTGCCTGAGTACCTAGTAGTTAATCTACAAAATTATCTCTATACTGGAGATATGAAAGCTTCCATCATGGACCTTTCCCCTACAAGCCTTTGTATCCATTTTCAAACAAACACGCGCTCATACTTTCACTTGGAAAACAGTAGAGGGAAAACGTCCCTGCGTCCGCTTGCATCTACTTTTCCTGCAGGTGCTTTTTCCAACTCAATGCGTTACTGCAGTCCCCGCCCTTGTGGTGGCCATGGGAATGCCTTTGCTCTGAAAAATTAGGAGGTGTGCAATAAAGGATGCAGAGGAGCAGAACTACCCCAATCTGGTATAAATACCTATGGGGTAAATATTCAGAAGCACCTGTGCGGATAGCAGCACCAGCGATCTGGATCAATGCCGCTAGCCAAGACTATCAAGCAACATTCAGTGGCACTATCTGGTTAATGGAAAGGAATATCTTACAGGCCATCTCAGCACTGTCTGGATAGCGCCAGGGAGGTCTTTGGGCAGATTGGTGAATTATCTGGACATAGAGTGGGTAATTTGTACCCCCATAGCCTAGTTTTGCACCTTAGACTGTTATTTCCTTCTTCTTCCTTTCTCTTTTTGCTGTTTTATTCTTTTGTTCCTATCTTTCTTCCCTAATTCTTTCCTTTTATCTCTTTTATCTAGTTATTCCTCTTTCTTCTGGCATTTTCTTTTTTCTATATCTCCTCTAGTTCAACCCGTCTCTACTACTTTGTTATTGTTCCTTCTTGTTTTCCCACACACACACTCTTCCTCCTTTCTAGTCCTTTTCATGGTCTCTGATGCTGAGTATCAGCACAGACTGGGCAAAGAAGGCATATGGGTGAAGTCCAGAGTCTGCCCCTGCCGCGCAGTAAATAGTCAATGATGTGCCGCCCTCCAGCACATCACTGGTTTTTCATTCAAAGGAAAGGAATCACAGCTGGTGCAGTTGTGCCCTTCTGGATCAGTCTCGCATGCAAAACATGCGGAGCTCGATGACTAACCCTGGTAAAAGGCTTTATAGTATCCTCAGAGACAGAGACTGAGCCGTGAGCTGTAGAAGTCTTCCTACAGCATGCTTTCCGATAGAAGAATCGCTCTCAGAGGTTGCTGAAAGATATTTGACAGAATCTGTAGTTGGAACCGATTTCTGAGCTGATGTATATAGAGAGAGCAGGATATATTTTAGCTTTATAAAGTAATTCTGTGGCCAGAGATGAACAGTCAATAGACTATTGTTATATATAATGCCAGCCAGATGGAATTGTCTCTACAGGGATAAGTAATGCAATTTGTATAGAAAACAGAGATCCTGCACATCAAAGAAACCACTTTATTTACCAACTAATCAATAAAGGATGCCTAGTACATTACAGCTTTTCAAAACAAAAGCCCGAGGACAGAGCGAGGCAGAAGCCACATGGGAAGGAGTCGTCAGTCTCGGCTGCTTGTTGAGCTGTACCATATTCCAGCGAGAGTGCCAGAGACAGACAGACAGACAGAATGCTCTTGTAGAGTTTTGTATTTAGAAGACAATTTACTTTTATTTAGATTTGACGTCTCGTTCTGAGGCCTGGTGGAATTTTTTTCCTCATATTGAGGAACGTCCAGGATGCTTTAGAACAGAACTCGAAAAGTCAAAACTGGCTCGGCTAGTTATCAGGGTCTGGATATAGGAGATTTCTCTACTCAGATTGTTCCTTTGGTGTTCAACTCACCAGGAGGCTCAGCTACTAACATATTACTGACAAATGGAATATTAATGAGTCTCTGTTTGGGGTACATAAGAACCAGAACTTTATATAGAGAAAAAAAGCACAACCCAGTGTTACTGCAAGATGTGGGGTATCCTGGCTACAGCTCCCCAGAAACTAACCAGTTAATGGTGGCCAGTTACAGTCCCATAAGTTCATGTTTACTGTACATCAAGTCACACATGTTTTATCCAGGGGAGCGGTGCCAGTGACAGGAGATTGTGAGCTACTTTTCAAGATGGAACTAATAGCCTTTGGCTTCTTCTGCAGCAGTTTACATGTTAATTCCTTCATACCTAATCTATACATCCATTTTTATCTTCCTACAGGCACAGACCCAGAAGAAACCATTTTGAATGCCTTTAAGGTTTTTGATCCAGAGGCAAAAGGTCATATAAAGGCTGCCTAGTAAGTGCATTTAAATTTTGTTGACCTAATTTAAACAACTCTAGAAAGGGAACAAGGTAGGCCCCATTTTTAAAACAGCTTTGACCACAGACAAAACCCAGAGGCGTGTTTATTAAAGTGCATTAGCTGTTCACACGGCAATAACGTGGGAAAAGCGTGGCGCGGTAATAGCTAATGTGGGCCACATGCAGATATCACAAAAAATTCCCTGTGCTATCTGTATTTTGTTCATTAGCGGCACGAGTGGGTGGGGGGATGGGCAGAGGGTGAGCATGCCTGTTGACAGCATGTGGTAATCTCATGTTTGGCAGACATCGCAAGTGCAGCTTACGTCACCTCCATGGGTGGCGTTAGCTTCATCGGCAATGCTGCATGCCACGATCCCTGTGTTTTTGCCACGCTATCTACTGCGGAAATGCTGTGCACACTCCCAACTGATAACATGCGGCTTTTGCAGCCAATGCAGCGCTTTCTGCATCAGCGCCCCACATTAGCTGCAAAAGCCTAACGCACATTAGTAAACATGGAATCCTAAGGTGTCGACTGTGACTTAACTCCTGTCTCCACTCGAGGTCCCCTAGGGATGCAGTCTGCACTCTGCTCGGCCAGGGCTGGTTCTCAGGAAGTGAGCAGCTCTCTCTCTGCTCTGCACTGCAGGTACAGACAGGTACATACAATGTGGGGATGGAGCTTGGTGCATTGCAATGCAATGCAATGTGTGCCTTCGAGTCAGTCCTTATTCCTGGGTAAATTCTGAGCAAAAAAAATTAACATTCTGCTCACAGATTTTAAAATTATTTGTAATTTTTGTGGGCAGAATTCCCCCATCATGAGGCCTAACGCCTCCCCTCAGCCTGAAATTCCCCCTGATTTTTCCCTCCTCAGCTTTTTCCCCAACCTGTCTCTGCTCCCCCCAGTTCTCCCTCTAACTTCCAATAAGACCCTTAATGCTGTCTGTACCCAAGGTCTCCCTCTCATGCACATATCCCCCACCTCTCCTTCTCTTAACTCCCCAGGCACATATCCAAACCTCTCATTCTCTTCCTTCCCACACACACTCCCACATTGTTTCTCCCCACCCCCATGGCAGATCCCCCAAATTTGCTCTGCCCTTATCCCCATTGCACCACCCCAGCTTGTTCCAGTGACCATGACCCCCCCCCCACCCTCATACCTACCCCAGCTTGTTTATCTTCCTTCCTGGTCCCAATTGCATAACAAGAGGCAGCGCTGGCAGTGAAGAGCTGCACACTAGGCCGCTGTCCTTCTCTTCTGCCATCCTAGACCCAACTGCTCATTTGACCCATCCAAGCCTCCATACAGCTCATCATTCAAATGAACAGCAGGGCCCAAAATGGCAGAAGAGGAGGATGTGCTCCAATGTCCAGCCGTTTGCCACCTCCTCTTGCTGCACAGTCTCTGCAGTGGAGGGGAAAGGGAACATGATCAAGGACAGTTGCCGTTGCAGTGCCTACAGAGAATTCTCCCAGAAGGACTACTTGCCTTCAGCTGCAGCGGTGCAGTGGTGGTCTGTGAGGTGGTTGTGCCTGCTGACTGCGCCACTGTTCCTGTAGCCCTGCTGCATGTGCATATGGCGGACCCCGGACGAGAGCAGTGCAGGCCCATGGGGGAGCATGCCGCATACATTCCTCTCTTCCACTGCTGTGCTGGTGTGGTGCGCCTGTCTGTTGTGGTTGGGGGTCACCAAGCCAGTAAGGACACTGCTGCCCACCATATGCACAAAACGAACACATCTGGAGAAAATGCCTTGATACATCATTATGCAGGATAGCATTGGCTGCGCACCTCACAGGACCACGCACAGTGAGTGACATTAGCACAGCTCACCCCCGCCAGCAGCCAGCACCAGCGATTGTCACATAACTGGCATCACCGGCCCACCAGGGCACGCCCAAACCCTTATAGGGCAATCTACCCCTGTCTTAAGGAATTTAAATATCAGGGGGAAAAAGGTATATAGGGGGATGTGGTTGTCTGAAGCAGGGAGGGAAGAGGCTCTACTTGATATTTAAGAAAATAAAAGAAGGTAGCTGAGAGAGTCACTTGACTCAGATGATTAAAAAAATGCACTAAAAACTTGTAGGATTCAAAACTTGCCACTTATTCTGCCAAGCTCTTTGTCTGCTGTTTTTTCAAATGTGCTTTTCTCCTAAGCGGCCTCCGTTGCCTCCCTCTATGGCAGGTGCCACCCACATTCCTGTTTCTCCATTGCTAGTGACATTTTCAAAGGTTTGCAGCTAGAAAGGCCAGTTTTTTCTGATCTACAGTAAGCATGAAGTGTATGAGTGTAAGATGTGCTTCCAATTTATATCAATTTTGATGTATTTAAGTCCATTGAATTGAGCAACATACTGAATTATGAATGTCTAGGAAGTGGGGAAGGAATTATTTGATTTAATTAATGCCTCCTTCAGGAGATAGCTCAAGGCAAACTGCATTTGGGTTCAGTAGGCAGGCTCATGTGCAACTCATGAAGCTGGTGCTAGCCACACACAGGAACTCGCTTTTATCAGGCTTTCTGAAAGCCCCCTTGATGAAATCAGCACCTCTCTGCACTGCTTTGCTGCACTGCGCCCTGCTCCTCCTTTCTCTTTCTTCAGGTCCGGCAGCCTTCACCTCCCGCCGCTGGGCCAAAGTCTCACAAACCGCGGCTGTTATAGCACATGCACGTGGCTCTAAGTAAGCAGAGGCAGCTTCCTCTTTGGCCCAGGTATTTTGGCACCTTCAAAATTTGGCCGCCTAGACCAGGGGTGGGCAATTCCGGTCCTGGAGGGCCGCAAACCAGTCAGGTTTTCATGATGACCCTAATGAATATTCATGAGATCTATTTGCATCCACTGCCTTCCATTGTATGGAAATAGGTCCATGAATATTCATTAGGGACATCATGAAAACCTGACTGGTCTGCGGCCCTCCAGGACCGGAATTGCCCACCCCTGGCCTAGACAGTGTGAAAAGCAGCTTGTATAATCTATTAAAGGCTTGCAAGCCCATTGGTACTTTGCTTACATAGACTTACAAGCAAATATTCAAAGGGACATTCCCAGCAGCATTCCCTTCAAAAATTCAGGATTGACTGGTCCTGGGTTATTTCAGCAACTGCGGATTTTGCACCTGCTTTATAGCAGATGCAGAGCTGGTTTTTAGAACACTTTCGGCGCTCTCAGCTTCATCTTTCCTTGCCCCTGGCCCTATGCCTTTTGTAGCAGGGGTACGTTTATCAGCAGATGGGAAGGGAAATTGGCAACCGAGTTTCAGCCAAGTTACCCAGGCAAAACTGTTTGAAAAGTGCCTTCTTGATGGCTAACTGGGATAGGAAATCTCTCTCGCTCTCTTGATAAAGTGAGCTAATCAGGGCAAGTTCACATGGAATATCCAGATTTCCCACACTAAAATTAAAGATGGCTTGCTTAGAAAAAAAAACTGAACAGAAGCAAGCTGTACAATCCTGCTGTGGCCCAGGAAATTCAGATTTCTCATTCAACTGGATTAGATGTGGTTTAGAAAAGTAACCAGAATTGCAGACTGGGATCTGCTGTAGATCCACCAATTTCTATTCTAGGTGATGCAGGTTCACCTATCCTGTCTTAACCAGGGCTAATGAATGGCAGTGGAAATATTCCAGGCTGGTTTAGAAATGAAAGAACTAACCAGCAAGTCTCAGTTGGTCTTGGCTGGAGCAGATATGTTATGACCTATCTCAAGGCAAATGAGCATTGGTTTCTAAAAGAGTACTATAGAGATCTATTTTTTCAGGCAATACGTAGGATGAAAACCTCTAATTTTGGAAATCCTGAGTGTTCATTTTCCCATCAAATAAATAATGGAAAGTATGCTTATAACCGTAACTCAGCCCTTCTCCCTTATAGCCATGCCAGGGACTGCTGGGATCTGTCTCAGCAATGTATATTTAGACATATGATCTTTTTTTTCCGGAGAGACCTCAAACACATTATGGCTTCATCTTCTCCTAAATCAAGTTAAATTGTTATGTGCTGCACCTCTTACAGCTTTAAGAGTGTTTCTGTGCTCAAGTTTAGGCGAGTGATTCTGCCTGCTCAATCCTGTATATAATAATACTCTTAGACAATAACAGAAGTAACATAAAACACCAGTTAACTTATTTGATATATATATGTGTGTGTGTGTTTGTATTATATATTATCAGATCAATACTCAAAAAGCAGTTATATGTTCAACATTGTGCCAAACCTATAAATTTGTGGGGCCTTATATCTTTCTTTATTTCTGCGGCTAACACTCTGCTCCTCTCTGTTTAATCGGCTCTCAACCCTGAGTCTCCTCTTTGACTCCTCCCTTTCCTTTTCCACACACATCAACTGATAGCTAAAACCTGTCATTTCTCTTTAACGACCACAACATTTACCTCTTCCTTTCTGAACACATTACTAAGACCCTTATCCACTCTTTAGTCACTTCCCTTCTAGACTATTGCAACGTCCTCATTGCTGGTCTCTCTCTGAATCATCTCTCTCCCCTTCAACCTGTTCAAAATACAGGTGCGCAGCTAATCTTTCACCAGCCCCAATATGCTCATATAACCCCTCTTCTCAGGTCACTTCATTGACTCCCTATCTGTTTCTATATTCACTTCAAACTTCTCCTACTGACCCATAAGTGCACTCATTCTGCTGCTCCTCAGTACCTTTCCTCTCTTGTCTCTCCCTACACCCTTCCTCGAGAACTCTGCTCTTCTGGCGGATCCCTTCTATTTGTGCCCTTCTCTTCCACTGCCAACTCCAGACTTCGATCCTTCCACCTTGCTGCTCCTTATGCCTGGAGCAAACTACCTGACTCAGTATACCAGGCTTCAAATCCAAGTTAAAAACTCACCTCTTCGAGGCTGCTTTTGGATCCTGATCTGCGTAGTTGCCTGCTCTCCAACTATGTGTTTCCTTAACACAACAGCTGGGGACTAGAATATGGTTTAGGGGAATGGTGTCTGTCTTGATTAGCTTATAAACTCTGATGAGCAGGGACCATCTCTTATGGGTGTCTGTACGGTGCCTTGTGGCGCTGTACAAATGATCAGTAGTAGCCTAGGCAGCGGAAAGGGGGTGGGCCAGAGGGGTCGTGGCCCCACCAATTTTTTTACCCAACAGAGAATCATCAGTAGAGAGTTTGGGGGTAGGGCTGAAGATTGGTTTGTTTTGCCCCTGCTGCCCTGAGTAGTAGTAGTAGTAGTAGTATGCCTATGCAGGTGCATTTTAGATAGGACGTGGAAATCGGATTGAGACGTGGCCGGGATATACTCATTTCCAGTGGTATAGAGAAACAGCTCTGCTAAAGATGGAGCTGTTTCTAAAATACATGGACGGAAGTGCAGGAAAGCATGGACACTGACATCCCTCTGCAGCGGGAGAAGCCATTTAACAAATATACATGTGGGAAAAATCGACAGAGGAACCTCGGCAACTTCAACGTGTAAGTGCCGCCGTTTCACTAGGGCCAGGAGCAGATGTTGGCACTTACACATGTATCTGAGCCGTTTTGCAAACCTAGATGTTTGGATGCAGCTCATTAACCACAAAGACTATCTTTACCTCATTTCAATTTGGAGGGGGAAATCAACACTAGAGGATTGGGGGACAGCCCCCTTAATCCCTCCTGGAAAGGGGTGGCCAAAAGGCGAAATGTCCGTCTACATATGGATGTATTTTACACATGTAAGTGGTCATATTTACACGTGTAAATTGTGAAGAAGGTTTCTAAAATAACCCCCATAAAGGCATTTTCAGCTATATGTTTATGTTTGTCTTTATTTGATATGCTGCCTTTATATCCACAAGCAATGCAATTTGCGAAAATCATTTTTAAACAAGAAATAGAAAGGAACTCCATTTATCAAAGTAAAGAGGAAAAGAGCATACAGGGAGAGATAGTAGAGAGGTAGGAGATTAGAGGGGAGCTAACAGAGAGGGGAAGGGGGTAGGAAGTATACTCTACTGACAACAACGCAGTCACCTAGGCCTCGGGGACTTTGATAGCGATTTTAAACAGGTGCGTTTTTAGAGTTTTTTTGAAGCTCCAAACGTAAGGGAGCGGGAAGGCTCTTCCAAAGTGAGGGAGCCAAGACAAGCCTCATGGATTCCAGTTTTGCTTTAGGTAGGGGAGGGATATGGAGCCTATTTCCGTGAAGCGAGCAGAGAGTCCAAGCAGGGGCTTATAAAGGGTCTAGAGTAGAACTATAAGCTGGGGATTCGTCTTGAATGGCTTTATGGGCAAAAGTCAGGAAGGAGGATTTTGCTACCTAAGCGATTCAAGGTGAAAAGGAAAATTCAGAGTCTAATAGGATACCCTAGTACTTGAAGCTATGCTGGAGAGTAACTGAAGCTCCTTCTAGAACCCGGTGCAACAGTGGGACAGTTGGAGGAACTCGTGAACCAAGTAGTTGTTGTTTTTTTAGAGTTTAGTTTCAATGCGTTTTTGCAGAGCCAGGTAGCTATATTATCTATGCATGTATTAATTAAGGTTACGTCCGGGGAGAGTTTGTCTGTAGCAGAAAGCAGGAGAATATCATCGGCATATATATAGCTGGAAATGCCTGGGTTCTGAATCAATGTGCCTAAAGGACTTAAGAAAACATTGAAAAGCCAGGGGGATAGTGCAGAACTCTGAGGTAGGCTGCAGGGAAGAGTACGAGGGAAGGAGAGAGAGTTTCATGTAACCATCTAAAGGAGCGACCACTTAACAATGAAGAAAACCAGGGAAGTATGGCACCCCTAAGGCCAATATCAGAAAGGTGCTGTAACATGATCCACAAGATCAAATGCTGAGGATAGGTCTAGGGAAATGGCCAACACTATCTTTCCTTGGTCAAAAGTACTATGAATTTCACTTAAGACTGCTGTAAGGATAGATTCTGTACTGTGGTGGAAACGAAAAACTGATTGATGGGTGTGTAGGGCATGTGTATGCTCCACATTATCAGAAAGTTGCCTAAAAACTAGTTGTTCTGTGATTTTAGAGAGGAAAGATAAGTTTGAGATTAGATGGTAGTTTATAGGGTCAGAAATGTCACCCTTATGATCGTTTAGAATGGGTTTTATAATTGCATTTTTCCAGATGTCTGGAATGTAGTTACATGAGAGGCTATTGTTAACAATGGCTTTTACAATTGGGAGAAGACCTGATGACAATTCAGACAGCCATTTTGATGGGATAGGATCCGCAGGACAGGTTGTTTTATGGATAGATTGTAGAGGCTGGGATAGGATGGAATCAGATACCGGGATGAAGGAAGACCAGGTGTGCACAAGGCTTAGTGAAATGAGTTCTAGAGAAGTTGGTGTAACATTAGATGTGGTTGGAGGAATGGTGAGTCTAATGTTGTGGACTTCGTCCTGGAAGAATTACGCTAGAGTGTTTGAAGAGGGATCTTTCCATGAAGATGGCTGCTGCGTCTTGTCTTGTGTAGCGAGCTGAAATACTACAGTGAAAATTGTTTTGGCGGAGTGTATGAGTGATAAAAAATAGACTCTCTTTGCAACCTTTACCTGAGAGTGTTAATGGGCATAGTATTCTCTGAAAAGTGCCAGAGCTGTGGCAGATCTATTCTTTTGCCACAGTCTTTCTGCAGATATGGTATGTTGTTTTTCGAGGGGCAAGCCACTGTGGAATCAAGATGGTGATTTCCTAATAGATGGAGTGAGAAATTTTGTAGGGGAAATTTTTTTCCAGTGTGTTTACAAGAGTATTATAACAGTTTGATGCTTGATTGTTTAATGAAAGTGTCTCCAATTCAGGGGCAAACAAAGTGTCTGCAGATGGAAACGACTTTAGGGTATCTGGTGTGATTTGTCTGTGAGCTAGCATCTGCCTGGAACTAACTGGTATGGGTTCGGAAGAATGTTGAGCTGGAAGAGAGAGATCAATGCTAAGAAGGGAATGGTTTGTCTAAGGTAGGAGAGTTGCTCATATATTAGCAGGATCAAGGCCAGATTCTTGGTGTGACAAGATAAGATCTAGGGTATGCCCAGCACTGTGTGTCAGTAAGAGAACACGTTGGATTAGGCCATGATCAGCTACAAATGTCAAAAATGCTCTATCATGGGCTTGTGTAGGGACAGTACGTGTGGAGGCCAATTCAGATCTGGGCACCTCCGGCCCATTCGGGCATCCAGAATCTGGAGGGGCCAGAATTGCACCCGATTCTGATCCCGAGGGGCTACATGTCACCGCGGGATCAGAATCGGGTGCACCTGGCCTGGATGAGCCAGCCATGTCCTAATTCTGGGATCCCAGACATCCAACCACTTACTCGGCTAGCCCAGCCAGACACCTGCATGGAGCAATAGTGCCACAGCATCCTGTTGCCATGGCACCATGGCTCCATGCAGGAGCCACGATCCCCAGCAGATCCCAAAATATCTCTTTCCCCACCACCCAAACTCTGATCGGGCCTACTGTAGTCAGGGTCAGGCTGTGGGGAACCAACTGACCTCGCTTTCCATGCCCAGCTGCTGAAAGTCCCCTGTCCAAATGGCCGACCCTGGACGTACAAGGGCGACCCTGGAATTGGCCCTGTATGTCCAGAGTCAGATGCCTGTCCACTGCCCACTCTCGTTCCACCTCTAATCTGCCCCCTCCCACCCATGAACAGAGCTCCCTGTACATCTCTGATCTTTGTGCGGGGAGATCTACAACCTGAATCAGCACCCCAGCAATTAGCAGGGCTGGACGTCTGGATCGGACGTCTAGCCCTGCTAAATGCTGGTTGGAATCTACCCCATAATGAACATTGAAATCCCCCAATATGAGAAAATTAGGATAGATGACTGAATAGCATCCAAAGTGGTGGATTGTAAGGTAGGAGGGCAGTGCAGTAATAGCAAGTGAAAGCTGGAGGTAGAACCAATGTTTTATTAAAAGGGGATCTAGGCAGGTAAGATGGTCTACAGGTAAATCAAAAACAGTCAGTGAGGATCAACGCACCCACCTCTTCTAGAGGCCCTTTGGGCTGAAAGGACTAGGTAACCTGCAGGAAGACATTGGTAAAGATAGGCTTCTATACTTATAATGCTATACATAGAGTGGGAAGGGTGGGGTTGAGGCGCTCTCTGGGTGGGGCTACAAATATATATAGATTGTACATGTAGGCCTTTAGAATATTGGGTTCATAAATACTGATATTCATCCTCTAAATGTATAAATTATATAGTTGGTGACTCAGATGTGAAAAAAACCCAGATACAAGATGGGTCATCTGAGTCAAATGTATATAACTTGTGCATGTGGAGGGGCATTTTAAAAAGGACACCCAAGTGCAATGTGGGATACTAAAACAAAATGTTTGCAAAAAAATGCAGGCACATCTAGGTGCAGACATGATTTCATAAATGTGGACATGCCCGATATGGACGTCTGCGGGCGCGTCTACATAGATGTCCCCAGAATAGTATTTCACAGTACATTTTTCCTATATTGGGAGGGGGGGGGGGCGTACTCATGCTCGGGTTTTTTTTCATTAATATATGAGGGCCATGGATCAGTTTTAGCAGGCAATGAAAAAGAAATTAGTACTCTGTATCACCACGCACCACCTCAAAAAAGCCCTGGTATTTCAGAACCTGGACATCTAGATATAGCCTACTGTAGAAGTCATGCTTCAAATCCCACTGCTGCTCTCATGGTGACTGTGCTGAGTACTGGGGATGATGGAGTGCTATCTTCTTCTCTACACCCTCTGGATGTTTTTCAGCCAAATCAAGCACTTTCCTAATGCATTTGTGCCTGGAGAAGGTCTAAACTTAGATGCAACTCCGGACATCCAGGACGTTTCTGAGATCAGACAGTGATGTCCAAAGTCCTGGGAATTCCCCAACCATGCCTCCACCACATCCCTGTTCGGATCTGGACAGCCTAATGCTAGGGACAGCCACAGACTCGGCTTCTAAAATGGCTCTAGAGACATCTCTGTGCTTTGGACATCTCTATGCCCATTTTCAGATGTCAAAGCACAAACAGGGCTTCCAAAATAACCCCCACAGTGCCGATATTTGGGGTCTTATACAGAGAAGTATAATATATTTATACTAATACTGCGTATCCAGCAGCACTAGCTATGGGGGTCATTTTAGAAGCCCCGCTCATGAGTTGGATGACTAGAAAACCGGGTATATGGATGTCTCCAGGACGAAGATGTTCATTTCGCATGGGAGCATGGCGGGAGCATATCTGGGGCTTTCTGGAAAAGATACACGTGCACACCTGATGTCAGAAATGGCGAGCATGACCGAACTCATCACTGGTACCGTCCATGTCTATTCCTCCTCCAAGGCATGAAGAGGCATCAGAAAAGCTCTCGTTCTGCCAATATAATGCCTGGAAGGAGTAGAGAAGACGATACTTTGATATCTGCGATACTTTCACAACCAATAGGAAAACAGAAGGGAAACATGGACATGTTTTCTGGTCAGCAAGTCAATGCACATCTCTGCATGCAAAATAACAGACAGAGATGTGAATGCAGCATGGAATAGACATCCACGTTCTAAAGTTCTGTTGGGGGACATCCACATGGTCGTGACTGTCAACATCCATTTTGGGCACGTGCAAATTTCTGAAATGACCGAAACTTGCACATGGCTGGCCTTTTATCATATGTTTTGACCTGCATGTCCCAGATTGCACCTAGACGTCATTTCTAAGATGTGCCTTTATATGTATAGTACCCTTGAATACAGGAATAATCTGAAGCATCTAGATTAGTCGATTCAGAGGTTTCCTCAGGTGTTTTGTATTTGAAATTTCAACAGCATACAATAAATAATAGTAACATAGTAATTACAAAAGTTAAAGAAAGCTTCTTAGAAAAATAACTAAGCCAATCCAGCCTACATCATGGAGAGAAAAGGGGAAAGGAAACACAAACTCATAAATCTACGAAACTTTAACATATAGCAAAGAGCAAAACTAAGTGAGTGAACTTCATATCACCCATTAATGAGCATTGATATTCAAGTCCGGAAAATTATAAAACATTATTTATCTTTACGAAAATCCACAAACTGCGATATATTCAGAAAAATATATCTGATTCACTGAAGGCTCACCAAACACTTACATGGAAATTTTAGAAAGAAATAGCCCCTGCTGCAGGCAATTGGCACTTCACTTTCATAGCCTTACAAATATCTGGAAACAGGAGAATTTTCTGGTCATAAAAGGTAATGGGCCTGATTTTGATCTGGGCAGTGCTGCGCATAGTCCGCTCCTCTCTCACCTAACTCGTATTTTCCATGCCGGGAGTCATTTGCAGCCCCCGGCATCGAAAATCTGGATAGCGATGCACAACTAGGAGGCTGCAGGAGCTACCCGTTTAGCACCAATTTTCGATGCTACATGGTTAGCCCCGGCGTCTTACAGATAGGCGAGGGAAACCCTTGCCTATCTTTAAGGTGCAGAGCGCTAACCGTGTAGCATCGAAAATTGGTGCTACAAGGGAAGCTCCATGGCCCACCACCGCACTGCCCCAGACACGCCCCGATACTAATTACATAGCATTGGGGTGCATAAAGGACGAACTAGGGAATTTTTGAAGACACTACTCGTGTAGGTGCCTTCGCCTTCGAAAATTCCCTGTTAAGCCATTTACATAGGCAACTAGGGAAGTTACCCGTTTAAATGCCTTTGAAAATCAGGCCCAGCATCTTTATTATGAAAGTAAGCTTTTAATATACAGTATTAACCTTTTTCATTGAGGAATGTCACCAAACACTACTCCAAAAAGGCTTCAGAATCTATAGTATCAGGCAATGCCAAAACATCAGCCCCTCCCTCTGATGCATTTTTTAAATAAATTTTAGAAGGCAAATAATACAACTTGGAAATGCTGATAGACTCTGCATTAGATAATTGTAGTAGCTCTTGCATATATCTCTTCAACAACTCAATAGGAGACAAAAGCTGAGCAGTAGAAATGTTCAGGAACCAAACGTTCCTGGATCTTATTAACTTTTCCAGCATTCCTATGGAGCAACAGACTATCCTTAGGGCTGGCTGTCCTATTAGCATGAAAAGTCAGGACCTGGGGTTCAAATCTTAAGACAGACGTTTCTACCTGAAATAGCATCCCTTCATGCTCATTCAGTCTAGCAACGTTTTCCCTTGAGAAGAATGAAACATTTCACATAAAAACAGTAAGCAAGGAATCAATTTGGGAAACAAACAAACAATCTTCCAGATATCAATAAAAGAAACATCAGTCATAGATTCAATAGCAGTCACTGAAGATGACTCTGGCACTCATGAGGGAAGTTTCTGTGGAAGTGCAGACTAATTCCTGCTAGTAGTTTGACCAGATACTGTGGAGTTGGAGCACAGCACTCCCAGAAAAGCTCTAATCATTCAATGGGCAGTTCACTTACTTCAGAGGTAGGGTGGAGGAGCTCTAGCTAGGGGGCTTAACGATGTGCCCAACAACTGAAGAATTGTAGGTGGTGAAGAGGACGTAACAAGAGAAGTAGTACCTGATAGTGGTTGCAGATTGTTATCCAAAGGACCTCCTAATGATCTAATTGGAGTCACAACCACTGGTTTATCTTTAATTTTTTGCTTTCCCATCATTTATCAGAGGAGCCAGGGTAGCTTTGTTTCCCATCATTTATCAGAGGAGCCAGGGTAGCTTTGTTCCTCTGTGGCACTTAGTAGCATTGAAGGGGCACCAAAGGGATGCAGTCTTTTGGCCATATGCCAACAGCTGCATGCTTTGGAGAAGAGTTGTTATATATGAGGAGATGCTGGCACCATTCAGATGATGCCCCAAGGGGGAATGGCCCAAACCTAGGAAGACCAGAACTCTTCCTCCTACCACTCCATTGGCCTCTGGGAATTCTGATAGGGTTTCTCTTCTCTTTCTCAGTGTCTCCTGGCTCTCGACAGTGCAGATACCCCTTCCTGTCTTCCCCAGATGTAGCTGAAAAACCATTAAAGTAGTATGTACTAGTACTACTACTACTACTGCTGAGCATTTGTAAAGCACTACAAGGCATAAGCAACACTGCAGGGACACATGTAAAAGATGGCCTCTGCTCATCAGAATTTACAATCTAGTCAAGAGAGACAACACAGTAGCTGCAGACATGGGATGCATCAAGGGGGAATAGTAAGGAAACGCAAAGTAGATCAGATGAGTCAAGATCCAAAAGTGGCGGCGAAGAGGTGAGTTTTTAGCGTGGATTTGAAAAAGGTCAGAAAAGGCGCCTGGCGTACAGATTCAGGTAGTTTGTTCCAGTCATAAGAAGCAGCAAGGCAAAAGGCTTGAAGTCTGGAGTTAGCAATAGAAGAGAAGGGCACAGATAGAAGCAATTTGCCAGAAGAGCAGAGTTTCCGAGGAGGGGTGTAGGGAGAGATAAACGAGGAAAGCTGCAGAGTGAATGCATTTACAGGTCAGCAGGAGAAGTTTGAACTGGATGTGGAAACGGATAGGGAAGTGACTTGAGAAGAGGGGTGATATGAGCATGACGAGGCTGGAGGAAGATTAGCCGCACAGCAGTGTGTTGAACAGATTGAAGGGGAGAGAGATGATTCAGAGGGAGACCAGTAAGGAGTAAGTTACAATAGTTCTCGGGGGAGATGATTAAGGAGTGGATAAGTCTCTTAGTAGTTCTTTATAAAGGAATGGGTGAATTTTGTTGATGTTGCCTACAGTAACTACAGTAACTGAGGAGGAGTAGCCTACTGGTTAGAGCTCTGGCTTGGTAACCAAAAAACCAAGGTTTAGTTCCCATGAACACTCCTTGTGGCCTTGAGCAAGTCACTTAATCCTCCATTGCCTCGGAAGAATTGTGCCTAAACTTGGGACGTACCTCTTTTATTTTCAGACATTCTGGCTTGGACGTCCCAGATTGCACTTGGATGCCATTTGTAAAATGCCACTTTTTATGTGTGTTCATAGAGCAGGTGTAAATGTTCACACCTTCATTTAAGATGCAATTTTGGCTTATGTTAATTTTTTATAAAGACACTTGGAGGCCTATTCCCTATTGGATGTCCAGCCCCTGTACGGCCCCTCAGAACCGGGACATACAGCAGTAGACCCAATTCTGATCCTGTGGTGGCATCTAACCCCGTGGGATCAGAATCGGGTCTACTAGCTTGTACGTGCAGGCCAGCCCCGATTCTGAAGGGCCACACATCCAGCCACATCCACATCAAACTCCGCCTAACTCCATTACAGAGCCGCATCTGCCGGTCACCACTGAAAATGTCCTTTTCCCACAGCCAGACTCCCAATCCAGCCTCCATTGACCAGGGTCAGCTGCGGGGAACCTCCTGCATGCCTCCCTGTTTTGCCCCCGCTGGCCGCTGCTGCTACCCGCGTACAGGAGGGCTTATTCCACCTCTGAGGTGGAATAAGTCCCCCATCTAACTGCATACCGCAGAATTACAGGCCCAACCTCAGAATCAGCCCTGTACATCCAGGGTGACGGCCTGCCCACACAACGCCCTCACTCCGCCTTCCGCTCGCCACTGCTGTTTGTACAGGGAGCCTTGCATGGGAACGGAAAGGGGGATGAATAGCGGGGATGTACATCCAGGCAGGGTGTACATTCTCGTTATTCATGGCTCAGAATGACCCCCCCATAACACCTAACTTGGTCACTTAAACTAGGCACCCTGTTATAACGTTATTGTCATTATGGCTATATGAAACTCTTACTTTCATGGCTAATTTCTTACCGCTCCGATTTGCTGAATTCCTACCTGCTGATAAAAGGCTGTTGGTATCGCATCTCTTGTTCATTCTCCTTTGATATTGTTATAGTCTTACAGTCTACTAGCATTGAGTGAGATTGTTTTATATTTGTTTTCACAGCATTAAAGAGATGTTGATGACTCAAGCAGACCGGTTCAGTCAGGAAGAGGTGAGTACCAGAACAACTAATGCCCTCAGAGTTAGTTATAATAACATAAGAACATAAGATATGCCATACTGGGTCAGACCAAGGTCCATCAAGCCCAGTATCCTGTTTCCAACAGTGGCCAATCTAGGTCATACGTACCTAGCAGTTTCCCCAAAAGGCACAGGTTCCACAATGCTTGTACTGGGTCAAGCACTGATATCCTGTGTCCCTTCTTAATAATGGTTTATGGACCTTTTCTCCAGGAACTTGTCCAAACCTTTTTTAAATCCAGCTACACTAACAGCCTTTACTACATCCTCTGGTAACAAATTCCAGAGTTTGCTTACACGTTGAGTGAAAAATATTTTCTTTTATTAGTCTTAAATAGTTTACCCTGTAGCTTCATTGCATGTAACCTAGTCTTTCTATATTCTGATAACGTAAACAATCAATCTACGTTTACCCGTTCCACTCCGATCATTAATTTATAGACTTCTATCATATCTCCCCTCAGCCGTCTCTTTTCCATGTTAAAGAGCCCTAACCTTTTTAGCTTTTCTTCATAGGAGTATCCTTCCATTCCCTTTAGCATTTTGGTTGCTCTTCTCTGAACCTTTTCTAATAACGCTATATCCTTTTTAAGATACGCCAAGCAGAATTGCACACAATATTCAAGGTGTGGTCTCACCATGGAATGATATAGAGGCATTATAATATCTTTTGTTTTATTTTCCATTCCTTTCCTTATGATACCTAGCATTCTATTTGCTCTCTTGGCCGCCGCTGCACACTGGGCCGAGGGTTTTAACATGTTATCCACAATGACTCCTAAATCTTTTTCCTGTGTGGTGGTTCCTAATGTGGAACCTTGCATCTTGTAACCATTGTTTGGGTTGTTCTTCCCTAGGTGCATAACTTTGCACTTGTCCACATTAAATTTCATCTGCCATTTTGATGCCCAGTCTTCCAATTTATCAAGATCCTCTTGCAATTTTCCACAATCCTCTTGAGTTTTAACAACTTTAAATCGTTTTGTGTCATCTGCAAATTTGATAACCTCACTCGTTATTCCCTTTTCCAGGTCATTTATGAATATGTCAAAAAGCAGCGGACCCAGCACAGATCCCTGGGGTACACCACTATTCACCTTTCTCTATTGGGAAAATTGGCCATTTAGCCCTACCCTCTGCTTTCTATCTTTTAACCAGTTCCTGATCCACAATAGTACACTGCCTCCTATCCCATGACTCTTTAGTTTTGCCAAAAGTCTCTGATGAGGGGGGGCGGAGCCTGATGTCCAGCGGGGTAGACGCTTCGTGCTGAAGCTCCCGAGGGGCCTACTCAGAATCCTGACTTAATATCTACATAAACTTAATATTTTGCTCCGGACTCACCGGGGTGCCTTGGGGGAATGTCGGCCCACAAGCCAGTGCGTTTGGACTTTGGGTCTCCCTCTTCTTCACATGGAAAACGCTCCAAAACAGAGGTGTCTTCCCCACCAAAGCTGGTTCCATTTCGGGTAAGCCCCGAAATGCAGCAGGAGATCTTGGAGGAAATACGTGGTGTGAAGGAACTGGTGCAGTCCAACGGAGAAGAGCTCCGAGCCATGCGAGAAGATTTCGGTATGCTACAGGACCGGCTTGAAGGTCTTTCACTACGGCTGGACAACATGGCGGGGGTCCTCGATTCGCACGCGGTGCGCTTGGTGAACTTGGACAAGGCTGAGCGTCAGATACAGAATCTTCAAAAAGAGTTAGAGGATTGCAATAATCGAGCCCGTCGCAACAATGTCAGGCTCATAGGAGTACCAGAGGGTGCGGAAGCAGGAGATCTCAGAGAATTCCTGGTTAAAACTCTTCCCTCCTTGCTGAAGATTACCTTTTACGGAGCTCTGGAAATTGACTGCGCATATCGTGCTCCCACCAACATCGCACTTAATCGGACGACCCCCCGACCCATTATCTTTCGATTACTGAGGTATCAGCAAGTTGAGCAAATTTTCAAAGCTGCCCGGGTGATTCAACATCTGCAGTTTGAAGATCATAAAGTCTCTTTCTTCCCCGACTTGGCAAAGGCCACAGCTGACCGGCGGAAGGGACTCCTTGCTTTTCGACCTAGACTTCAACAGTTACAGGCTCGCTTTGGCCTCTTATACCCGGCGAAGCTCAGAGTGACTCTCCATAACCAAACTAGCACCTTCGAAGATCCTGCTCTGCTAGCAACATTTTTAGATTCCAAAGAGGCAGACCAGATGCGCTAAGTCAACAACTCGGATAGACTCCGCTGGAACTGCCCGTCATTTTGAATGACCCGACGTGGTGATCATTGTCTGGAATAGAGACTGCCTGGACCTTTCTTTCTTTAATATCTACCTCTCTCGGTCTCCTTTTCCTCCATGATGTGCACCTCGGTTGGATTCGGAGCACGCACAGCTATACCGCTTATCTGTCTCAATTAGGCCTTCTCTGGGGTTTCACCCCGCAGACATCAGGTCGCCAGTAATTTCTGGGGTTTTGCTTCTTCTCTAAGGCACTTCGGTGCTTCTCCTGTTATATAGGGCGCTTCATGATTTTATTGGTTTATTTTGTATCAGATCGTGTGTATAGTCATTTATAGTTGATATGAGGGACATTGCGCAACTCGTTGCGCCATCATGTTTCTTTCTCAGAATGTTTGACTTTGTTGTATGGCCTTCTATAAGTTCTTGTCATTGAACGGAAGAGGCATTAATGGTCCAATCAAAAGAATGACCGTTCTTAGTTATTTTAATCATGACCATACTGATGTAGTGTTTCTTCCGGAATCCCATTTCACCTTCGTTGAACTACTGAAACTCACTGCCACACCTTATCTGGTGGCTGCCTATTCTCCCGCTGTTTCCAAGCGGTGCGGGGTAGCCATCTTGGTTGAGAAATCTTTGCCACCCACTGTAATGGATACTAGCTTTGATGGGGAGGGTAGTTGGGTCTGTGTATATTTTAGGTTGGAGATAGTGAATTTCCGTGTATTTGTATTTATGCTCCGAATGTGGATGACCCTGTCACTGTTACCCGGTGGTGACTTTTACTCAGTATTTGATCTTTTGATAGATAGATTGTTGCCTAGAACGCGTGGTCCACCCAAGAGTCTCTACACTCTGCCAGCTCTGATGAAAGATCTTGTGCGAGTAGATATATGGAAACTGCTTTACCCAACCGACTTAGAGCTCACCTTTCTCAGCCCCCCCATCACTCACAATCTAGATTTGATTTTTTCTTCTCTCCTCAGTACTACTTTTCCAAGTGGACCTATACTCCTGAAAGGTTAGCTAATTGGAAAGCCATCCAGAGCACTTGATGCTGGACATGCCATGTGGCCTCTGGTCTACTAAACTCTTGTTAAGTATGATTGTCCCGCATCACAGTATTACTGGAGTCTGGTCTGGGGTCGTCTTCATTCTATTTTATATTTTCTGGAACCCCTCTTTGGGGAGATTGTGGGGCTCCGCTCAGCTGCGGGGATCCCCTCTCTTCCTAAATTGGCTTGCTTTCTTTTAGCCTTTATGCCGGGCCTTGCTATTTCCTGGTTCCTCACTCACGAAATCTTGGGAAACTAGCTCTTTTTTGAGCTCTAATGAACGGTAATCATATTTATTTTCATTGCAAATATGTGCAAACCCCTTATATGTTAGCCTCTTCCGTTCAAATCACTCACTATTGGTCTTGTTAGAAGATGCTCCACGATTATGTTCAAACTATTCAATGTTCTCAGTTGACGGTTTTGATTCTGTATTAATCTCTGTCACATGCTCATCCGGTATCATAGACTCTACTTCTGTTTGTTTGATGTACAATAATTATTGTATGTAAGCGCGTATATGATGATCCTTATCAGCTTAGAGAAGAAGCATTGGGGTGGGGGGTAACTGGGGTTGTTTTCTTTATCGTATGTGTGTATTTGTTTCTTTTGGTGTGTTGTTACTTTTGTTTGTTGCAAAATGAAAATAAAAGTTTAAAAAAAAAAAAAAAGTCTCTGATGAGGGACCTTGTCAAAGGCTTTCTGAAAGTCCAGATACACTGTATCAACCGACTCACCTTTGTCCACCTGTTTATTCACACCTTCAAAAAAACATAACAGATTAGTAAGACAAGATTTTCCTTGTCTAAAGCCATGTTGGCTGTCTCCCATTAGGCCATGACTATCTACATGCTGAATAATTTTGTTCTTTATGATGGTTTCTACCATTTTTCCCGGTACTGATGTCAGGCTCACCGGTCTGTAGTTTCCTGGAGCCCTTTTTAAAAATTGGCATTACAATGGCGATCCTCCAATCTTCAGGTATTACAGATGATTTTAATGAAAATTCACAGATTACTAATAGCAGGTCTGCAATCTCATATTTCAGTTCTTTCAACACCCTTGGATGTATACCATCTGGCCCAGGTGATTTGCTACTCTTCAGTTTATCTAATAGTTGTAACAACACTACGAAAGCAAGTACCACACCAAATGCAGAAACCAGTCCAAAGGCGTGGTATGGTGGAAAACCAAAACCTTTATTATTGGGTTGGCATTGTTTAATAAAGATTTTGGTTTTCCACCATAACACGCCTTTGGACTGGTTTCTAATAGATGTAATACATCTTCCTGATGTATCACTATTTCCTTCAATTCTTCCGCACCTTTAAATACCACTTCAGTCATGGGTAACATCCCTACATCTTCCTCAGTAAAGACCGAAGCAAAGAATTCATTCAGTCTCTCTGCTATCACCTTGTCGCCTCTTAGTGCCCCTTTAACCCCTCTATCATCTAATGGACCAACTGACTCTCTCACCGTTTTTTTGCTACGAATGTACTTGAAAAAGTCTTTATTTCGCGTTTTTGCTTCCGCAGCAAGCTTCTCAAATTCTCCCTTTGCCTGCCTTATCAATGCCTTGCATTTGACTTCCCAGTGCTTGTGCTGTTTCCAGGTTTTGTCGTTTGGCTCTTTTTTCCATTTCCTGAAAGATGCTTTTTTGGCAACAACAGCCTCTCTGACCTCACCTTTAAACCATGCTGGCAGTTTTTTGGACTTCCTTTCACTTTTCTTAAAGCGTGGAATACAGCTGGTCTGGGCTTCCAAGATAGTAGTTTTCAACAACACCCAAGCTTGATGTGAGTCTTTAACATTTGCAACTGCTCCTTTTATTTTTTTCTTAACTATTTTCCTCATTTTATCATAGTCTCCCTTTCGAAAGTTAAAAGTTATCAGCTGGTGTCAAAGAGAATTCTTTTTCTATACATTGGATTTGGATGCACACTGATTCCGAGATCTTTGCAATCGGGGTTTTTTTCCCCATAGACAGAGAATGAAAGAAAAGCATTGGTAAACAGGGGAGGCCCAAGGGTGACGCGGGGCCATGTGCAGAGACTCACTGTGGGGCCTCATTTGCATTCATATTTGCATATCCACTGTGCCTTATTTGCATACATTTAATTTATTTTATTTTAAAATTTAAATGCTGCCCATCTAAAATTTTATCCTAACAAAAAGCCCCTCAATTAGTGATAAAATAAGAACTTCACCAAAAAAAATCACTAAAACCCCCGTGAAACTTTCTCTAACTATTTTTGTTGGATAGCACGGGAAAGGGACATAGATTAAAACTATGTTCTCCACTCTGTTTTATCCTATTTAATCATTTTTTCAAAAACGTTTTTTCATAAGCATTCTTTTCAAGATCAAAATTTCAACACTTAGCTGTTTCAAAGAACTGAAGCACGACGTGCACGTTTCGGGTTGTACACCCTGTTTCAAGTGCCATCTGTATTTCATGTAGAAAAACCGTCAAAAAACGCTGAAAATCAGCTGTTTCTTAAGAGGACAAAGATTATATGAATGGCTATACTCTGCCGTCAATCTAAAAAAACATCCAATGGGAAACACAGGGATAACCCACAACACAGGGAGTCCCTAGACCCAACGGATGACGTCAGATGAAACTTGTCCATTCAACCTCCTTGTTTAAACCAGAGGGATGTACCGTACCTAAACGAAAAATCCACTGTTGTTCCAAGCGTTGGAGATTGTTAACACGATCCCCTCCTCTAGGATCCGGAGGGACGTAATCAATAATAGACCAACGTAAATCCTGATAGTCATGATGTAAAATCTAAAATTTTAGGCAGTTTTCAAAGGAGTCCTTCATAAGCCCCTTTTTTTTTCCCCAGCAATGACTTAAGGACATGTTTACTGAACAAAGCACAAAAAAGTCAGCGATGCACATTTCCCAGAGCTGACACCTTTTGGTTAATAAATTCCAAATAAAATAATTTTTTTCTACTGTTTGTTGTTTGAGCATTTCATTTTTCAGTCACAATTGTCCCAGTTGTTTTCTCCTGCTTCTGTTGTCCATATGTCCTTTCTTCTGTCTTCTAGATTTCTAGATTGTTTCCATTCTCTCTTCTACATCTGCTTTAACATACTGATATTTCTCCTTTTGCTCTTTCCTCCATTTCTTTTTTTACTCCTTTTCATCCACTCAAATTTCACTCCTTTATCCTCAATTCCCTTTTGACTTTTCACTTATCAACTTTTCAGCCCAGCCCATCTCCCCAGTCCAGTCCATTCCAGCCCATCTCCCCAGTCCAGTCCATTCCAGCCCATCTCCCCAGTTATCCCATTTCCCATCTCATTCCTTCGCTTCCCTTTACCCCCAAAGTCCAGCATCCACCTCTTTTTCCTTCTACCTCCCCTGCCCTTTTTCCCCTCCCACAACCCATAGACCAACAGCTTTCTATACCCTTCCCCTTCCCCTTCTCCATCCTCTCCCCCTCCAGCAGTCTGGCATATCTCCTCTCCCAGCCCAGCATCTTCTCTCTTTCCCTCTTTCCCCCTCAATCCCCTGTCCAATATATCCCTCCTCTGTCATAACCCAATATCTCCCTATCTCCCCCCCCCCTTCATACAGCATATCCTCTCTCTATTTCTCTGTCCCCCTTCCTCCCATGGCAAAAATATTGTGCAGCACTATCTCTGTCGTCTTTTGTTTTTCTCCAAGTCAGTGACAAGAAGATCGCAGTGCACCATCCCCATCTTGATCTTTCTTTCTGAGTCAGCATGCAGCAGCCAGTGCTGCCTGTAACATTCACTGCCAGTGCTGCCTGTAACATTCACTGCCAGTGCTGCCTGTAACATCCACTGCCAGTGCTGCCTGTAACATTCACTGCCAGTGCTGCCTGTAACATTCACTGCCAGTGCTGCCTGTAACATCCACTGCCAGTGCTGCCTGTAACATCCACTGCCAGTGCTGACTGTAACATTCACTGCCAGTGCTGCCTGTAACATCCACTGACAGTGCTGCCTGTAACATTCACTGCCAGTGCTGCCTGTAACATTCACTGCCAGTGCATAGTTCAATGACTCCACAAACTGGAATGGATGCTACAGGCAGCGCTGGCTGCTGTTGTTGACTCACAGAAAGATGAAGCTGGGGATGGTGTTGCATGATGCCACAATCTTTCTGCTGCTGGAGCTGCATGCACACTGCATTACACTGGCCCTGAACCTGCTGCCTCAGTAATAACTTAGTCTCCCAGTACCCAGGCAATCTTAACACTCTGTCTTTTTTTCTCCCATCAAAGTTTTACGTCTCCACCTAAGTCCCAGTCTCTGCTCCCCCCATCTCCATATCCCCAGTACCTACTTTCCTGCCTCCCACATTCTTTCCTACACTCATCCAGCTACTTCTTTCTCTGGTTTTCATTGACTCTGCTATTCCATTTTTTTACCCACGCATCTATTCTTATGCCCCACCTTACCATTCCTTGTGTATGACCTTGTTTCTTCCCTCTCACACAAAATATCTGTCTCCCTATCCATCCTCCAGATTCTGCCTCTTTTTCTCCATCCTGATCCCAGCATCTGCCCCGTCAGTCCCCCAGCTCCAGCATCACCCCTTTCTTGCCCCTCATGGCATCAGTTCCCTTCCAGCCCCTCCCAGCATCAGCTCCCTTCCAGACCTGCTCAGCTTTGTCTCCCTTCTACTTCTAGCCCCTCCCAGCATGATCTCCCTTCCAGTCCCAGCACTTCCCAGCATGAGTTTCCTTCTAGTCCCAGCCCCTGCCAGCATTAACTCCTTTCTAGTCCCAGCTCTTCCCAGCATCAGTTCCTTTCTAGTCCCTGTCCCTCCTAGCATAATCTCCCTGCTAGTTCCAGCCCCCCTTCAGCATCATTCCTCCTCTAGTATCATTTCCCTTCCAGTCCCAGTCCTCCCATCCTCCAGCATCAGTCCATTTCCAGTCCTAGCTCTCCAGCAGTCCTATTCCAGTGCCAGCCCCCCTATCATCAGCCCTCCAATCCCAGTCCCTCTCAGCATCATTTCCCTTCCAGTCTCCTGATCCCCAACCATTTCCAGTCCTAGCTCTCCAGCAGTCCTCTTCAGATGCCAGCCCCCTCAAGAGCAGTCTTCATGTGCCAGCCAGCCCCCCATACTCCCCCAGTACCAAACCCACCCAGTCACCCCCTCTTCCCTCCCCCTCCCCCCCCCATGGCCCTGCCAGAGCCTGCACTCATTGCTCAGCCACGGTAGCGATTTCCTTCGTTCCCGCCACTATGCCAAGTTGCAGCGACCGGGACCGCAGAGTCTCTAAAGTGAAAAGGGGCATGTCTTGTTTCTCATGCAAGATAGGAAGTGCCCCTGCTTCACTTTTAGAGACTCTGTGGTCCCAGTGGCTGCAACGTAGCATAGCCACGAGAACAAAGGAAATCGCTTCCGTGCCTGTGAAGAGGTAAGACGGTAAGGCAGGCTTCAGGTCTCATTGGCTCACCTCTTAAGCCAGTGAGGCCACAGGGCTCCTCGGGGAGTGGGGCCATGTACATAGGGCCGAACCTGTTGGTAAATGATTGTTTATGAATATTCATTGTATTTTTTACCTCTTTCAAACTACTTTGGAGGGAGGCGGCATAGAAGTGCAGATTAAAACTGGCCCCTTAATTAGCTGTGCAGCAGAGTACTCTAAATGATGGATGTATGATAGTCCCCTCAAAGTCCTAATACCACAGCCCTCTCTCCATTCATTGGATGCCACCTGGTTTTGCCTACTGTCCATTATTCCCTGGTCTCCAGGGTTTTTCTTTCGGTCTCATCCTGTCTCTCGTGCCTTCTTCCTTAGTTCTTTCTTCTTCTAGGCTTCTATTTTTTTGGTTCTCCCTTTCTGTCTCTTCTTCCCGCTCTCAGCTCTCTCTTGCTGCTCCTCTGGTGAGTATCGTCCCTTTTCTTGATCTCTTTCTGGCAAGCTCCTGGTGCTCTCTGACTCTTCTTCTCAGGCGCAGCATCGCACGCTGACATCAGAAGAACATAGGAACGACTCTTTGAGATCAGAATAGTAGAAGAATAATACAGAATGTCACTTTTTGCTGCTATACAACAGAAAGCGACTCGGTACATATATTATCATGAGAGATGAGAGTTTGCTTCTGTTTGGAGATCGCTTGGGTGTGGAACAAGACTGTTTTCTTTTATTTGCTGATTCTGTGTATGTTGGGAGCTGGAGGATAGAAAGTGGGGTCCTCAGTTTTGTAATTTGGGTAATTGTATAGCCAGCTGCCTAACCTGTATGACAGGTATGTATTTAAAGGACACCAGTTTTCAAAGGGAGTATAGATGCATGGTTATGGTTATGGTTTAGGCATTTGATATGCCACCCTTTACTTGTGCATCAGAGAGCTTTATATGTATGTATATACTAACAGGCACGTTTTATTCCCTTGTCCCTGAAGGGCTCACAATCTGTGTACTTGAGGCAATGGAGGGTAAAGTGGCTTGCCCAAGGTCACAAGGAGTGGCCATGGGACTACAGACCCCAGTCCCTCCGGCCTGCGGTTACTTGTCCCCATGCGGGAATTGAACCCCTGGCTTTCCCTTCAAAATTGGTCCATACAAAGTACACACACATGCACATTTGCAATCTGCTATTTAGTATGCACAACTTTCCTGGTTTATTTTGCATATTTATTTTGTAAAGTATACATGTAAACCCCAATGTCTCCCCATCCTTGCCCTGGGAATACCTCTGCTCAAGTTAGATTCACATATAAACATACCAGCTGTATCTGCATACGTTTATAGATGGCGTCTAGGTTAATAAGGCAGGAAGGTGCCTATTTTCACCCTCTGTTATAAAGACATATATGCACCTATGTTTCTTTATAAAATCCTAACACAAATCCTGTGGAAATCATGCCTAGGTTGAAGGCATGGACAACAGAACTGCTCGAGATGAGGCGTAAATGTCAATGCTTATTTTATGCGCACATGCTTAGGACCCTGCCCACGCTCCTCCTCTGAGCATGCTTAGGCTACACGGAAGGGTCTGCTTGCACTATGTGTACTTTTCGGAATAAACTAATTTTATCAGAGGTTTTAACTCAAGTTAAACCACATTTTATGCACTAGAAAGCTCTATAAGATGACCCTCATTATAGCCCAGGCAGTTTTATAAAAAGCTATTTCTCGGTATAAAACACTAGTTAACTTATGGGAATGCCTTTTAAAATTAACATCATTGGGGTGATTGAGTTGTTTTCTGAACTGGTATAGAACTATTCTGAAGAACTCTTTTGGAAAACCAAAATAAGTCTTTCACCCAACTGGAGCTCAGGATTGGGTGAGTAAAAGGTTGGGTGGATTTTATGAAGATTTCCAAAAGATGGGATTTGGATCATTATTCTGTTTGGTAGGGTGTGGTCTGGGTTGAGTTGAGCTAATTTGTTCTGCTTCCCTAAGTACAAAGACTATCCAACCTGGAGATTTTGTTTGGGGCAGAGGGATATGTAGCTATCGCACATGGTAACGCTATCTGGAGTGCTTCCATACATGATCTCAGCCACATAAAGCTGTTTGTTTTGCGTTGCAGGTCACCCAGATGTTTAATGCGTTCCCCCCAGACGTGTCAGGTAATCTTGACTACAAGACCCTGTGTCATGTCATCACACATGGTGAGGAGAAGGAAGGAGAATAGCATCTTCGTGAAGAGACTTCAAGTAGAAGCAAAGAACTTGTGTATGGAAGACATGAGAGAAGGAAAACCATGATGTTTGAACTCAAGGGGATCTTCATGACAAAACTGCATGATTGAAAGTCAGGTTACTGTGATATTTAGAAAGTGCTTTTAATTTCTAAAATCTGAACATCCTAACTTGTAAGCTGTTTTCCACACGCTGCATTTGCAGAGGCTTTTCGTGCAATATTGCTCTGCTTAATGGAAACGAGATTTTTTGGACGTCTCTAATAGTCACCAGATGGTCCTGATGGAGGACAGTGCAGTTTTGCTACAGCTGAAGCTTGTGTCTTCCTTACATGACCTCTGAGCTGGCTACCAAATATCATGGCATCAAAGACAACATTTTGTAAATAAATTATTCACAGCCCAAAGACACAAATGAAAGTGTAAATAAAAATAGACCTTTTGTGAACATTAATATGGTTTGCCCTTTTCTCTATGGCATGGTTGCCTGCTTTTGTCTCAGATGAATGTTTTTGCAGATGTCCTAGTTTCAGGCAGCATGTTGAAAGAAAAATATCAGAATGCTAGATACAAAGAAATTCCCAGTACAAATTTGTTGGCCTCCCTGGAAGGTATGTATTAGTGACCATTATCTCACAGGATACTTGAAGATCTAGCATTACATCTCAGTCTCATAGATTCAATAGATTTCTAGTACAAAGCAGATTAACTGAGAATGATGCATCCCTACATCATGGGGTCAAAAATATAGGGGTCACTTTACAGCTGATATGGTCACTCCAGTGCTACTATCTGCATAGGTGTGTGTGTTGTGTGCTGTTGAGTCAATGTTGATTCCTGGTGACCCGGCACTAAATAAACATATATGGGTTGCTATTTAAACTCTGTGGTCAGTGGCTCTTAAATAAAATGCATATGTTCAGCACCACTAACGAGCGAGCTAGATATACATAGACGTCAGTGCTAGAGTTCTCTATACAATGGCAATATGCAGTCCGGATAAAGTTAGGATAGCCAGAAGGTCACTATCTAGTTAATTTGATGCTCCACCCTTGCTCCTATCCCTGGCCACAACTATATGGACAACATCAGCCTGTTTAACGCTGTATATGACCCAGTGCTTATCTGGATAAGCTTTGCAGTTCTAAAGATAAGAAAGTCACCTGGTGGCCACACATAGTTTTCTTTCAATATTGGCCTGCATATTTTCATTTTCAATTTGGTTATTGAAAAGAACACAAGAAAAACAATTCTACATAAAGCTGACCTACATATCAAGTCAACCCTGGCCTATAACATTTGTGATAAGGACAATATAATTCCAAACAAGCATCCAGACATTAAGTGAGGTTGTGAACAAAAGACTAGCCAATGGGCACCCACTTGCCAAGCAAACCAAAGCAGTAGCATCACAATGAGTGATGCGCAACAGTGTGGCAGGGATACGTGTGTATACGTGTGTGTGTGTGTATCTGAGTGCAGCAGAATGGCAGGGATCTGTCTATGTGTGCTTGTGCATGTGTGTGAGTGCACACTCCACCCAACTTCCACCTCGTTGCATGCTTACCAAGAAAGTACATCCCATCATGACAAAGGACATATTTTAACACTGGCCAGAATTTTATGAGGGAGGGAGGAGTTGGCTCAGTGGTTGGGACAGGTTACCTCAGGCCAGAAGGGCAGAGGTTCAATTCCCATATGGGGACAAGCAACCTCAGGCCAGAAGGACTGGGGTCTCTAGTCCCATGGCCACTCCTCATGGCCTTGGGCAAGCCACTCAACCCTCCATTGCCTCAGGTACACTCACACTGTGAGCCCTTCAGGGATAAGGGAATAAAAAGTACCTGTTAGTATACACATAAACCACACTGATTCTAAAGAGCACACTATAAAAAAAATAATAAATTTATTCACATGCATGCAAAACAGACTATAAAATTACCCCATAGAGAATAATTTTATAACAGGATGCCAAGGTTAAAGCAGCCAAAATGTGCCTACTTGTCTTAATGAAAAAATAGTGTTAGTAACAGAGATTGTGCCTTAAATTCAGACATTGACGGTTCACAAGTATTTTTTTTTAATTTTTTTATTTACAGTCTTTTTTATACCGCGCTATTTGAAATCAGTGCGGTTTACATGAAACAGAAACTTATATGGTGCAGGGGACTGTTTCATATTTACAATATACAAGTGCTTAAAACTTGGATAAACTGGGGTAACTATTTACATATAGGCTTCATATCAGGTCCTATCATAGATTAATGATGGTGTGTTGGTGTATGTGCGATGGTTGTTGGTACACCTACGTCTAGGTAGTGTTTGAGGAAGAGGTGGTGTTTTAAAGCCTTCCTGAATTGTATTAGGTCAGGGATTGCCCGGATGTCAGGTGGTAGCGCATTCCAGCATCTGGTTGCGCAGAATCTAAATGCCCTGTTTACTGTTGCCTGGGTGCATTGAGTTACTGTCTTAGGGATTAACAGTGTGTTTATTGCTGCAGTTCTTCTGGCCCTGTTGGGAGGAGTCATGTGGGTGAGCTCTGTGAGTGAGGCGGAGGAGAGCCCGTTGATGGCCTTGAAGGTCAGCAGTAGGGTCTTGAAGGTGAGTCTGCTGTGGATAGGGAGCCAATGGAGCTGTTTCAAGATGGGCGTCACATGGTCACGCCTGGAGGTGCCATGTAGCACTCTGGCTGCAGTATTCATTGCTAGCTGGAGTGGACACAGCGTGGCTCGTGGAAGCCCTTGTAGGATCGCATTGGCGTAATCGAAATATGGGATGATCAGCGCTTGATAGATTGTCCGGAAGTTGTCTGGTTCTAGCAAGGTGCGTAAGTGTCTGAGAGTCCGGATCTTATGATAGACTGCTTTTACCATGTTGTTAATGTGCGCTTTCATGTCTAAGCGTTGGTCTAAGGTGACCCCAAGGTATCGGATTGTGGACTTGGTTTGTAGCTCTGCTTCCTTGACTTTTAGGCAGGCTGGAGGGATGAATTCTTGGTTCTTCGTGACAAACAGAACTTCTGTTTTCTTGTGTTGTATTCGGAGGTTTTGGGTCTGCAGCCAGTTGGCCACTGCGTCGAAGCAGTCTGTTAGTGGGGAAAAGTTTGGATGGTCGGTTAAGAAAGGCATGTAGAGTAGTACATCGTCGGCATATATCAGGCAGTTAACCTTGAAGGATCGGATGAGGTTACGGATTGGCTGCATGTAAAGGTTGAACATCAGGGCGGAGAGAGAGGAACCCTGTGGGACGCCCTGCTTCTGGTAGAAGGGTTCCGATGTTGAGGTTTCTGAGCGTATGTGCTGCCATCTGTCGGACAGGTATGATTTGCACCAGTTTAGTGCTGTGTCACAGATACCCTTCTCTTCAAGCCGCTTCAGGAGGATCTCATAGCTTAACGAGTTGAATGCGGCAGCTATATCCAAGAAGACGAGGACAAACCCTTGGCGAGCGTTATAGATTCCGGTAATTATGTTGCTGAAGAGGGTAGTGAGTAGGGTTTCCACACCATGGGATTCCCTGAATCCATGTTGGCAGGGGTCCAGTGGGGCGGTGTCGTCAATGTGGCGTTGTATCTGGCGTTGGGCTTCTTTTTCAATTATTTTGGCTAGTAGTGGTATGCTCGATATAGGTCTGTACGATTCAACCTTCTGAGGGTCGAGCTTGTTATTTTTCAGCAATGGCCTGATGGATGTATATTTGAGGCTTTGGGGAAATGAGCCGGTTGCGAAAGACAGGTCCATGAGTCTGGTTATGAACGGGCTGAATTCGCTACGTAGCTCTTTTATCCAGAAGGCAGGACAGGGGTCCGTCTGTGCCGTGGAGGTGTTGATCGAGGCGATTGTGTCTTCGATGTGCTTCTTGGACGGGGTGGAGAAGGTGGTCAGTGGTGTTGTGTATGTTGGTTCTTGGGCGGTGGTGGGTACTGAGGACTTGTTGGTCTGGCATAGCCTTGATTGCAGGAAATCTGTGAATTCTTGAGGGTGAATCATACTTGATTGTTCTGGTCCCGGTTCTTTTGTTAGGTTCTTGACAAGGTTGAATAAGTCATGTGGTTTGCTTAGTGAGCGTTTCAGAGTATCGGTGTGGAATTGCCTTATTTTCCCTTTGATTGCCTCGCGGTGTTTTGCCAGGTGACTATTATATGCTTTCTGGTCTGCCGAGGAGCATGAACGCCGCCAGCATCTTTCAAGCTTCCTTAGGCAGAGGAGAGATGTTCTTAACTCAGTGGAGTACCAGGATGCAGTGGCTCGTTTCCTTGGAGGCTTGTTTTATGGAGGGCGTTGTGCAATAGTACTTAGGCTGTTATTCCAGCTGGAGATCAGCTCGTCGAGGTTAGGTGTTGTCAGGGCAAGGAGTGAGCGGGATTGGGTCAGGATAGTTTCCTTGTCGAAAGGTCGGAAACTCCGTGATGGTGTCCTGATGGTGCTACTCGGGCTTCTGGAGTACTTCTGGTGGTGGCCCGATACTGGTATCTGGAAGTTGATTAGCTTGTGATCGGACCATGGTATCGCAGTGACGGACGGCGAAGGGACGTGGGCATTTTCAAAGGCTGTTTGTGGGGCGAATATCAGGTCCAATATGTTTCCTTTTATGTGAGTGGGTTCATTGATTAGTTGCTGGAAACCTAGTTCCTTGAGGGTTTCAAGGAAGGCTACGGCTTGTGTGTCCTGCAGGGTTGGTAGATTGAAGTCCCCTAGTAGCCAGGTTGGGGTGCAAGGGTCCAAGGCGTTGCAGGCAAGGTCGATTATCATTGAGAGGTCATCAGAGGAGGTTGATGGTTCTCTGTATATTAGGTTGATGGAGCAGTATTTGTTGGCTATGGTATCTGTATCATAGTAACATAGTAAATGACGGCAGAGAAAGACCAGCATGGTCCATCTAGTCTGCCCAGCAAGATGGCAAGAGTAGGTGCACCTGTCGCTCTGTGCAGGCCACCCCTCCCCATGTCTTTGTTTAGGGGTAAACCCACCACTCCATGTAGGACACCCCTATTTGTTGAGACGTTATATGGTTCAGAAGTTAGTTTATCTTGTTTTTATCCTATTGCTGTAAAGGGATCCACTGTGTTTGTCCCATGCCTTTTTGAATTCTGTCACCGTGTTTGCCCCCACCACTTCCATCGGGAGGGCATTCCAAGCATCCACCTCCCTTTCAGTGAAAAAATATTTCCTGACATTGCCTTTCAATTTACCACCTTGCAGCTTCATGTTATGCCCTCTAGTTTTACAGCTTCCCCGTCTTTGGAAGAGGTTTGTTTGTTCATCATTTCTCTTTAAGTATTTAAAGGTCTGAATCATATCTTCCCTGTCCCTCCTCTCCTCCAAAGTGTACATATTTAGGTCTTCAAGTCTCTTCTCATAAGGCTTCTGTTGTGCTGGATGCGTTGATGAGGCGGAACTGGAGGTCAGTTTTGGAGAGGATGAGTACTCCTCCACCCCTTTTGCTGTCTCTATGGCAGCTGTGTGTTGAGAAATTGGTGGATAAAAGGTGGTTGAGGAGGACTGCGTCGTCACTGGATAGCCATGTCTCTGTGATCAGGAGTATGTCGAGGTCCTAGGTCAGAGATCACCGGCCATTTCCTGCGGATTGAGCGTGCATTTATGAGGGCACATTTTAGGTCTTGGGGCTGTGGGCTTTCCTTCGGCTTGGCTTTTTTGGTGTGTTGGAGTGCGATGTGTAGTAGGTGCTGGTGGGGCGTATGGGTGATTTCCATTGACCTGTGATGAGAGGTACTGGACCATCTCCTCTGAAGTATGTGCTTAGATTAAGGCAATTTATAATCTTGCAAACTCTAGCCATGTTCCATTTATGCCTACTGGCAAAGCAGGCGTTTTCATGTCAGTGCCTGTTCTTATTTTATACTGTCAGAGGCCATTAATACGCGTAAGCTGCCACATACACACATTAACGATTTTATAAAATTACCCCATAATGATCTGTACTGAACTGGGAGATCTATGGTCCAAAAATATTCAGGCCCAGGTCACATGACTGATGAGCTTGAGGGAGGACACGTACTGATCAAGTTTCAGGGCTCTCCTTGTTCCTCGCCCATACCCCATGTTGAACTATGTCTGAGCCACTTTCCAGCTGTGACTTTGAGGTGCTGCAGTGCTGGCTGAGCTCGTCGAATAGCGCTGCTCTGTGTTATGGTCACTAAGTTGCAGTAAAAACCACTGAGAAAAGAGCAGGCCAACAGAGGCTAAGATGGCAGATACTCAGCTGAGTTGGTGACAAGTGACCACGTGCCTGACAGTCTCATTGTAGCGATGATGGAGACTGTGGTGGGTGCCTTGAACTGCAAATTCAACCGGGCTATGCTGAACTCAACAGGACCACCTTGGTGCTGGAAACTTTCAAGGTTTGAATGTCAGAGTTGGAACAGAGTTGGAATGTCAGCTGTAGAGGACGTTAGCAAAAATCAGCAGATAGAGTGATGGACTGATAGAAACTTTGCATGCAGCGGGAGGAAAAGATGGCTTTCCTCTACCTGTGTTCTTTTCTTTCATGAACGGTTCATGTTATTATACATTTTTATGTTAAAGTTTTCTGTTTTGTTCATGAGTCTACAGTCATTGTTTCTTTTCAAACAGCTTAATATTTAAATGACAAAAACTGTTTCATGATTTTAGATCTCACGTTAGATTTGGAATTTTGATTTAATCACTCTTTTGTCCAAATCCAGGCTCAAAGGAAGCTACGACCAGGTCCAAGAGGTATTTTCCTCTCCCAGAGGGCTTATACTAAACCCCTTTTAACTAAGTAGTGTTATGGGCTGATAATATGTGTTATGCGGCAGTTAACAGGAGGTAATTGGCAATGACGAGTGTTATTTACCCAAAGCAAGCTCAATGCTGGATATTCAACTCTAATGCACGTTAAAAAATAATAAGGATGCAAATATGCTCATTACTTTGCAAAATTAATAACACACTTCATAAATCTGTCTTATTTATTAAGTTAACAATACCTCAAGAGGTGTTAATTTTATCTCCGGAGCATTGACTCAAAGTGCCTACCAGCTTTAAAAAAATTCCCCCTCCTACCCTCGATCCCTTAACAAAGGGTTTCAAGTTTCTCCTAATATCTCAATCTCTGGTCCATAATTTAAAAACAATGTGATACGGCAATCAATATATTTCTTCAGTAGATATTAAAGTTGTGTATTCGAGATTTCAGAGTTTTCCACACACAGAGTGGTCTATTTACTAAAGAATGGGGGAAAAAATGCCATTTTAAAAATAAACGCTTTTGCTCCAGGATTTGGTCTTCCTCCGTCCTGGAAAAGATGCAGGAGGAAGGAGTGGATTCCACTTGCACGTGCCCTGGGGCCCACTTGTTGCAAAATGATACCTGATGCCTATTGGTGCATTGGAATATACTGCTAGAGGCCAGTCTGACAAATTGGAAGAGGCTGGGGTATGTATCCAAATAACAGAAATATATCTGGATACATTTATCCACTTGGGGGGCTGCACAAATAGTAGTCCTAATTTAAACAAGTAAGTTATCCATTTAAGTTTAGGACCACATATTTAGCGGCTCTGCCTCTATAGATAAGGTATATTGGACATAAAGACAAGCAGATAAATTATCCACATTTCTACGTGCCAGCTATGTCTCTGACTATAGGTTTCTTTCAGGACAATTTATCCAAATGGGTTAATTTTGCAGATACCATGACAATCATAAACCTCATTCCTCAGCCTCTCAAATTTACTGTTAATGCTCGGCGTAGTACTTGCATCGTGCCAAAGAGAGCCTCCTTCTGGAGTTCGAAAGATATAAAGTGTATGGATAATTTATCAAGTTGTGCTTGGAAATATCCTTAATCAAGCCTTTGGCACCCAATATAATGGGAAATAGCTTGGTACTGTATCTTTATTCCATATTTTCTTGGCCTCTAACTACTTTTCTTGGTACTTAAAGATCTTCTCTCTCTCAATACAATTTACAGAATAGTTGCTGACACCTCTATAATCTATAGGTACCTGAGTTTAGCCATGGCTTCTCTAATGGAGGATATCTTACCTGACATTTTCGCTGGATGATCCACTTTGGACCCAGAACCTGAGGTGACATCTTCTACACACAGCAGTTCATCCTGGCCCAGCCAACTTCTGAGGATGTCTTGAGCAAGTTTGAAGCTTCAGAGAAAGATCTGGGGCTGGATTTATCCACTGTAGAGTTGCTGATGACTTGGTCAAAGCACTCTAGATTGAACCAGATTGTCTCGGCAAAAAGACATTGATTTTGCAACTTGCAAACCTGGCGCCTCCCGCCTGACGTCACATGTTTGTCATCGCCCCATCTTACCCCACACCTCTACATCTCCAGCTGGCTCTCCCCAGTGCTGCCTCAGCACTGCTTTTCCTGTTCCCTTGGGTCTTTTCGACTCCATGCTTGCTTGCATGGCTGGTCTGATCCCTCTCTCCTCTGATGTATGCTCGCATCAGAGGAGGGAGGGACCGGACCAGCTATGCAAGCACAGAGTCAGAAAGACCCACGTGTTTTCTTTTCAATTGGCGGTCCGCCCCACTGTCACCACCTCTGCCTCTGCCAAGGGAACAAGAAAAGCGGCCGGGTAAAGGCAGGCAGCATGGGTCGAGGGAAGCCGAGGCCGGCGGTCGGCCCTAAATGTACCCCTATTTTTTTGCACCCTGTGTGGCTGCACCACTTGCAAAGGCCTACTACAGCACAGATGCCACCTATAAAACCTTTTTCCAGATATTACCCCATTGTATAAATCAGCAGCCAATGCTAGAGGGAGCGATGGCAATTCGGACACTGCATCCATAAGCAATCTGTACTGATTCAGACAGGAAACCTAGTAGCTACTTGGTAACCCACATTTTGCCTGGAGGGAACACTGTCAAATACCTGACTCTATGCGGTGCATCCTATAAGGGTGCGCAATGTTCCAGTCTAATTACAGTCAAAAGACTGTTCCTTTTCTGAGAAATTGAACTGTTTGTCCTTGCCTGTTGCAAGTCAGTTTAGAAGAAAATGAAAAACAGAGAGGACATTTCTTTGTCTGTGCACGAGAGTACTCAAAGATGAAATTGCAGAGCCACTGTTGGTGATTTTTAACCTATCATTAAAATTGTCTATGGTACCAGAAGATTGGAGGTTGGCAAGCGTAACAGCCATTTTTTAAAAAAAAGCTCCGGGGTGATCTGGGAAGCTACAGACTGGTGATGCTAACGTTGGTGCAAGGCAAAATGGCGGAAACTATTAAGAACAAAATTACTGGACACATGGACAGACATGGTTTGATAGGACAAAACCAACATGGATTTTGCCAAGGGAAGTCTTGCCTCAGCAGCCTGCTCTATTTCTTTGAAGGCCGAATAAACATGTGGATAAAGGTGAACCAGTTGAAATAATGTATTTAGACTTTCAAAAGCGCTTGACAAAGTCCCACATCAGAGACTTCTGAGGAAATTAAAAAGCCATGGCACAGGAGACAATGTCCTATTATGGATTAGAAAATGGCTGAGAGATAGAAAACAGACAGTAGGGATAAATGGTCAATTTTCTCAATAGAGGAAGAAGAATGTAGCAGTATCCCACGGATCTGTATTGGGACTGATAATTTTGAACAAATGTATAAATGATCTGAAATTGGGAAAAACAAGTGAGGTGATTAAATTTGCAAATGACACCAGATTACTCAGTTATTAATTTGAATGTGGATTGTGAGAAACTGCAGGAGGACCTTGAGGGGCTGAGAGACTGGGCCTCCAAACGGCAGATGAAATTTAATGTGGGAAAGTGCAAAGTGATGCATGTAGGGAAGAATAACCCAGACTCTAGATAAACAGTGCTAGGCTCCACATTAGAAGTCGCTACCCAAGAAAAGGATCTGGGTGTGATTGTAGACAGTACGTGGAAATCTTCTATTCAGTGTGTCTGCCAGCGGCCAAAAAAAGAAAACAGAATGTTAGGAATCATTAGGAAAGGAATAGAAAATAAAACAAAGGATATCAGAATGCCTTTATATCACTCCGTGGTGCAACCACACCTTGAGTATTTGTGCAAGTCTGGTCTTCACATTTATTTATTTAACATCTTTTATATACTGCGCTATTTATTATCAGTGCGGTTTACAATCAACAAAGGTTGCACAATTCAGTCGAAACTGATTTTGAGCTTACATTGTAACAGGAGATAAAACTTGGAACAAAACAGGGTAACTATATACATATTAACATAAGGCAACTGTAAACTTATTGACATAGAGCATAGGGTTATGAATTGGTCGGTAATGATACAAATCTATAGACAGGGGAGCTATTACTCTAGGCCCCTCTCTCTATGTAGTGTATGGGGAGTTAGTTGGGGTCGGTGGGTGATTGATCGGTGGTGGGGTGGATGCTTGTGCGAAGTGTAGGAGGAAAATGTGGTGTTTGATTGCCTTCCGGAATTGAATGAGGTCTTTGATCAATCTTATTTCAGGTGGGAGTTCGTTCCAGCATTTAGGGGCGTAGAAGGCAAATGCTCTTCTCCTAGTTGTTTGAGAGCACTTAATGGAGTCTTTAGGGATGATCAAGGTGATGTCCGTTATTGTCCTCCTCGTTCTGTTTTTCGGGGTAGGAGTGATGAGGTCATTGAGTGTCGTGGGGGCTAGATTATTAATGATCTTGAATATAATGAGAAGAATTTTGTATGTTAACATCTCAAAAAAGAAATGGCAGCATTACATGGATTTAGCCAAGGAAGGTCTCATCTTACTAATCTGTTATATTTTTTTGAAGATGTGAAAAAACAGGTAGACAAAGGTGAGCTGGTTGATATAGTGTATCTGGATTTTCAGAAAGCCTTTGACAAGGTCCCTCATGAGAGACTCTTGGCGAAATCAAAAAGTCATGGGATAGGAGGCAGTGTACCATTGTGGATTGGGAATTGGTTAAAAGACAGAAAGCAGAGAGTAGGGCTAAATGGCCAATTTTCTCAATCGAGAAAGGTGAATAGTGGAGTACCCCAGGGATCTGTGCTGGGCCCGTTGCTTTTTAACATATTCATAAATGACCTGGAAATAGGTGATCAAATTTGCAGATGACACAAAATTATTCAAAGTTGTTAAAATGCAAGAGGATTATGAAAAATTGCAAGTGGACCTTGAAAAACCGGAAGACTGTACATCTAAATGACAGATGAAATTTAATGTGGACAAGTGCAAAGTTATGCACCTAGAAAAGAACAACCCAAACTATGGTTACACGATACAACTACTACTACTACTACTACTGAGCATTTGTATAGCAGTACAAGACCTATGCAGCGCTGCACAGACACCTGTAAGAGACGGTCCCTGCTCATCAGAACTTACAATCTAGTCAAGACAGACAGCACAGTAGCTGTAGATATGGGAATGGTAGGGAAATATGAAGGAGACCTGGTACATCAAGATCCGAAATCGGCAGCGAAGAGGTGCGTTTTCAGCCTGAATTTGAAAAGGGTCAGAGAAGCTGCCTGATGTACAGACTCAGATAGCTTTGTTCCAGGCATAAGGAGCAGCAAAGTAAAAGGAATGAAGTCTGGAGTTAGCAATAGAAGAGAAGGACACAGATAGAAGCAATTTGCCAGAAGAGTGGAGTTCCCGAGGAGGGGTGTAGGGAGAGAGAAGAGAGGAAAGGTAGTGAGGAGCTGCAGAGTGAATGCACTTATAGGTCAGCAGTAGAAGTTTGAACTGGATATGGAAATGGATAGGGAGCCAATGAAGTTACTTGAGAAGAAGGATAATATGAGCATGATGAAACTGGCAGAAGATTAGCCGTGCAGCAGATTGTTGAACAGATTGAAGGGGAGAGAGATGAGTCAGAGGGAGACCAGCAAGGAGGAGGTTACAATAGTCAAGAGTATCACCTTAGAAACCACCACCCAGGAAAAAGATTTAGGTGTCATCGTGGATAATATGTTGAAACCCTCTCCCCAAGTAGAGTGGTGGCCAAGAAAGCAAATAGAAAGCTAGGTATGATAAGGAAAGGAATGGAGAATAACGCAAAAGACATTATAATGCCTCTGTATCCACACTTTGAATATTGTTGCAATTCTGGGCGCCATATCTTAAAAAAGATATAGCTGAATTAGAAAAGGTACAATGAAGAGTGACAAAAAGGGCAAAGGAAATGGAAGGATACCCCTATGAGGAGAGGCTTAAAAAGTTGGGTTCTTCAACTTGGAAAAGAGACGGCTGAGTGGGGATATAATACAGGTCTATAAATTAATAAATGGAATGGAACGGGTAAATCAGTTGTTTACGCCATTAAAAAGTAGAAAGACTAGACTCAATGAAGCTACAATGTGCCCATATAAGACTAATAAGAGAAAATATTTTTTTACTCAACACGTAATCAAACTCTGGAATTTGTTACCAGAGGATGTAGTAAAAGCTGTTAGTGTAGGTGGGTTTAAAAACAGTTCGGACAAGTTCCTGGAGGAAACATCCATAAACCATTATCAAAGAAGACCTGGGAAATCCACTGCTTGCCCCGGGACAAGCAATGTGGAACTTGTGTGCCTCTTTGGGAACCTGCCAGGTACTTGTGACTTGGATTGGCCACTGTTGAAAACAGAACACTGGGCTTGATGGCCCTTAGTCTGACCCAGTATGGCATTTCTTATGTTCTTATGTACAAAAGATACATACAGAAGCGTGACCAAAATGATAAAAGGGATGGAATGACTCGCCGTGTAAATAGCAGTAACTACATATGAACATTGTCTACTGATGAAAATACTGATTTTCCAATGCCCGATAAAGGGCCCGATATTCAGTGCCGGCGGCTATCAGGGATAAAGTGGATAGCCACCAGCACTGAAGTTTAACCCCGGCACCTACAGATATTCAGTGGTCCTAACCGTGTTAGTGCCTCTGAATATCCAGCTCAGTGGCATTTACACCATCTGTGGGGTCTGCAAACCGTGTAAATGCCTTGGAATATCCCCTCCATAGATTTTTAGGGGGCATGTTCTGGCAGTGGTTTGGGCACGCCAAAAAAACTACACGAATTTGCCATTTTATAGTATACAATAAAAGGGCCCCTTCTGGGTTAGTTCTGTGGACCAGGAACTGAATACTAAAGCCTTTACCACGAAAGAGCAGGACGCTGGTGTACCATTCTCATGCTTTATTTGCAAATTCAAGGGCATATTTAAATGGGAAGCTTTCCGTAGACTTCTTAACAACTTTTCCCCACTGAAAATACAACTACTTATATTGCTGCTTGCACCAGTGCATTTAACAGACCCTCTCTGGTCCAAACTGCAGCCTGGTGGTTTTAATGAGAAAACTCAGTGCTGGGGTCTTTACATGTCAAACTCTGATGGTTTCTACAGCGCACTTCCAGCTTCTACAAACACTTACATTTCCCATCTACAGCACATTTTCCAGAAAGGCAAAACATACCCTTTATAGAAACAGAGAAACACGATGGCAGAAAAAGGCCACATGGCCTATCTAGTTTGCCCTTCCATATCAACTACAATAGTCCTCTTTTTACCTTTAGAGATCCTGTGTTTGTCCCATGCTTTTTTAATTCAGATACTGTCCCCGTGTCCACCACCTCCACTGGGAGACTATTCTACGCATCTACCACTCTTTCCGTAAAGAAATATTTCCGCATATTACTCCTGAGTCTGTCCCCTATCACTCTCATACTATGTCCCCTCGTAGAAGAGCTTACCTTCAATTGAAAGAGACCCTCCTGTGATTTATGCCATGGAGGTATTTAAATGACTTTTTCGTATCGCCCCTATCCCATCTTTCCTCTACAATATATATATTAAGATCTTTAAGTCTGTCCTCATATGCTTCATAACAAAGATCATTAACCATTTTAGTAGCCACCCTCTGCACCGACTCTGACCTGCTTATATCCTTTTGAAGGTGCGGTCTCCAGAATTGCACACAATACTCCATATGAGGTCGCACAAGAGACTTATACAGAGGCACTATCACCTCCTTTTTTTCTGCTGGCCATTCCTCTCCCTATACACTCATGCATCCTTCTGGCTTTCACAATCGCCTTTTCTACCTGTTTAGCTACTTTAAGATCGTCAGACACATTTACGCCCAGTTCCCACTCTTCTTTTGTGGACAAAAGTACCTCACCCCCCTACACTGTACCACTCCTTTGGATTTTTGCAGCTCAAAATGATTTTTGCATTTTTTATCATTAAATTTTAGCTGCCAAAGTCTAGAGCATTCTTCAAGCTTAGCTAGATCCCCCCTCATATTATCTACTCCTTCCTGGGTGTTTGCTCTATTGCAGATTTTGGTATCATTCACAAACAAGCAAACCTTACCCGACAGCCCTTCTACAATATCACTATCAAGGATGTTAAAAAGTATCGGACCAAGGCAGATCCCTGAGCACACCACTGGTAACCTCCTCAGAGTGAGCTCCATTTACCTGTACCCTTTGTTGCCTCCCACTCAACCAATTTCTAACCCATGCAGTAACTTTAGGGTACATCTCTAGGGTGCTCAGTTTGTTTATAAGTCACCTGTGAGGTACAGTGTCAAAGGTTTTACTGAAATCTAAATACACCACATCTAGGGCTCTCCCTTCATCCATCTCCCTAGTCACCCAGTCAAAAAAATCAATCAGATTTGTCTTACAAGTGGTTATGGGATCCTTCTCTTTAACTGGTATTTTTATTTATTTATTTATTATTTTTATTTATAGTCTTTTTAAACCGCGCTATTTGACATCAGTGCGGTTTACATGAAACAGAAAACATATACAGTGCAACAAGCTGCTCTGTGTTACAAAGAACAGGTGTGCCTGGTATACCTTTTCCAGCTCTAAGTCACGCTATCAGTTTTAAGTTGCACTACCAGCTCTAATCCTCAACATTATTGTAAGTAGGAGGTTACTATACCTGGGCCCTTGTTTAGCAATATGCCCGACGTCTATACAGCTCCCTAGCAACACTCTAAATGAGGAAAGATCAGGAAACCTCACACAGCAGACACATTTGCCTTCTGACGTTTTCCTGAAACCAAAACAAGAGCAACATTCCAGTTCCTACCTGGTTTCAGGTTCTTCTAACTGTAAGTCTCAAGCATTCTTCCAACTTAGGCTGCTCCTCTTCCATCTCTCCCTGACATTTTCTTGAGTTCACCCAGCAGCCTCTTTAACTGTGCTCTTTGCCCCTGTGATCTGCTATAACAGTTCCCAGACTGCTTGTCTTCAAACTCACTTGCTTCCAGGGCTCTGATACAAGCTCTGGGGCTCCTTCTAACGAGCGCACCACAAATGTCAATACATGTATCTTTTTTAAAGTTTTCCCTATTAGCATTTACAGCTGCACGCGTAAGTGTCAGTTGCCTGCTTGTTTGGACCTGGGGTCTCCATCAGTGACTGAGTGCTTGCCACATTGGGACTGAACACCATCTGACAAATTCTGACAAAGAGTTGTTTGACTTAGCTCCTTAAAATGCCTTATTGCGACAGACCAAGGTCCATCAAGCCCAGTATCCTGTTTCCAACAGTGGCTAATCCAGGCCACAAGTACCTGGCAGGTTCCCAAAGTGCCACACAGGTTCCACGATGCTTGTCCTGAGGCAAGCAGTGGATTTCCTGGTCCTCTTTAATAATGGAGGAAACATTTTGGAAGAAGAACCTCTGCTGGGTCTCTGAGTTGTGTGAAGTGTGAGGTTTTATCTCCCACCCCTCTGGTCTTCACAAGAAAAGAGAAGAAAGCTATGGAGTATTGGAGAGTCTGGCATGATTCATGAGTAGCAGAATGGAGATGAGTAGCCCAATACAGAGTCCGACCAGGAGGAGAGAAAGAGAATACGATCTGGGCATGTCTTCCCGCATGAAACAAAAAAAATCAGAAGGGGAGAGGTACTCTTTTGTGGTGAATTGCAAGTAAAGGGTTGTGTGTGGAAGTGGATCTCTATGTGGAAGGGGGAGTAAATTTGGAGACAAATGTTCTAGAGACTAGGTTGCCCAACAAGTCGGAAGCCCTGAAATCCTGAAGAATTGGTTGGGAAAAGGGATCACAGACAAATACAGAGGTGAAGGTTTGTACCAGTGTGCAGCAATTAACAGATACCGTACAACTGAGAAATATATCTAGCTCATTATGATGGAGTTATTTGCATGTTTGAGTAAAGTTGTTGTTGTACACTCCAAAGGACCGGTGTAATTTATTGACGAGTCCGGAAGGCATGCTTTGGGCCTTGAAGGGATTCCCTTCCCTTTACTTAAGAAACATACCTCAGATCTGAATGACGGCCTCAGGAGAACAGGGGATCTAATTTTTGTGCTATGTCCAGACAGTAGTAGGTTCCCGGGAATGGGGTTACATAACAAAAATCTTTTCTACATTTTGTACCTGTAGAAAAATCTTTATTGATTAAGACATTTAGTAGTAGTGTCATTGTGATAGGCCCATTGTAATCATGACAGTGATGTTCAACAGAGCTGATAGAGCCAAATATGGATTTCATAGGGGTTCACTCCATTGTCATACTCGTAGTAGCAGGAAGCCTTAGCTTTGACTCAGTCACTTGAAATCTTTAATTTCCTTAACCAGAGAACAGGACATTAAATGGTAAACAAATCTAAGCATTTGCCCTGTGGAGTTTTTTAAAATTAATTTCTGCATGCTAATTTTCAAGAATCCTTAAAGGTGCCATTTAATCTGCTCTGGAAACTGATTAATTAAAGCCGGTTCTTTGGCTTCATGGAAATATTTACCAGACCCCTTTGATGAATGAGACAAGTTTTCAGACAGTTGTTCTGGAACAAACATAGAAAGGAAGGTTTCAATTTTGCAATTAAGCTACAAAGACCACCACTTCAATTGACAATGCATGCCAGAGAGCTTGGAGTGCAGTATTAGGTTTGCCTGCACTAATCATGCCATGGTCTCAGTGGCTTTGGATCCCTGCAGTGGTCTGTACCCTTGTTGATACAAATGGGTAACAGTGAACTGTGGCAAAAGACCAAAAAAATGTTGTATAAGTCAAGGACAAGGATGGAAAGTCTTAACTCAGAGAATGCCCTGGCACGGATTCTGCAGCTTGTTGCCCGATGTTTTCTGCTCTGAGAGCCGCCAAGCAGGTTTGGTTGTCAAGATTCCCACAATGACACATGACGGGTTCATTTTCTAATAGGGTGCCTATTTTATAAAGGCAGAATATGTGCCTAGATACGTCTATAGAATAGATTTCTAAAATGACCCCCAATAAAATACAAATTCTCTTGCATAAATTTACATGTGGTCTGAAGAAGGTGTAACTGTAACTGTGTATTCTATAGGGCTCTTTACTAATGTGCATTAGACTTTTGTACTTTATGCATGTTTAATGTGAAAGCTAATGTGCATTAAGCGCAAAGACTCTGCAGTATCTGTCAGGGGTGTGACTGGCATGCATGCATGGCTGAGGTGGAGGTAAATGCACCCATGCTAATTGCAACATGGACAGCGAGTGATGTTTCCCCACTTTCTTTCCTTAACCCGCCCATTCAGTACCCTAACATGCGCTTGGCAGTGTGAAAATCATTCTGCATTAACTCTCATGCCTCTGCGGCAACTGTTACCATGGGTCCGAGCATGCAGTCAATGCATGCCAAATCGCCCGTTAAAATACACATAACCAACTTCGCTCTTGCTATTACTATCACTTATCATTTCTATAGCACTACTGGGCATATGCAGGGCTGTTCACATACATATACACATAAGGGACCGTCCTTGCCCCACAGAGCTTACAATCGGTTCAAGATGGACAAATAGTTCTTAAGGGAAATAATTAAAAGGCATATAGGTGTGGACAGGAGAAGAGGGTCAGGATCCAAAGGCAGCCTCAAAGAGATTTGAATTGAACCAGAGATAGAGCCTAACATACCGACTCGGGTCATCTATTCCTTGTGTATAAGTATGCACCATTTTTTAGGTGCACAGACTTATATGTGTGTATTCACCTATGCACTCTTATAAGAGACATTTTCTGCATATATAACATGCTTTGCATGCAGAAAATGCTTTATAAAATTACCCCCTACTGGATTTACATAGGTTTGCTCTATAAATGGAACTAATTGGCATGCTTGCTTACCCTGAACCTCAGACTTGTTTGAAGGCCACGAAGGAATGGAGCTGAAAGCCACTGGCTATTAGAACATGCAAAAGCGGATCTACTTAAAGAGTACAACTACCGTGTGACCTTGGGCAAGTCACTTAACCCTCCACTGCCTCGAAAGAAAGGCCTGGCAAACTACTTCCGGTCACACTACCAAGAAAACCCAGGGGCTGCTGAGTTGCCAGGAGTCAGTGTTGACTTGAAGGCACACATTGCATTGCATTACTGACAGATTGCCTGGGTACAGAGCTTGGAGGAGAACATACCAAACTATTTCTTGTATGTTTTATATGACTTTCCTTCATTACATGCAAGTATGTGCAGCTTTTAGTTTCTGTTAACATTCTCGGGGACTCTTTCAATGGACACACTAGAGCCTAACTGCATAGCTTGCTATTTTGAGGGAATGCTAAACGGCATTGTGTGCATTGAAATCTTCAGGGTTAAGCCAGATAAACCTAACCATTTAAAAATACAACCCCTTTAGTTTCATACCTTTCTCCCACCCCTTCCCAGGGGTCATGAATACTGCTTCTGGAGCTGTGAGGACAACCTTGATGAGTCAGACTACTCCTAATTTTTCTCATAAACTCCATTTACTACTTTCCCTACTCAAATGAAGGGCTGCGCCTGACTGTATCTGAATTCAAGAACTCAAACCAATGGCCTAGTGAAATACCAGGAACTTCCTGTGAAGTAACAAAGTAACATGGTGAGTGATGACAGATAAAGGCAATGGTCTATCCATTATGCTAAGTAGGGTATCTAGGGCTATAACTTCTGCTCTGTGTAAAAAAGATAGGGGGTTTTAGCTGGATAGCAGACCTGCTAAATGGCTTTAACATTGTAATCCCAATATTCAGCGGTACTATCCGGCCTCTGAATATCACCACAGACTGCACAAAAGCTTAGGGTGGAAAGAACAGTCTCGGTGCTGTGTCCCAGATGGAAGTCAGATTGGCATGGGTGGACAGCATGAGACATTTCAAGATTATCCGACAGTTGAGGAAAGATCAGTTTCTCAAGAACTCTGGAAAGAAAGGGGAGATTAGAAACAGGTCAATAGCTTGCGGGCACGAAAGGATCAAGGGATGTTTTTTTTAGAAGGGGACGGACCAAGGCAGATTTCCAGGGAACAGGGTCTGTCCCAGAGGAGAGACTGTTACAGAGCATGGAGTAAACACGAAGAAGAAGAGCAAGAGAGTCAGAAGGAAGCCAAGAGAAAGGAATAGGATCAGAAGGCCAGGTAGCAAGATGAATAGAGGTAACCAACTGTGTCAAGGAGACAAGAGAAGACATATTGAAGGTGTGCCAACAGTGAGAATAAATAGAAGGGGATGATGGAGAGGGATCCAAGAAAGAATCAGATGAAGGGAAAAGTGAACGGATGCTGTCAACTTTGCTAGGAAAGTAATGAGCAAGCTGGTCAGCTGTAAGTGAACCAGAGTTACGGAGGGATGAAGTAGGAGGAAGACAAGAGAAAAAAGCTGCTTTGAAAGAATAAAGGAAGAAGCAACAACCCTGGAGTAAAATGCTTGCTTAGCAGAGGCAAGGAAAGAACGATAGAGAGAATAGTGTGCATTAGCAAGAGCCAGGGAAAGAGGAGTGTGAAACTTCTGTCAGTGGCGCTCCAGCTGGTCTAACTGGCAGTGAAGAAGACGTAGGCCAGAGTTAAACCAGGGTTGGTGTTTTGAAGAGTAAGACCTAGGCTGCAGGAGGGCCACAGAGTCGAGAAAGGAGTTAAGCAATAAGTAACAGATAGGAACCTGCTCATCCACTGAAAGGGAGTCAAAATCAGAATGAAAAAGGACATCTTAGGGAGGAAAAAGAGACCAGGTTTCAGCAGCGATTTCGTGGCAGATGGAGAAATGTTTGGTAGCCCCAATGAAGGGACGAAAAGAAGAAAAAGAAAAATGAAAAAATATGCAAAAGTGATCAGTACAAGGAAGGTCAAGGGAGGAGGAAACTGAAAGATGAAACGGAAAGTCAAGACTAGTAGAGATCAGATCAAGATCAGCCGAGTGAGTGGGCATATGGACAAGCTGGAACAGAGAAAGGTCCGAGGCTAGATGCAAAAACAGTTTATCACTAAGTCTGTTTGGCGAATTAAAGTGCATGCTGAAATCGCCAAGAATAAGAATGCTGGGAAAGTGGAGGGCTGTCTCAGAGACAGTAAAGGCAAGCTGATCCCAGAGATGGGAAGACAGAGAGGGAGGACAATAAAGAAGAAAGCAGGTTGGAGGAGAGGACTTAAGAGAAACTAGCAAAGACTCAAGATAAAGAAGAGTAGAGGAGCATATTTTGGACAGACTCAGGGACAAAGGGTGTATAAGCAATACACCGCCCTCTGAACAAGAGAGCCGGGGGTTGGAGAAAACCGAGAAATCTGGTGGGAGGGCCTGATAAAACCAATGATTCTTCACCATCCCGGAGCCAGGAGGATTCTGTGAGAAAAAGCAGATCAAGAGCTGAAGAGGAGATATGATCAGTAGACCTTAGCATGAACAAAACAGGAATTTAAATGAGCACAATGACAGAAAAGGGAAACTTTAGGTGTAGAAGGCCACATGGTACAGGAAATGAGCTGACGTACAGCACACTGGTGGGTGCAACGAAGCACTGGAGAGAGACAATGACTCCAGAAGACAGGGATCACAGACATGAGAAGAATCACCAACAAAGACTGCAGAATCCAGGGAGAGGGGCCTCTGGAAAAAGAGAACCTAGTGGCCAGAGCAGGAAAAATGTCTGGAGTCACCCCAAGGTTAAAACCGGGGTGATCTGTAGGCGGATCAGGGGTGGTGATATTCAACTACAGGTTAATGGCTGCCCTAACTTTAACTAGTTATTGTTATCTGGTTAGCAGCTGAGTGTTATTTATATTTTCATCAGGTTTTTATACTACTTTAGTCAAAGCAGTTTACACTGTAACTTAAACTTGGCAATATACGTTAATCAAACCCTGGTCTCTTGGTTCCCAAACCAGTGCTCTATTAGGCCACTCCTCCACTCAGCTGAGATAGTGACAGAGCTATCTGATAAAACTGGGTATTCCGTGCTGGACGATGGAGGAATTCCAGCACTAAATATCTGGGTTATTTAAAGTGGTGGCACCTAGGCACTTTAAAAGTGTCTAGCTGCCACCACTGAATATCAGCCCATGGTTTCTACCACCTTCTCTATGAGGGCATTCCAGGCATCTACCAACCTTCTCATGAAAAATCTGAGGCATGAGCACTTGACAGGGAGAAAAAGTTAACCCAAAGAAACTGTTATCACTAGGAACTTATAAGATTAATTAGCGATGTGAAGTGTAGTTGATATTAGCTACTTAATATTTTAAGTAATTTTTTCCCTTGTGTTACGCCCTCACTTTGTTCTCTTAGGCCTTATCACACAGGTTGGTTAATGCTTGCTGTAATTGGAAAACTGAATCAGTTTTAAGCGTTTAATGGCTCTTGGCACAGGTCTTTACTAAGGAAGGTGTGACTTTCTAAAGCTTTCATGCATTAAGCTAATCAAATAAGAGATATACTTTCACCTTTGGCGCTTGGAAGGACAAACACGGCAAAGATACATTTGTAATTAACAGCATGGAAACAGGTAGAGAAAGGCTGTTAAGTTATAAGTTAGGAGCCACTAATGTAAAATGTACATTTCATTCAGGTACCTTCTTCAAACCCATGGACAAGTTTACTGCACTATGAACATGGCTTTGAAAAAGCTGCAAGAAAAACTTTGCATCCAGTGCTATAAAATCTCCCATGTTATTTGATTTCAAGTAAAATAAATTTTTATTTATTTAATTTATTTAACATTTTCTTCTATACCGCGCTATTAAAATCAGCGCGGTGTACATCGAACAAGAATACTGCAATGTATACAAATAACATTGAGTTTACAAATAACAGGGAATTGAACATGGGGGAGAAAACGGGGAAACTAAATACATATTAACTCAAACTATGTACAATGCTCTAATGTAACTGGGTGTTGCATTAGTTTTGTGAAGGTTGGTAGGGTTTGGGGACTACCTATTATTTGTGGTGTTGACGTGCAGGGGCGACTGGTGTGTGGGGGAAGTTTGCAGGTTGTTGGTTGTGCTTCTATCGCTGGAGGTTTCTGAGTAGCATTTTGTGAACAGGTGGAGCTTTATGGCTTTTCTAAATAGGATGAGGCTTTTTATTCCACGGATTTCGTGGGGGAGTGCATTCCAGTTTGAAGGGGCAAATAATGAGAAGGCTCTGTTGGAGGTAGCTTTTGTGCACTTAGTCATTAACTTAGGGACTGCTAATGTGTTCCGTGCAGTAGATCTTCTGTTTCTGTTTTCTGGGGTGCCATGAATTAGTTTGCTGATTGGTGTAGGGGGTAGTTATTTAGGGCTTTGAAAGTGAGGACCAATGATTTGTATTGGAGCCTGGCATGTAGAGGTAGCCAATGCAATTCTTTCATGATGGGTGTTATGTGGTCAGATCTTGACGATCCGGAGAGGACTCTTGCGGCTGCATTCAAGGCTAAGCGGAGGGGGTTTAAAGTTGATTGTGGGAGGCCGTGCAGGATGATGTTTGCAAAATCGACATGTGGAAGGACTAGTGCCTGGAAGGTTGTCCGATAGTCTGTGAAGTCCAGTAGGTGTCGGAGGTGGCGTAGAGTTCTGATTTTATGGTATATTGCCTTTGTGATGTTTTTGATATGCGTTGTCATGTTCAGGTGCTGGTCCAGGGTGATGCCGAGGTAACGGATTGTGGATTTGGACTTCAACTCTACATTGTTGACACGTAGTGATGAAGGAGGTATGAATTTGAGGTTCTTTGTGACAAATAGGACATCTGTTTTACTGTGATTGATCCGTAAGTTTTGTGATAATAGCCAGTTGGCTACTGCTTCGAAGCAGTTAATGATTGGGGAGAGCACTGGTTGGTCTATCAAGAACGGCATGTAAAGGAGGATGTCATCAGCGTATGCCAGGCACTTTACGTTGAAGGATCGAATCAAGTCACATATCGGCTGCATATAAATGTTGAACATCAGGGATGATAAGGACGATCCTTGGGGAACTCCCTGTGTTTGCAGAAATGGTTTGGAAGATGTTTGGCCAACCTTGACTTGTTGCCACCTATTAGATAAGTAGGATTCACACCATTTTAGCGCTGTGCTTTGGATCCCCTTTTCTTTTAGGCGTTGTATAAGTATGTCATGGCTCACCGAGTCGAAGGCGGCAGATATGTCCAGGAAGATGAGGACAAAGCCTTGTTGTATGTTGTTGATTCCTGTGATCAGATCATTGAACAGGGTTGTGAGGACAGTGTCTACTCCGTGTGCTTCCCTGAATCCGTGTTGGACAGGATCCAACGGTGCTTGGGTGTCGATATGTTGCTGGATTTGTTGTTGAGCGGCTTTTTCGATGATCTTAGCAAGCTGTGGGATGCTCGATATTGGTCTGAAGGATTCTACTTTCGAAGGGTCTAGTTTGTTGTTTTTTAGTAGGGGCTTGATAGAGGTGCTTTTGAGACTCTGCGGGAATGATCCAGTGATAAAGGACTGTTCAGTATGTTAGCCAGGATGTTGCTTATGTCATGGCGAAGCTCTTTGATCCAGCTGGCTGGACAGGGGTCATTAGGTGCAGTGCTGGGGTTAACAGAGGCAACAATGTTTTCAACCTCTTTAGTGGATACTGCGGTGAAGTTGCATAGAGGAGTTTGAGATGTTTTAGATGGTGTGGAGGGGTTATTGGTGCCTATGTTTGTGTTGGTCTTGATCATCTTCGATTGTAAATAATCTGCATAGTCCTGAGGTTGAGGCATTGGAGGATGGGCTGAGACAGGCTCTCCTGTTATAGACTTTACTATATTGAACAAGGCATGTGGTTTGTTGATGGAGCGTTTTAATATATCAGTGTGATAGAGTTTCCTTTTTTGCGTTATCTTCGCACGGTGAGTTAGCAAGTATGAGTTATAGGCGGTGTGTGCTTCAGCGGATTGGGTTCGGCGCCATTGTCTCTCAAGTTGGCGTAGGTGGTGTAGAGATGTTCGTAGGTCCATGGAGCACCAGGGTGCATGTTCTCGTCGTATTGTTGTCTTCGTGGCGTGAGATGGACAGGATGCATCTCTGAGGTTTTCATCCCATTTAGATATGAGGTCATCCAGGCTGAGGGATGTGTTGGTCATAAGAGGTTGGAGGTTCTCTAGGACTTTGCTCTTGTTGAGGGGGCGGAAGCGGGTTGCTAGATTCTTGGGAGTATTTGTAGTTATATGACTGTTGCTGGGAGTGCTTATGGGTATGTGGAAGTTAAGGAGATGGTGGTCAGACCACGGGACTGGTGTTACGGATAGTGCGAGGTCCTGGGATGACGAGGCGTCAGAAAGAGGTGCGAATATGAGATCCAGCTTGCCCCCCTTAGTATGGGTGGCAGAGTCGACACATTGATTGTATCCTAGATCCTGTAGGGCCTCAAGGAATGCTGTGGAGTGGCTACTTTGAAGGG